>JAJJWX010003275.1:1200000-1800000 GCA_023529315.1 Papaver bracteatum | reverse complement strand
TACCTCAATCTACGCAACAGTCAACCATCAAATATGGAAATAAAAGTTTAATTTTAGGAAAATCATACTGTTAAGGAAAGCTAATTTATAAAGATTGATGATCAAAAATAAATGGGCCCTAAATGCTAACATGTTTACCACGTTTGTAATTTTAATTTTTTAAGGAAATAAAGGGGAAAAAGGAAACATGGTTATAATGATGATCATGAGAATATGTACCTAAACCTTGGACTTTTGGTCGAATTTTACGCCTTATTGGCGCCTAAAATTTCATCAAGGCGCCAAAGGCGCTCGCCTAACTCGCCTAAGGCCTCGGCGCGGAAGGCAAAGTAAAATTTAGTTAAGCGGGCGCTCGACCTACGCTTAGTGCGCCTAGGCGAGCGCCTTTTACAACATAGCATAGCTGACACTACAAATTCGGTAGTAAGGCATGATGACAGGAATAGGAGGCCCAGGAGCCGAAGACCTGGACATAGAAGAGGAAGAACCAGAAGTCCACCTGCTGGAAGGAGGAACAGGAGTCCTGAAGCTAGGGAAGGTAGTGCAGAGAGAAATGCCAAGATCGAGCAATGAAATAGAGAGAAAGAACAATCAGATCCTGGCAACAAGGGTGACAACAGGGTTACTAAGAATAACAATGATGGTAACGCTCCTAATGGATATGATGAACAGAATGAAGGGCAGTACTATGATTATCAGCAACAATAGCAGCTGTCGCTGCCTACACCACCACCAATGTCACCACAAGACAGAGAGTGGGACTATTGATCTGATAGGTGTTGTTCACTTCCTCTCTACATATTGTTGCTTTTTTTTTGTTCCTAGAAAAGGGGGTGTGTTTTGAATAAAGACCACCCATTTATCAAATCTGGCTTACTGCCTGTTTTCCACTGTGCGGGTATACATTTCAGTACTGGACTTACTCGGATTTGATCTTGAAATAATAGCCTTCAGTTTTTTGGTGATACTTTACTAATAACTCAGGTATAATTGAAACCAAATTTGTGAGTGGGAATCAGTACATAAACAACTAATAGTTTTCTATTTTGAAATTTGTACAATTGATTGTCGTCGTTATGGCGTGGAACCATTAGTAAGTAAGTTTAAGTGGGTTTAAAATTGTGTCCACTTTAATTCTTTTAAGGAAATCTCTTTTGGTTTAAATATTCTTTTGGCATGTGGTTATGTTATTTTTATATGAATTTATTTATTGGATGCAGATGGCAAGAAAATTACAAGGATACAACTGTAGTATATGGCTATTGCATATATTATCGTTTCCATTGAAAATACTAGCAACGGAGGTAAACTTTTTTCTTTGTCCCATGCTAAGATGAATCTTTTAAACCACAAATATGTGGCGCAATGTTAACTCTTCATGTCAGAAGGTTATGTGTTTGATTCATGTCAGGTCCAATCGCCGGTATTTAACCGTGTTCTGCAGAAAAGTGTAGTTTTATTTTTATTTTTGGTTGGGACTCTCACTGTCTATTTTGCAAGCTGTTGTAGATTCTCACGATATTGAGAGCTAGATTTGCATTAGAGAGATGGCCTGCTTCTTTGGATGGATTCCTGATCTGAGAAAGCTCAGGAAGACGTAAGCAATGCCAAGTTTATGGATGTTTTTTGTGGTAGATCTACTGTCAAAAAAAATAAAATAAAATAATCAATGCCAAGTTTACGGATCATAAAGATTCTGACTTCGTCATGAGAAAAATTGCTCTTATAGGTCTGTTATCTTTGAGATGACTTGAATACACTTTATCATGGTACCTAATTGAATTTATTTAAGCAAATTAGGTTAATTTGGCATGTATTTAAAATATTTGTTCATAAAGCACCTACCAAGTAGCTTAAATACAGTGGGTACTTTAGGTAGTGTTTCTTCTCTTCTTCGTATTAAGAAGATTAGATGAGCTCTCCCGATATATGAAAATTTTTCAATTTTATGTGCAAAGAAAAAATTAATGAAATGATATCACCTTTCATAATTTCTCTTAGATTTTTATAATTCCACTCCCTATATTTATTCCCATCAATGATTCAAATGCATGATGTGGGAATAATCTTCAGGGGTCAAGAGGGACATGAAGCTGTCATGGCATTTGATTTTTCAACTGGCCAATTCAAATTTTTGCATTCACTTTTATGGGTCCATGGCCACTAGAATTACCAACAGATGGGACATTTGTCTGCATGCTATTCGGGTTAGTATTATCTCTCGCGCACTCTCAAATTTTTTATAATTCTTTTTATTTTTCATAATTTTAATGGAATTATCAACAAATGTGCTTTTAATGCTGCCAATGGTTAATGGAACTTCTGTCGCGTAGGTGGATGTGCTTTTAATGCTGCTGGGCATTCACTGGATCCGTAGTCAACTGAGGAATTTGGGGTCTAAACAAAATATTTACTCCTATCAGTCAGATCAAAATGTAATTTAGTGAATGTTGTTGTTGTTGTTGCAGTACTATATGATGGAAAAAACTTTGTACTTGATCATGTAATCGAAGAAAAACTCATATTTATCAGAGTTGTGTGTTAGCTCTAAGATCTAACTACTCAAAACTTCTCAATGGGGTCAAGCTGCAGGGTTTCCATCTCCAGGTAAAACTCTATGCATGTGCTCAATCATGGGATATCTTCTCAATTGATGTGTCAATTGATAGTTTTTAAGGCTTCTTATTTTGATGAAATGGTTGGTATGACAGAACTACTAAATGAGTCGACGTTCATCTTTTGAAAGGCTCTCTCGGGATCATTTGAAAGAATAATAGTAAGTTTGTCAGTCCATATATTTGAACTGCTAAAGATTTTCACTGCATGATTAAACTATTTCTGAACTGTTAAATTATGTGTTTACATTCAAATTTTCGTGAATTCTGAGCACCAAGAATGGACTGGAGGGGCAAAGAAATTAATACTTCTCAGGAGCAAAATGAAGCAGATGATTTAGAGAAATGGTAAAAGTAAATCTGAAATGGGGGTCTGACTAGGGTTCTATAGAAAGAAAGATCATTACTGGCTTCATTTCCATTTTAGTGGCCAAATATGTCGCTCTTTTTTTGATAAATAGGCATTTTGCGTTAATCGAAGCATAAAGTTAAGATCTAATGCTGGGTTGAGCTCGCTCCACCGAAAACCTTGATTCAAGATGGAAGTCAGGCTCAATGGTTTCTGGACAAGCAAAATTTCATGCAATTGCTGCCGAAAGCCAAGTCGGTGGTTAGTAATCAGCCGTTTGTAATGCATATTTCAACTCTTCAAATTGATTAGAAAAAATTCTGAAGGGATTCAGATTTTATGTAGTTATTCACCGTGTTTTCCCCCCATGCAGCACGATTAGAATAAAAAATATTTTTATTTATCATGTTGATATGTTGTCACTTACTTGATAAAAATAGCCAAAAAATAGCTTTTATTTTTCATATTGATCACCAGCACTACCATGCACTTAATTTTTCGGTATTCATAATGAAAACAAAAGTTTGCTTTCAGTATTATTCTGTTTATCTTTTTTTCTCAAGTTTTTATGAGGTTTGATCTTATGTTGCACTAAAACATTTTTTAGCTCAGTTAAACAGGATACAACAACATAGCATAATAGAATCGATAAGTGTAAGAAATTCATTGATACAATATGCGTTCCCTTAAGAGTAGTAACAGCAGTACTGGGATATCAATAAAGAGTTGGATCATGAAAAGCTTTGTAGAAGAACCTGAAAGTGGAGACAAAATAGCTCCACTTGGAGCTGCAGTTATTTAGCTAAAAACGTACATTTTGCTGAAGCAAAGTCTAAGTAACGGGTAACCTATTCTGAAATCTTGCATCATATCGGATGTTGTGATATTATTCTTAACATAGATCTACCGCAGCTAAAAGAGCTGATATGGTGTCGATTTAGTTTACAAGATCAACCTAGAGTTTAATCTTTATATAGGTCAACTGAGACACCTGTTGGTCAAAAAAAAAAAAAAACAGATGTAAAAACAAAGAGTATTGTGGTCAAATAATTCCATTCTGCAACTTTTTTTAGAAGTCATGTTTGGAGTGAAAGACCCGGAAACATCTGAAGCAACAAAACCCATGTGGCTAACAATCTAAAAAGAAGAAAAATCCAATGATGAAAGAAGAAGCAAATGAATTATACACAACCAAAACATGACTATAATTGCATAATTATTTCAAAAGAATGGTGTGGTAATTGGAAAAATCTGACACAGGAAAACCCCAGTTAGATACACATACGAACACATACCATCTGACTCGAGTAACATCTATATTGCAAGGAACTCAATGCTATTACTTCCAATTACACGGTTAGACTGGTTAGCATGCATACAAAAAATTAATGTGCCAAATGTTGATCATCCGAATACAAATGAGAGATGTATTTTATATTTCTAAATTACAACATGGAGAATATACACTACACCGTATCCTACTTTTAGCAACGCTTCATTTTCGGAGGTGTACAACAGATATAGACGTTGCATAATAAGCAACGTTAATATCGGTTGCGCACTTGATTACCCGTTGCACAAATTATTGCGCGACAGATCCGCAGCTTAAAAGACTTTTCTTAGTATGAGGTAGAAGCAAGATTTACCTCCAGTGCTATCTGCAATCATCTGCCGCCAATGGATAAAATCATAATAAATCTTTATGAATAAAAATTTTCCAAAGAAAGGACATAACCACAAAAAAAACATATGAGTCTCGAGGATTTTCTATACTGAACAGGTAACGTAAACGGTAACACAACTAACTATAGAAGCAATTTGGAAAGATTGAAAATGCAAGCCAGTGTAAATGCAAATAAAGAAAACAAATGATTTATATTAAGTAATGGCTTACCAAACGAATTCTTCTAATTTGTATTCAGACCTTCACTTCAAGGCTTCAAAATTTCACCTGTTAGATTTCCTTTCAATAGTGTCATATATTTGGAAAGTTTTGAGTAAGTTCGTGTAAAATTGATGTCGTTTAGAATATCTTACTTAATGTTACCGATTAGTCCTCTCTTTTTTCCCAGTATGAAATGGGGCAGCAAGGTGTGGGTGAAATAATTAATTTTTCCCAGTATGAAATGGGGAAGCAGAGTATGGGTGATGTAATTGATAAGCTGCATATCTTTTTGCATCTCAAGTGAAACTATAACAAAAAAAAACTAAGTTTACCTCCCATCAACTGGCAATTGCAGTGATATTCTGAAGCAATCATCTCAAACAAAACCACACGCAGCTAAAAAGAGAGAGTCCTTCGTTAAAGATAGTGCACATTAATCCAATTCCATATCGAGTTATATTGGCCAAATTTCAGGAAAGACAACTTCATCATCTGACAGAAATACTGAAACAATTGTCAAACAACCAATTTCAAAATTTATAGTTCAAACAACCAATTTCAAAATTTATAGTTCTGTAATTTATCGGTGCATTGGGTGTGAAACTGCACATATTCTTGCTGTGCATGGCCTTCGTATATTTTTTGAACTTAGACCGGTGTAAAATGGCTAGATGCTTTGGAATATGAAGTGTTGAATTCTTGACAGCAGCACTAACAGACATAAGTAGCAGTCAAGGCTCATACCACGCCGGTATCCTGGCAGACAAATCTCAATCGATGATTTATGGAAAATACAGGTGTATGAAACGGTTTGAATGCTATACTTGACTTAAGTTAATCGCAAAACTGAAGGCGTTATCTTTGCCAAAGACTAAACGATCATTTGAGTTATATAAAAAATTGATGCACTTGAGAGTGAGCCTTTTACGTGTTTATATAAACCAAGCTGTAATTGTTTGAAATGAATACAAGAGATAAAATTGATGCACTTGGGAGTGAGCCTTTTACGTGTTATTGCAGACTCTGAATTGCCGGTATGTTCATGTATTTTTGTCTTACTTTGAGCAAGATTCTAATACTTCTTTATTCGTCCCATTCTTTAGGTTGTGTAGTTTTATTTATATTAGTGAATCTTAAGTCACTTGCATTCCTAACTCCTAAGAAATTGGGGTTCAATGCTGTACATCTTTGGACTGCAACTTAAAATTGCATATGACCCAGTATCCAGGATGTCAAAGTTAAAATTTAAAATTCCAGTTAAAACTGCAGCCAATTGTTTTTTTTTTGCATGTTGCATATCATATCTGCTTCCTCATGAATTGCTTTAATATGTTAAATTCTCCAGGATAAATCGCAACAATGCTATTGCAGTGGATCAGTATCATCACTACATAGAAAAGATGTAGATATTCTGTAAAATCTCAACTTCGATGCGTACCTCTTATCTATCTCATGACCTAGGATATTTCCACATGGAACTGGAAAGGTGACCTGGAAGGGTGTTTTTTATTATCACAGGTTGACTAATTACAAGATTGAGAAAGGTGTTACTCCATATGCAAATCTTGATCTTCCTAACGTGTCCGAGGAGAGGTGCGATGGGTTGTGTATCAATTTCCCTCATTTTCATGATAATTCCCACTTAGTAGTAAACATTTTGAAGTCATTTTCAAGGGAGTTAGTCCATTTCAAAGTTAATGTTGAGACTATTAGTCTTAGTCCCACATTATCTGATTTATTTAAGATCCTGCGATTTATAATTCTTAGGGCATATCCACTCATTGCCAATTAGTTTAGAGTTGGATGCCCACATTCTAATAATTAAAAAATTGTTGAAACGAAAGGACTTTTTTATTCTCTGCGATATCTCAAGTACCCAATTATAAAACAACATATCTACCTTGAGGTACTTAATGTTTTGAGCAAACAGAGTAAAACAGACCCGGAGGTGCTTAATTTTCCAAATGCAATTTTAATTGGAATTCCCTGTCAATCGTGTTAGAAATAACTATAAATAACACACTGATCCATCTGCAGGTGTATCATTACTGGATGACATGATTACAGTGCACTGAACATATACATAGGATAGTGGTAAGCATATCTTCATCCTCAATAATCTTATTCATAAGTAAGTAAGCAGACTTGAAGTTAGAATGTTCTAATGGTTTGATATTGTATTATAAGTTACGTGATTTTGTATAACAGGTTTTGAGCCACATGACTAATAACAGGTTTTAACTAGAATTCCATGTTAATCGTGTTAGAACTAACCATGAACAACACACCGATCCATCTGCGGGTGTATCATTGATGGATGACATGATTACAGTGCATTGAACATATACATAGGATAGTGGTAAGCATATCTTCATCCTCAATAATCTTATTCATGAGTAAGTAAGCAGACTTGAAGTTAGACTGTTCTAATGGTTTGATATTGTATTATAAGTTACGTGATTTTGTATAACATGTTTTGAGCCACATGACCAATAATGTGCATATGGATATAAGGGGATTTTAACATTACTCCGTTGGTTCATTTGTGCATTACTCTACACTGGTGTTTTGTGTGGATGGTGAATGGATCTTCCTTTTAGTAGGTGCATATGCAACTTACTTTTATATGCGCCAAAAATGTATTAATTCGAATGGCCATTTTATGGAAGTGACCGAGTTTGTTGAAAGCGAGTTGAAAAGCACCGCCACCCAATTTGAAGAAATTTAACCCTAAGGAAGTTTAACCAAATGTTCATATGGTGTCTTCATAAATAGAAATACCCATAGCACCTGGTGCGTATCGCATGTTATATATCAGAAAAAGGTAGTACATGGTTACATGCAAAAGTACAATTATCTTTTTGATTTTTTAGGTATTTCTAATAAAAAATGCACTTTCTATTTAAAGATGTCCCCATGCGTATGGCCGACGGGTGCGGGGCGAAGCCCCGCTGCACCTAATCAATAGTCTCCACGGGGCCTTGTGCGTAGCATGGGTTGAAAGTACAGTTACTTTTTCGATTGTTTAGGTATTTCGAATAAAATAATGCACTTTCTATTTAAAGATGTTCCCATGCATATGGCTCACGAGTGCGGGGCGAAGCCCCGCCACACCAAATCAGCAGTCTCCCCCGGGTCTGGTGTATAGCATGGGTTGCATACTAGATGAATCATTAAAAAAAAATTGATCGATAAAGAATTTGGTGTTTGAAGTTTCAACTCAGGTCATTGATATCATCACCCAGTGACTTTATCACTGTACTACAACGACACCGGCAGGTGAATCATTAATTGGTGTGGCATTAAGATTTTATATATGCCAAATATAGGCAATAAAAATAACTTTGAAAACATGCATATACGATTATCCAACAGTATCAAAAAAAAATGTATCCATTAAAAACAATATTACTAATCAAGATTTTTGGAAATTTATGATGTAATTGTGCAAGGGGGCCGCCACACCCTAAAATACAATCTCCATCGTACCCGATGCGTTGCACGGGTTACATAAATAAATAAGTGTATAGTTTTGTTTAATTGTAAATAAAATTTAATTTAATTATGGGGTCAATATCTATTCAATTATTTTGATATCTGGCCATAAAACCAGTATATTAACATAAATTTCTGATACTAAATTTAAACCATCGAATAATAAGACACCTGATGAGTATCAAAGTTTCCTGTCTCTTTAAAAATAAAACTAATCACAATTTTTTCAAAAGAAATATTAATGCATTTGTATACGGGTGCGGGGCGAAGCCCCGCCATGCTAAATTAGCCGATCCCACCGGCCCCGGTGCGTAGCACGGGTTAGACACTAGTGTCCAAATAATACCTAGTATATGTATAAATAATATGGCTAATTAACGTTTGGTACCCAGTAAATGACCAACGCCTAATTTTGGTACCCAACATTTAAAATATTATGCGTTGGTATTTAGATGTGACGGAAACCGTCTAGTTAAACTGTTGACTTAATAAAGTAATAATCAATTTTAATTTTAATTTAAAACCCAAAAATACCCTTCAATCCCACTGTCATAAACCCAAAAATACCCTTCAATCCGACTGTCATAAAGAAATATTGTATATACCAGATCTTTTTTTCATCTTTTTCAAATTCCATTTATTCTTAGCTTCCAAAACCAACGAATCTCTATCTGAATGTATTACCCACACAAATCAATCGTCAAAGGAAATTTCACGCATCTTCTTGTCATCATCACTATTTATCAGTATGACCTCTATCTATCTTTTTTTTCTTCTTTTGTATGATTTATTGCGATATGGTCATATTGTTGCTGTTCAAATTATGGATGTGGGGAAGAGATTAATAAGCATTTGTGCAGGTTCTTCATACCGAGAAAACAGGTGAAATGAAGTGTTTGTTGTCATTATTATTTTGTGATGAATGGCTATGGATCGATTGGAATTTCAGAGTTCTCAGTTGGTGTAGGGTTGGTTTTAGATTAGAAATTGCTGTAGAAAGGAGATATAATGGGCTTGGAACTCAACGGGAGCATAGTACGTACCTAAAGGTGTTTGTAAAATTTCCTGAACCACCATCTTTTTTCGACCTCAACTGAACCAAAAGGCTGCAGCTAAGGTGACACTTAAGTCAAAAAGGAAAGTGAGTTTGGGTTCTAATTACACGATGTTTTGAATGAAGTTTTTTTGCCGAGAAAGCAGGAGAAAAAAGACTGTGATGTTGTTGTCGCACAGTAAGGGATAAAGCTGATGTCGTTGTTTTGAGGAGATCAATGGTGATTATTATTATTTTTATTTTTTAAGGAAATCAAGTATTATATTATATCTAAGAAATAATAAAACTTTATACGAAGTTTTTGGCCGGAAGCCTAACAACAAGCTGGGCTCCAACGCCTTTTTGGATAGCAATACCTAATCTATGAAAAATAAAAAAAAAATCAGTCAAATGTGAACTTAGACGGTCAACGTTAGTCTAGGTACCAACACTTAATATTTCAATTGTTGGGTACTAAAGTTAGTTGACGGTCATTTATAGGGTATCAAACATTAAATTGCCCTAAATAATAGGATCCCAGTAGTACCGGAATTATTTTACGTATTAAATAATAGATATATACATGAGAAATTTCTGATTATAACACTATGGAGTATATATATTAATTATTCACCGAGCCAAAAGTCTCGACTATCAAAAACATAAACAAAAAAAAAGAACGGGTCCTAGCTCAGCTGATCATCTATGTTTCCCAAAGTTTGATGCGTTCCAGGAGGTCTCAGGTTCGAGCCTCCAATGACGTAATATTGAAGAATTGCAGAAATTAACATGGAATGTAGAGTTGGCTTTCCCCCCTTGTGACACAATCTCGCCCCCCATCCTGTTCAATTAATGTATTAATATGTCGTTAAAGCTTAGCTTATTAGGCTTCCAACTGGTTTCATGTAATAATATTTATTAAAAAAAAAGTATTATTATATTATTGCTTAAAAAGATAAAGGGATTGTTGGTCTGAACTCTGAATCCCCCATAATATAATCAAAATTTTAACAGGTCCCCAATATATGGGGAAGCCGATATCCGGCCCAAGAGTAACATATCTTGTCCAAATGGGAGTTAATGTGATATTGTGATGCATTTCTACCTCTACTAGGTCCGAATTACCCTGGTTCCGTTATTACGAACAACTCTTTCGAGTCCCCGTTGCCCATGGTTTTAAACATATGATAAAAAAGGATATCAATTGAACTTCTGGTATCTACCAAGATTCTATCTATTTCCCATATCCTCTTCTTCCTCGCAGGATCATCCTCCCACCATGAATGCTCGCAAAAATTTAGATTCATTACCAACGGATCCGTGTGCGAAGCTCCTCCCTCCGGTGCGTCCATTACTGAAAAAGAAATAGCTCTTTTCTGCCATTCTTCCAGTGGTTCTTTCTTCGCAATACTGAATATCTCGTTCCCTTCAAAGTCTCTCTTATTTACTCTTTTCAGCACGTTATCATGGAAGTTTTGTATGTTCTTCGCGGAATGAATTATAAAATTACAATTTAGTCTTTGTGCTCCCCTATCAATCTCAATTCGGTATACTTGATTCTGGTTATTATCACGAGGTGGGGGCGGCGACAATGGTGCTAGATTCGCTAGAAAATGCTTGAGCTCTCCCTTCTCGATTAGGCGAAGTATAATTCGTCGGACGTTTCTACAATCACTTGTGTGATGCCCATGAAAACGATGATATTTGCAAAAGTCATTACTCCTTACTCCTCCTGGTAATGGTTGTATCCCCAGATTTGGGGGGGGGGGGGGGGGGGTGGACCTCTTCACCTCGTGGTTCATAATTCCTTTGCCTTGGTTCGTTATATCTGGGACGTTGATCGATACACTTTGGATCTACGCTTGATAAAGATACTAATTTTGCTGGAACTGCATTCGATGGCTCGCACTTTTCATATTTTGAGTCATTTTCTACTGCATTCACAATTCTTGGTAGAAAACACGAACTCCCTTCCTTCGGTTGGATCGGTGCAGCTTCGTTGACTTCTCTCTGCTTCTCCTCCAGTGCAACATATTCCTCCTAATACTCCCTGAGCTCATTCATCGTTAATGAATCACGAATTATGAATATTTGAGTGTATAATTGATCAGTCGGAATTAGGGCATTCACAAAGGCTAGGATGAAGTTCTTCTCGTCAACTCTTCCTACAAGTTCACTACATATATTCCTTCACCTCATCATCAGACTTCGCAGATTTTCTCCAGGTCTCCTTCTTAGATTGAATAGAGTTTATATTCCTGGCCTCAGCATGTTGTTGCTTATGTAGGTTGTTAAAAATATTCTCTGCAAGTCTCTGAATGACGAAATTTATCCTTCAGTCAGTCCATCAAAACACTTCAATGCTTTTCCAATTAAACTGGCTGAAAAGTATTTACACAACACGGCTTCGTATTGTGCCCACTACATCAAGGAAAGGGTATATTGATTTAAGTGTTTCACTGCACTTCCTGTTCCATTGAATATGCTTCCAAAGGCTGGTAATGAACATCTCGCAGGAATTCTCTCCTCTAATATTTCACGTGTAAATGGGAATTTGTCTCCCTCTTCTATTGCCTCAGCTAGTTGCACTCTCCCTCCTCTTCGGGAATTATTAATCATCGATCTCATATCTCGCAATTCATTCAAAACAGCTTGGTTAACTTCATTTCTACCTTCATCTTGCCTATTCCTTCTCCTTCTCCTATCTCTTTCATCGTCCTCGTGCATTCTTTCTTCTTCGCGTCTGATTTTTTCTTCGCGTCTGATTTCTTCTTCACGTTCCCTTTCATCTTCATATCTTTTTTCCTCTTCGCGAAACATCTCTTCCTCGCGTATCCTTTCTTCTTCGCGAACTCTTTCTTCCACTTGTCTCCTATTTTCTTCAAATCATCGTCTTTGATCTTCCCATTTAGTCTCTTCCAATGCTCTCCTTATCTCCCTTTCTTTGTTGTTTTCTCTTTGGCATCTTCTCCTTCGCTCTTTTCTTTCCTCGTGCCTCCTTTCTTATCCTTCGTCATTTTCGAGCATTTCTTCTCTTTGACGTAAATTCCTCCTCGTTGGGGAACCTGTTCTCGCATATGGTTCTCCACCTCGTGGGTTTTGAATTGCTCTCTCTTATTTAAGATGACGATTTTGCTGCATCAAGGTGTCATTTTTTCTCACAAGTCTGGTCCTTTGCTCCGCTAGTTCTCTTTCCCTTTCTCTTTCAAGGCGGAGTACTTCCCTTAAATTCTCCAATGTCATGTTTTTTTTTGTTAACATTCTCTTCTATGTTTCCTCTTGCTGGCTCTTCCTCCATGACCATTTCAGTGTCAGTATGCATCGATCCTTCTCGATAACGGTTCTCGTTAAGGATGCCATCTCGCTGTAGATTTGTACCACGTCTTCCTCCCATAGTTGATGTTTCTCCTACCTCCATTCTTCTTCCTCTCTTTTCCGCTAAACATGTGCTTCTCCTTGATGCTATTATGTGTTGTGCCCGGTCTGGAACTCTTGCCATCAACCAACTTCTGCCGAATTAACTTTTACTCACTGATTCGCTAGCAACCTTCTACCAACTGGATCTAACTTTTGCTCGATCTGGGGATGAATGTTTTAAATAAAAAAATTATGTGAATAACTTTCAGATCTACTCTTCTTTCTACAACCTTAATACAACCTCAATTTTTAAATTACCAACTTCAAAAAGAATAACTCGTTAAGTGATTTTTAATGGGAAAACTTGAGAATAATTTCAACTCCTTCACCTTATCTCAAGTGAGAGTAAACTCTCAACATGAGATCCCTGTTTTTGGACGCCAAAATGTAACTACTGGAAATCCAGTAGTACACCCAAATAGTAATCTCAACAACACTAAGACATGACTCAAACAACGCAATAAAAACAATGATCTATTAATAAGATTCAGATAATGATTACAAACGCTCAAATATTACAAGTGTTGAGACTCACAAGAACACTAACTTGTTTCCTTACAATATAATCTCTCCTCTCCCAAAATTCCAACCCCTCGTGTAATGAACCAAGCTCTCTATTTATAGGGAAAATACATAATGGATTACATCTCACTTCACCTCATCAGATATCAAATATTTCACGTGACTGTCCTTTTTACTTCACCCAAGCCATTTTTAATAAAGTTATTCCACCTCTTTCGCCTATTAATTCGGCAGTTTCCGGCCTAGCTGTCTCATTTCTTGCACAACAATTCATACTTCGTGTCTTCAACTTCGTGTCCCTCCTTTTCTTCGTGATATGTCTTCTTGTCCAAGTAATCAATATCTCACCGATTGTCATCTTCGCTGACTTCAGATCTAACTTTGCAAATCCAATATTCGTTAAAGTAGGTCTGACATGTGATTTGACTCATCAATGACATTTTCCCTCGGAATTAGTAAATAGGATCTTATCTCTAGATTTACTTCGTGACTTCGTTAAACCTCGTTCGACCACGTGGCGAGTAGGTTTTCCGTACCTACACTACAAATCCCATACCATGTTATGTAATCAAAGTAGTTTAATAAACATAAGGGACAAAAAAAAAATTCAACATTTTATCAAACACCTGCATCGACCAACAAACACTCAAAATTCTTCTCCAAACTCAAACTTCAAAACATGTGTATGTAACTATATTGACTTTGATTTCCATTAGAACAACAAGCTCTAATCACACATAAGTAAGTATGTTTTTTTTTTCTTCAGAATAAACAAAGTTTTATAACAATTGAGAATACCATAACATACTAATTTGTCAAAAAATTTATATTGACCGTGGAAATCCATCGCAATATGTACCGACTACCGAGTGAGACATAAAAACTGCCCCCCTATAAATCTATGGGTGGTGGGTACCAAGACCATGTTTTTTTTTTTTTAATACGAAAGATAGATTTATTATTGAAATAAAGTGATTACACTTCTATGTCTTCCTGAATGCATAAAGAAAGCTAGGTTGGGATACTAGATAGCCACTCCTCTTCATTACAGATATTCATTGCATACTTTGCTAAAGAATCTGCTACATGATTAATGTCTCTGTGGACATAAGTGCAAATCCAAGACTCAAAAGAAACTAATAAACTTAAACAATCTGAAATAATGTTTTTAGTAGTCCATTTTATAGAGTTGAAACTGCCATTTAGAGCTCTTATTACGTTAGCGCAGTCTCCTTCTAGGTGTAACTTCCTTATACCCTTTCTCCTTGCCCATATTATTGCTTCAAGAAGAGCTTTCGCCTCTGCCTGCTCCGGGTCTAAGGCTTTTGTATGCCAGCATATACTTCCATCACTGTTACATGCAAAATCCCTCATTATTATTCCCACTCCAACATCCTTGGTGAGTTCTTTGAATGAAGCATCAAAGTTTATTTTTATAACAGAAGGTTCAGGACATGTCCAATGTCTAATAATTGGGGTAACAGGGGCAATAAAAGTTTCCTTGTTACTTAATCTGTCCCAATCTAAGAATTCAGATCTTATTATCATCACTACCTGTGATACAGATAGTTTAACATCATCAAAAACTTTCTTACATCTACTTTTCCAGATATTCCAAAGGACAAATCCATACCATTTTAACATAGCAGTACTTAAATTGTTAGAGTTGCTTACCTGTATCATGTCCACAATCCATTCCTGAAAGGTTAAATTATCAATTTCATTTTGAAAATTAACATCCATGGAAGACCAGATAGCTTTTGCATAATCACATTCTAGAAACAGATGTTGCATAGTTTCATAACTACTATTACAATTAGGACAGGAAGTATTGATATTCTGACAGTATCTATCCATCTTATCACTTGTGGGCAAACAATGAGTAATGCATTTCCAAAGGAAGTATAGTATATTCTGAGGCAATCCAGTTTTCCAGAAAATTTTCCAGTCCACAGATGTATCAGCAATGAAACCATTAGCTGTATTAACCTCATTTAGGATAACTCTATATGCAGTTTTAACACTAAATTCTCCATTAGAGCTAGGTTGCCATCTTAAATGATCACTGCCTGTTAAAGGAATTCTAATATCTAGGATTTTATTGACTGTATGATTATCAAAAAGACTATTCAACATTGAGACATTCCAAGACCATGTTTCACTCGGCACATCTCACGATGTGAAATCACGATGAGTGCAAAACTGCTCCTAATTTTTTGTTGAAAAAGAGACCTATGATGATGATGGTACCATGAATGATATGGAAGGATTTGGTTTAGGAATTTTATTCAAACACTTTAAGATGAAATTGAAGTTTTTTTTCGATTTAAATGCCCAAAATTCTAATCGCCCTTAAAATATCTTGTAGAAACCGAAATTACCATCACTTATATCATCATGATCATACCTAATTCGCAGAAAATCACTATCGTCCATTTATCAAAATAAACAAAGTAGAATTAAAATCCTAATTACTGCAGTCGAAGGAAAAAAAAAATTGATTAATTTCACAACCACCTTCATTTTCATTTTCAATTAATTCAGCTCATCCTTTTCTAGGATTGAAGTGAAATGGTCCACATGACACTTGTGAATAAAAGAATTGAAGTGAAATGGTCCACATGACACTTGTCAGCAAAATAAGTAAAGTGAAATGGTCCACATGACACTTGTCATCAAAAGAAGGTAAGAGAAAAGTGGTCCAAAAAACTAAAATAACATTTGAATTTCCCAATCAGGAAACAATCCTATTTTTTAAAATATCTATTTATAAAAACCAAACTATTATTTAGGAACGGAGGGAGTATATGACAAGCTGAGACCAAGCAACATAATTGCTAGTTTGCTACCACCATAGACAGTAGAACAATAGTGAAATCAAAGGGTATATATGACCTAGTAAGGGTATAAAGTTGAATGTCTGAAGCACATGAATCATTTTAACCCCTATTTGGATGGGATCTGTTAGTTTTGGGCCAACCAACCATTTCTTTATATATTGGGATCGGTTAGAATTTTAATTAATATTATGAGGGCTGCAGACAAAAAAGACCAAAATAAAATAAAATGAGGAATATCATTTGATGGGATCCACCACAAGTGAGTGTGATCACTTTCATCATACTAAAAAGTTGTCCAGTACGCTTTAAACGCATTTGTCTTCTTTTTCGATATGCTTTCGACAAGTGAGTGTGATGAGTTGTCTTCTTTTACTAACATTGGTTGGGATGTGTCTTATGAGTCATGGGCATCGCGTGGGTTCTCTACAGCTCTTCTTGTCGAGTACTTCCAGTCTCCAGAAAAAAGAAAGATGCTCCAACCCACTTGCAACACTTATTATCTACTCTATTACTACTTTACTAGATTTTGTGTCCGTGCTATGATCGGGCATTTTTGTTCTTTGAACCATATTTTTGATTTAATAAAGCTCGGTTTCGGTTCTATCTCGCCTCGCCTTTGGTAAAGCTCGGTTTCGCCTCGCCCAGTCCCAATTTGGTAAAGCTCGGTTTCGCCTCGCCCAATCCCAATTTGGTAAAGCTCGGCTTCGACCTCCCCCATCCAGATTTGATTTGGTGTGACTCGGCTTCGCCTCGCTCTGTCCCGTTGCTTGGAATTTTTAATTTGGTTAACCTTATTAAATATGAAGATAAAATTCAGGTGTAGAAGAAACAACCGTTCCAAGAATATTATCAAGCTTTTTTTTTTTTTTTTTTTCGAAAAAATAAAAATAAAAAAAAATAATCAAGCTGATATAATTCATAATACAACCAAAATCCATCAATCAAAATGTATTTATACAATCGTATTAAGCTTTCGTCGTCTCCATTCATCGAAAGGTTGAGCAGGCTAGCAAATGTTGCAGGCAGGCTCTGGGTGTTGAATACGATGGTATTAATACTCGGTTTTTCTGTGTTGTTGGAAATAGGGAGGAGAACCTATTTATACAAGTCGATAAGCCTTCATCACGTCTCTCGTGGGAAAGTGGAGGAAGTGGAGTTGTGTGTTAGTGTCACACGGTTGCTTGCCCACTTCTCCTATCATCGCTAACCGCCCATGTTTCCCTGACACGATCTTGTGATGGCGTGTTGCACGCTGCACGTTGTAAACCTCCAGACCAATACCCCAGTTTGTATCCCCCAGTTGTGACGTGATTAACGTCTCGAGTGAGTCGTGGGACCCACATAAGGTAGCAAACGGTGCTAGGTAAAATAATCAAGTTGTTTGTAGGCGCATATTGTATGCATGCGGTGCATTAAATATGCTTAACATATTTAAAGCCTACACAACCTTGATGAAAAGATTGCAAGTTGAAGTGACTCAACTAGCTATGTTCAGGCATTGTTCGGAGGTCGCATGAGCGGGACCCACCTTGGTCGGTTATGCCATGGGTAAGTGTGGAGGATGGTGATCACGGTGATACCTTGTTTGCCACCTAACTCCCTTCCTAGGCTATTCATCCAAGCATGCGAACTTGGATGGACGAGATTGATGGAGGAATAACCGTTGGATTAGGGTTTGGAAGGCTTGCGAGCTTCCTCTTTCACCCTAACGGTTTTATGCCTTGGGAGGCGTGCATGGAGTGGCTGATTATCCCTGCATGTAGGCGGGACGCTACTCTACACGTCCACGCCAGCTGGAAGTCAATCAGAACAATCTGGGTCGCCCGTTCTAGCCTGCGATGACGGATGGCCGAGATTAGAAGGGATCTCGCATGCTTCCTTTGGGCACGAATTTTGAGATGGATGGTCTGCAACCGACCGTGGACGATTGGCTGGTCGTGTATCCGGTCTCATGGTGAGTACACAGGCGTCGTCGGCCAGCAGTTGTGCTTCAAAATCGTTAGTGCGCGCATGCCCAAAGTTGCTTGGTCGCAACCTGTAAGCAAACCCTAATTTTAGGGTTTGTGAGCCGCAGCTTCATGCTAGCGCATCTCGACGCCCATGGCTCCTATGGTGAAGCCGTTTGCACCATTAGGAAGGTAGATCGGCGGTGAGCATGTGCGTGCGCGCTACTCGGTCCCGCGCGTGATCTAGGCCGTCCAACCATGCCTGCAGAGTTGGACGGATGAGATTTATTTTTGGGTTTGTTTTCAGAAGGCGAGACTAACATGGGTAGTCTTGCATGCGTTCAACGGGGCTAATATAACCCGCCGTCAGGTAGCCTACGAGTGTTTTCATGTCGAACACAAGGCTTTGAGTAGGGCATTAATTGTAATGCTGCAAACCTACAGAAAATCGGGATGGTTGCTACATGCTCCGCTCTGGGTAGGTTTTAATTCTCAGGGATGGTTGCACATGCTCCAATGAATTAATATGGTGAGAATATTCACCGCATGAAGGCTTTATCCCTTGCAGGACGTCAGCTTAGAATTTGTCTTTTACAATTTTAGCCTTTAAATAGAAATCCACCATCAACATTAAGTCCCCTGCCTAGCATGCAATGGTTACACTATTGTAGGGTAGGCATGAGATGGTGACAGTTTGCACAAAAATAACTAAGGCTAGGGTAAACGTACTTTTACCACATGGGGAGGGCGCTCGTGCCGAATGCCCTATAGTGCTGTTGGAGTTGTTCATGCCACTCTCTGGGATTATTATGTACTGTCCGACTGAGAATCCGGATTAATGTTTTGTTGGTGCTCTCAGCCTTCCCATTTCCTTGAGGGTAGTAGATGGTGGAGAAGACTTTTTTAATTCCATATTCTTCAAGCAACTCTCGTACTTGCTTGTTTGCGAAGGGAGTGCCGTTATCGGTAATGATATGTTTAGGTACTCCAAAGCGGCAGATGATATGCTCTTTAATGAACGCTGCAATCATTGATCCTGTAGTTCCACGCAGAGGAATAGATTCGACCCATTTTGTGAAGTATTCAATTTCGGTTATAATATATTCATGCTGCTTTGATAATGATGGGTTGATCTTTCCAACAATATCAAGTCCCCAGCTATAGAATGGCAGCGGGCTACTTATCGAATATAGGGGAGTGGAAGGTGCATGGACGAGGTTCCCGTGAATCTGGCATTTGTGGCAGCTTTGAACGAAGGCAGCTGCATCATCTTCCATGGACGGCCAGTAATATTTCTCGTGTATCTAGAGAAACAATTTCTTCTTTCCTTGATGTTCTCCTTCATGCATCTCTTTCAAAAATTTTGAGATTTCTCCTCCAGCCAGGCACCGTAGCAGATCACCTCCAAAGATTTTCCGGTACAAAATCCCCTCGTGGAACACGAAACGTTTCGCTCTTTGTTTCGTTTTGACTGCCTCTTTTTGGTTAGCAGGAACTGTGCCATCACGAAGGTAGTTAACATATGTCTGCCTCCAATCCTCGGTGTGATTTATGTTGAGTACTTCTAGTTGATGAGGTGGTGCCTGGAAGTTTGAGCAAGACTATTGGAGCGCTCGAGACTGTGTCTCCATTTCTGGCCAGTAATAGCCTAAACGTTGGAGGCATCGATAGAGTGTCACCACCAATATTTGTCCACAAATCTCGTTGTGAACACGGTCAAGTTGCAGCTGTGCTTCTTCCTTTCCGAGACATCTTGATAAGAAACTATCCGGGTTTCGGTGGTATAACATGCCGTGGAGCATAAAGAAGTTTTGTAAGGCTTTAAGGATGACCTTTTCTTGAGAAAGTGAACTGCTAAGCTCCTGAATGATCGTAGTCCGCCAGTCATAGGTTTCAACATCCTTGCATTGTGAGAGCCATGTTGATTCCACTGTCCTTCTTTTCACCGTCAGGGTTTCTTCTATGCCTTCAAACTGCAATTTAGAAGCTAACGTTGCCAGGCAATCAGCATGCCTGTTGTTGTTGCGGCTGACATGAGTTATGGTTGCGTCAGCGAAGTAGTTCAGCAGTCTCTGAGCTTCGGACCGGTACGGAGCTAGAGTCATCTCTTTTAGTGCGTACATCCCGTTCATCTGATTAACCAATAATTTGGAATCGCCTCTTATTTCCAAACGTGTGGCTCCCGCCTTCTTGGCTAATAGCAGTCCTATAAGGAAGGCTTCATACTCCGCTGAATTGTTAGTGCATTGAAAATCTAACTTGAAGGAGTGTGAAAAGACTTCGCCAGTTGGAGATACTTGGACTATGCCTGCTCCTCCAGTGTTGTTGCTGGGAGTAGCGGATCCGTCAAAATATAACAACCAAGCTTCCTCTTCGACAACAGAGATGTCTGGAAACTCTCCATGCAGGTCTTCATGCAATGCTGTGGTACCTTCTCCAGGGAAAGATGCTAGTAAATCCGCGACAGCCTGACCCTTAACAGCTCTGGGTGGAGTACACGTTATGTATAGCTCTGACATTTGAAGGAGCCACTTGGCAGCCCTTCCCATTAGAACTGGTTTTTATAGTAAGAACTTCGCAGGGTCTGATTTAGATATGAGCGTTACCTTGTTGGATAGTAGGTAATGCCTGAACTTCTGGATGGAATGTATCAATGCTAGGCATGCTTTCTCTGCTCTTGGGTATCTGAGTTCACCGTCCCTCAATATTCGACTGAAATAGTATATAGGACGTTCGACTCCCTCATCATCCTCTTGAGCCAGCAAGGATCCAACGGCAGTGTCACTGAAGGCGGTGTAGAGATATAACGGTCTCCCTTGAACAGGAGACTTCATGATGGCTGGAGACGACAGTATGTGCTGAATTTTCCGAAACGCTTCCTTTCCCATAAAACTTTGCAGTTCCTTCACGGTTCGAGGTGGCGGCAAAGTGAGGATGGCTTGAGTTTTAGATGGGTCCACCTTGATTCCCTCAGCAGTCACTTGGAATCCCAGAAACTTTCCAGAGGAGACACCAAAGGCACATTTCAAAGGATTCATCCTCAACTTGTACTCACGGCACCTCTCGAATACTTGTCGCAAGACTCCTATGTGTTCCGTCCGGGATTTCAATTTGACTACTATGTCATCTACGTAATTTGCATCACGCTCGTACATCCTTATTTGGTTGTAGCCGCTGTATCCATCCATGAAGGAGAACATGCCATGCCCGCTCGTGGCGTCTACCAACATGTCGATGTTAGGTAGAGGAAAGTCGTCCTTGGGGCAGCATTTGTTTAAATCTCTGAAATCTACACAGCATCGGATCTGCCCATTCTTTTTCTTTACTGGAACCACGTTAGCCAGCCAGGTTGGATGGTGGATGGGATTGATGAAGCCGGCAGCTAGCAATTTCTGGATTTCAGATTTAATCTGATCTTCCACCTCATGTATGAATTGTCTTGGAGACTGTTTGATAGGCTTGGATCCAGGCTTGATGTGCAGGTGATGAGTAACCAACTTTTCATCCAGACCAGGCATTTCATCGTACGTCCATGCGAATATATCTTGGTATTCTTTGAGGAGTTGCGCAAGATTCGTCTGCTCCTCCGTGGACAGAGTGGAACTAATGGAAATGGGCCTGGTAGACTCTTCACTTCCGATGTTAATAGTTTCGAGTTCGTCAGTTGTAGAGGTGGTACCGTCTTGCAGCTGACTGGGGGCATCCAACACCTCTTCCTGTGGGTCTCCGTTTTGACAACATTCTATTAGGCGGAGAGACCGAGCATCGGTCTCTCCTGCTAATTGCTAATAGCGGAGGCGGTAGACAGTCTTTCCTTTCTGATCTTGAGTTGCCACAAAGGTTCGTCTTCTCTTGGTAACATGGTTTCCCGCCCCACTGGGTGAAGGGGAGTTCCTCATCAGCTGGGATGCATCATGTCTGAGTTTTAATGACGCAAGCCGATCCTCCTCCTGGATTGACGCCCACGTGGGAAGTGGGGTACAATGTACTTCGCTTTCTCTTCTGTGAGCTTCCTTCGGTTTGAACAATTCTACTCCGCATATGGGTGCGTATGGAGACAACGATGCAGGTATACGGATGACTTCATTGTTCAACATAGTTTTCAGGCACTGGTGATAGGTTGAAGGAACAATCCTATTCTCGTGGAGCCATGGCCTACCCAGTATCATATGGTAGTCTGGTTCCTTCTCTATGACTTCGAATTTCACTTTTGATTAAACAGGATCTACGGATAAGTTCAGATCGAATACCCATATGTGTTAGTTTGGTTCCCTTCAAAGTCCGTCATAGTGGTAGACCGACGCACAATCGTTTTTGGGCGAACCTTAGCCTCCTTGAGTGTCTTGAGGGTAATCACATTTGAGGATGCTCCTGTGTCGATAAGGGCCCGCCTGAATTCTGAATATTTGATGCGTGCGGTTACATGTAGGGCCCGATTATGGCCCTCTTCTGCCATCATGTCTTCCTCTGTAAAAGTAACATTGTTTACAGATGCCTCCATCGTGCTTGAAACTTCTGGGCACAAGGGAGTTAACTGTACATCCAAGGCTATCCGGTTGACGGCTGAAAACGTCTCTGTTCGCTGCTCTTTTGAGAGGTGTAGGAGTTCACATAAACTTCCCACTAAAGAAGCGCCTTCTTGATCCACATGTCTTTGGCCTGTAGTGAAACTGTTGATTTGGGGGCGTTCAGTCCCCAGTGTCGGGACCTCCATGACAGGGCCGCCCATCTATGACGTCATCTTGATGAGGAGGTCGAGTATGTTGTTGATCGCTTCTTTGATCAGGTCCATGTTTCTCGTGTGAACCTCTTGTACTCGTGCTAACTCGATCAACATTGGGATTCTTCCATCCAGACCATTAGGTGTGCCGTCGGAGGGAACTTGATCATGATCTTAGGCTGTCGAGGTATTCCTAAGACCGACCATCTTGAAATCAACAAAATAGGGTTAGGTATCGAAGAAATCGACTTCACAACCGAGAGATTAACCTCCCACTGTGGTCGCCAATTTTTTGTGGGAGAAAACTACTTCTGCAGGTTTAGGTAATTTTGGGTGTGTGTGGATGAGAAGTGGATTTAAACCTTCAACAAATGTGCTGCACGATGAGAACTTTTGATTCGAGAGATAATCTGTACAATTCTGGCCTAAACCAAAGACACAGCCGTTCCAGATTTGTTTCGGTCACAGGTGAAGGATGTGAGGTTGATCTTAGGGAGGGAAGCGAAGAAGATGTTGAGAGTATGAAGGTGAAGGCTGTTTGATGACTTGTTAACAAAAGGTTGAGCAGGATATCAAATGTTGCAGGCAGGCTCTGGGTGTTGAATACGATGGTATTAACACTCGGTTTTTCTGTGTTGTTGGAAATAGGGAGGAGAACCTATTTATACAAGTCGATAAG
The DNA here is from genome assembly GCA_023529315.1 of Papaver bracteatum. Taxonomy (NCBI): domain Eukaryota; kingdom Viridiplantae; phylum Streptophyta; class Magnoliopsida; order Ranunculales; family Papaveraceae; genus Papaver; species Papaver bracteatum. Next base: position 1,776,499 of record JAJJWX010003275.1, on the reverse strand, counting down.
CCTTCATCACGTCTCTCGTGGGAAAGTGGAGGAAGTGGAGTGATGGAGGAAGTGGAGTTGCGTGTTAGTGTCACACGGTTGCTTGCCCACTTCTCCTATCATCGCTAACCGCTCATGTTTCCCTGCCACGATCTTGTGATGGCGTGTTGCACGCTGCACGTTGTAAACCTCCAGACCAATACCCCAGTTTGTATCCCCCAGTTGTGACGTGATTAACGTCTCGAGTGAGTCGTGGGACCCACATAAGGTAGCAAACGGTGCTAGGTAAAATAATCAAGTTGTTTGTAGGCGCATATTGTATGCATGCGGTGCATTAAATATGCTTAACATAATTGAATCCTACACAACCTTGATGAAAAGATTGCAAGTTGAAGTGACTCAACTAGCTATGTTCAGGCGTTGTTCGGAGGTTGCATGAGCGGGACCCACCTTGGCCGGTTATGCCATGGGGAAGTGTGGAGGATGGTGATCACGGTGATACCTTGTTTGCCACCTAACTCCCTTCCTAGGCTATTCATCCAAGCATGCGAACTTAGACGGACGATATTGATGGAGGAATAACCGTTGGATTAGGGTTTGGAAGGCTTGCGAACTTCCTCTTTCACCCTAACGGTTTTATGCTTTGGGAGGCGTGCATGGAGTGGCTGATTGTCCGTGCATGTAGGTGGGATGCTACTCTACACGTCCACGCCAGCTAGAAGTCAATCAGAACAATCTGGGTCGCCCGTTCTAGCCTGCGATGACGGATGGCCGAGATTAGAAGGGATCTCGCATGCTGCCTTTGGGCACGAATTTCGAGATGGATGGTCTGCAACCGACCATGGCCGATTGGCTGGTCGTGTAGCTGGTCCCATGGTGAGTACACAGGCGTCGTCGGCCAGCAGTTGTGCTTTAAAATCGTTAGTGCGCGCATGCCCAAAGTTGCTTGGTCGCAATCTGTAAGCAAACCCTAATTTTAGGGTTTGTGAGCCGTAGCTTCATGCTAGCGCATCTCGACGCCCATGGATCCTATGGTGAAGCCGTTTGCACCATTAGGAAGGTAGACCGGCGGTGAGCATGTGCGTTCGCGCTACTCGGTCCCGCGCGTGATCTAGGCCGTCCAACCATGCCTGCGGAGTTGGACGGATGAGATCTATTTTTGAGTTTGTTTTCAGCAGGCGAGACTAACATGGGTAGTCTTGCATGCGTTCAACGGGGCTAATATAACCCGCCGTCAGGTAGCCTACGGGTGTTTGCATGTCGAACACAAGGCTTTGAGTAGGGCATTAATTGTAATGCTGCAAACCTACAGAAAATCGGGATGGTTGCTACATGCTCCGCTCTGGGTAGGTTTTAATTCTCAGGGATGGTTGCACATGCTCCAATAAATTAATATGGTGAGAATATTCACCGCATGAAGGCTTTATCCATTGCAGGACGTCATCTTAGAATTTGTCTTTTACAATTTTAGCCCTTAAATAGAAATCCACCATCAACACCAGCAAAGAAGACCGAGATGGAGAGGATTAAAAATATACCGTTGGAGAAACAACAAGAAGAGGAAGAAAAGTTTTAGATGAATGACAAGATAGTCGAGGTGCTTTGGGCGTATTTTCAAGTTGATTGGGAACAACTAATATGGTCCCTCACGGAACCATTATATTTCCTAAGGGAGAGTTTTGTAATGGAAAAATGGTCAACCTACCCGGATGTTATAACATATTTGAAGAACGAGTTATTGGATCCCCACAAACAAAAGTTTGTTAGTGCAGGTAAACCTTTATAGACATTATGACAATCAAGCCACAAGCACGGTGGAGTCGGCTCACTATCGGTTCAAGAGTGGTTATTTTGAATCACTCATTATATATGAAGAATATAGTTTTACTCTAATTATTTGTTTGTAATGATAGTATGATAAAAATGTGGTTATTTAGAGGTATTTATGGCCAGGTCATACGCTGACACGACCTAGACGTAATGACCCAAGTGAGCTATACTTCTGCATCACGGCTGGGAAACCTAACCAAAAATTCAGTAACGGCTAGGAATCCTACCCGTATTTCTGGGTAATTTCAGTTTTACGACTGATAATCCTGGCCGCAACTCTTCATGGAATATCAGTTTCAGATTATACTCCGTTAAAACTGAGAAACCAAACCGTAAAACCAATTACGGCCAGGATTCCTACCCGTAAATCTGGGTATTATCAGTTTTATGGCTGGTAATCCTAGTCGTTAATCAAACTTACGGCTGGAAATCCTGGCCGTAAATTTCCCTGGAATGTTAGTATCATATTACACTTAAACAAGAATCTGATACATTAAGAATCAAAACACTAGTATCCATTCATCCAAAGTTAAGTCTACATAATGAAAAGTAAGTCTGGGAAGTAAATCACCTAAATCCATAACCTAAAACATGTTAAAAGTCTGAATAAACATAAACTGGAATGACTTGAACAAGTACATAACCTACAATCATCTACTAAGACCAACAATCGAAGGAAAATCCTCAGAAGATGATGAAGAACTGTCGGGAGTTTGGGAAAGACTGATCCAATCATCCTCGTCATTAGTATAGAGATCATCATTCGCTGGATTATATAACTCCTGAAGCCTCCTAATCAGTGTTCTTTGTTCATCGTAATCCAAATATAAAACCTCCTCAATGTTACAGATCAGTCCCCTGGCTACCCACTTAGCTCTCTTGACCTATTTTAATATCATTCAATTAATGGTGGTACATAATTTGAGCAACATATATAAAAAAAGAATAATATACTTAGCCTACATACCATCATCGTAGCAATATCACACATTGGTAGTTCCTAGGGTTCTTTCTCCTTTTCAGAGTTCCTCCTGAAAATTTATTTACGGTTAGGAAACTCCCAGCTAAAACACTTATCACTCAATTTTACTCTGCAAACACAGGACAACTTACGGCTGGGAAAGTCCCATCCATAAATGTATTTCACGGTTGGGTTCTCAAATTTTCCTAACCGCGTGAGACATTAACGGCTGGGAGTTCTTGATGTCCCAACCGTTAGGTATAAATTACGGCCAGGACGATATGATATCCCAGCCGTAAACGCTTCAGAAAACCATTTTTGGAAACCCTAAAACCATATTAGTCGAACCTATTTTTTCAATCTAATGGTAAAATAACTGGTGGGTTTTTGGATTCTTACCTAGTAGGAGTCATTTGTGGAGGATTCAAAAGTGTTTGAAGAGATTGGTTCACCACGGGAGGATTTGAAGGTGTTTGAAGAGATTGGTTCACCACATCTCCATGAAAAGGAACATCAATAACTTGCCCTGATTCAGAATAAGGGTTCAATTGGCTGGATCTTGTCACTCTTGATCTTGAGAATCAATGGAGAAGAGAGAGAGATATTATTAGGTTTTTGAGAGTTTTTTTTAGAAGAAGAAGAAGAATAGAGAAAATGAATGGATTTTGATGTTTGGTTTTGATTTAAGATTAAGATTAGGATTAGGTTTTGATTTTAAATTATTTATTTACTAAGGGTAAATCTGACTTTTCAATCACTTGAGTCTCCCCTTATCTATAATTTGCCTCCATAAAGCAATTAACCCCCAAAATGGTCAACCCTTTAAGCTCCAATAATAGGATTCTAATTTAGAGGAATAAATGATCATTATGTGTTTTGACGCACAAAATTGGTTAAATAGTCCTAAAACAATAATTTTTGGGTGAAAAAGATACGTAAAATTTGATATTTTCTAAATGCTCAAAAATTAAAAAAAAAAAAACTTTTTAATTATCCATTTTGGATGTACCACCCAAAATTTTGTTAATTAATTAGATGGAACAGACCAATGTGCCTTCTTTAAATGGTTATATCATCCTGCAAGTAGTCCTTTAATTTATTTATTTTTTATAGGAAAATAGAAAGGCAGAGAGATAAACTACTCTGCTATTATAGTGATATTCGCGATACTGTTTTTATAAGTGATTTCCCTAATCAAGCAGGGGATTTCAGATGATATCCATCGTTTATTAAGATCACAAACCGAAATGAATTTTGCTAGATTAACAGCTAAATTGTTTTGTCTGGAGGATATAATGCTCCAAGTTGCAATTTCAAAAAACCTAATTTGATCTTCTTTGATCTTGAATCTTCTATCATCAACTCATCATGATTTCTTCTGGTTAGCTTTATTAGATTGCAAGATCTGATTCGATCTCCATTCTGCTTCCTAGTTTAGCACTCCATTTGAAAGCTTCCTGAGCATATAGCTAGTGGATCTCTAGATTGTTCCCTTGCGAGTTCGTCCAACCTCTGGCTCCAGTGCAAGTTCATGTATAATTGAAGATCATCAGAGTTATTCCATAACAATTCAGATTAGTATTGAATACAACTGCCATGTTTAATTTCATAGTAAATAGTGGAGGAGGTATCCAAGACATCCTGAATTCAAAGATTTGTTCTTCAACATCCTTTTTTGTATAATCAATATGCATAAAGTTTTTTTGTGGTTTTCTATTAACAGCTTGTCTAGTATGAATGAACTGTGTTATTTCCTTGGCTATGCAAGCAACATTTGTTTAAGATCTGTTGAAATTGATGTTACATCTTTCTTTCCAGACATGCCATATCATAGTAACAGCTAAGATTACCCATTTTGTGTTTGTGTTGTTTATTCCTAACATGTAGGATAACCAGATATGAAAATCATGAAATTCTTTATAGATTGTTATAGGATCTACTTTTAATTCATGCCAGACTTGCAAAATCAAAGGGCAATGCATAAATAAATGAGTTAGAGACTCCCTTTGACAATTGCATATTTTGCAGGTGTCTTCAATGTAGGATAGAATTTTTCCAATCTTTTCTCCTATAGGAAGAATGTTGTGTGCATCTTTCCAAATAAAGAGTTTTATGGATTGGCTAGTATATAGCTTCCATATTGCTTTCCAATTTTTGTTTCTGCTGATTCTTGTGCCCTTTTCACTTGTAAGCTCTTTGTATAAAGAATTTATAGTAAAATTCCCATCTTTAGTGAATGGCCAGATGACTCTGTCTTCCTGATTGGGATGGATAGTTATCTTTTTAATATTACTGACAATTTCATTACTGAAAATTTCATTAAGTAGCTCCTCATCCCACTGGCTTTGGTTTAGGATCAAATCTTTCACTTTTTGGATAGTAATGGGGAAGTTTGGGGGTCTTGTAAGTGGTGCCTTTTGATTTGGTATCCACTTATCCTCCCAAACCTTTATTTGGTTTCCATTACCAATTTACCATCTTCCATAATTTTGAATATTCTCAATTCCAGAGAGTATTCCTTTCCAGATCCAAGAGTCAGTTGGTTTTGGTTTAGTAGATATATGCATTATATCCTCCTCAGAATAGTATTTTGCTTGCATCACCTGTGCTCCTAAAGAGTCAGGTTGTTTCATCATTCTCCAACCTATTTTGGTAATGATGGCTTTGTTAAATTTTCTTAAGTTCAAGAAACCTAAACCTCCTTCCTCTTTATCCTTGCATAGGGCTATCCAAGCTTTTGGATAAATTCCTTTGCTCTTTCCTTCCTCTTTAACCCAAAGGAAATCCCTTTGGATTTTATTCATTTTCTCAATAGTGGTTTTAGGAATTTTGAATGTACGCATCTGATAATTAGCCATTGTTGAGGTAACATGTTTTATCATTACCACTTTTCCTGAGGGATTAATGGTCTTGCCTTTCCAGACTGCCATTCTCCCTTTGAGGATTGCTATGATAGGATGAAAAGCTTTAATTTTTTACTTATTAGTGAAGAGTGGGGAACCTAGGTATTTATCATATAATGATATTGGAGCAATGCCCATTATACCAATAATATCCTGAATTTTATCTGACTGAGTATTTTTACTAAAAAAAATGCCTGACTTGCTGAGATTGATCATTTTCCCTGAACAGTTACCAAAATTCTCTAGAATATTGAGGATGTTTTGAGCTTCCTCCTCACTGGATTTATAAAATATGATGCAATTATCTAAAAATAAAAAATGACTCACTAGTGGAGCTTTCTTAACAAACTTAATGCCATGTAGTTTTCCAGTTAACCCAGCATGCATTAAAGTTCTAGAAAGGACCTTAATACATATTATAAATAGATAGGGGGACAAGGGGTCGCCTTGTCTTAACCCTCTAGTTGGTTTGAAAAAGTCACAAGGTACTCAATTCAGCAGGATAGCCAAATTTGTGGTGGAGATACATTGCATTATAAGATCACACCATTTGCTAGAGAAACAAATTTTCTTTAGGATAGCTATAAGAAACTTCTATTCTACTCTGTCAAAAGCCTTTGACATATCTATTTTAAGACCCATCCATCCTTGGTTGTCCCTTCTAACTCTCATATTGTGAATTATTTCATGATCCACCATAGTATTATCATTTATTTATCTTTCTGGGATGAAGGAAAATTGGTATGGTGATATTGTTTTACTTAGGAGGGGTTTCATTCCTTTGGCTAATATTTTAGAGATGAGCTTATATATTGTATTGCATAGAGCTATGGGTCTAAAATCCACAAGAGAAACGGGAAATTGGACCTTGGGGATAAGAGATATAAAAGTAGAATTCATCTCTTTCAAGAGATACCCATTAGTAAAGAAGCTTTGCACCATCTTAATTATATCAGGTCCAATGGTTTTTCAATTATCTTGAAAGAACTTTGGGGGGAAACCATTTGGACCAGGTGATTTGTTTCCTTCCATTTCAAATAGAGTACTCTTTATCTCCTGATGAGAAGGGATTTCCCAATAGTTGAATGTTATCATTATCACTTATAACTTCATGTATGAGATTTACCATCTCAATATTTAGAACATGATTGGAGGTTGTTGCAATGCTTTTAAAATTTTATGTGAAACATCTAGCAATAGTTGATCTTTCATTCAACAAATTTTCATTTTTGTCTCTTATTGTATCCACTTTATTTCTTCTATATCTAGTTCTAGCAGAGTTATGGAAGAAGGAGGTATTTCTATCACTAAGTTTTATAGTTTGGTTTCTGCTCTTTGTTTTCCAATAATATTCTTCTATGTCTTTCCATTTGCTCAGAGATATTTCTAATTCTTTCAGGACTAGAGGACATTTGTTAATGTGCTGGAAGTAATCCTCAATTTTCTTTTTGATGGAAACAATGTTGTGTTTTATATTACCAAACACATTTTTGTTCCACTTCTTCAAAGTATGTTTAACATTATTTTGGTTTTTGGCCACAGTATAGCTGGGTGAACCAACTTGATTGTTGTTCCAAGCTTCCATTATTATTCTTTTGCATTCTGGATGCTCCATCCAGACTCCAAAATATTTGAATGGATAAGCTCTATCTTTCCATCCAGGATTAGTTTTTAGAATTATGGGACTATGATCAGAGCCCCTAGCCACTAGATGAAATATAATGGATAATGGGAATAATTATATCCATTCATCATTACATAGGCCTTTGTCAAGTCTTTCTTCAACTCTACTATTATATAATCTTTGGTTACACAAGGTGAAAGGATATCATGTAAATCTTAGATCTTGGAGCTCCATATTAGATATAATACCATTTAATATCTCAGCTTCAATTCTATCAAAAGGGTGTCGACCCTTTTTTTCTTCTCTATCTAATACCACATTGAAGTCCCCCATAATTATCCAGGGTATATTCATGTTTTCATACATAGTGATTAACTTTTTCAATGAATCCTTTTTGTTTGTATAAGGTCTTCCATAAAAATAAGTAATCATATATGTCTTAGAAGTAGTATTGTCAGTTACTAGAGCATTAATAATGTTATGCTCATAACTATTTATAGTCACTTTAATGTTGTTTTTCCATATCATGGCCATTCCTCCTGCTTGTCCTCTTGGAGGGACAAGCCAGTAGTTTTGGGCATTAAGTTTTCCAATAATTTTATGCATATTAACATACTGTTGTTTTGTTTCCATAAGAAAGAGTATGTCTGGATTATCAAAATCCAGCATATCTTTCAGGTAATCTTGTGTTTTTTTCTATCCTAGGCCTTGATAATTCCAGGATAGGATAATAACAAATTCCCAGAAATATGATATTTTAGGGTAGTTAATCACTTCCTGGTAATGCAAAATGAGACTCAACTTGGAGAGCAGCATCTTAGGGAAGTAAACAATATGAACATGCATTGTCACCTTGAGCTGATTTAAGAGGTTGATGTAGTATAGGATTACCTTTCTAGTAGCAGTGTTAAACCATGGATTTGGGCTTTCCAATTTGGGATCCATCATCTTTATCTCCCCACCTTGAGTTGTAGTTTTGTTATCATCAGATGCAGCAATCCAATCTCTGTTTTCCCGCTTCTTCTTAGCACTGTTAGGATTTGTCTCTCTGTTACCTTGTTCATCAAATATACTCATAAGATTTGTTGGTTCATTGAACTTGCTATCCTCACCTTTCTATTGGATTGGTTCTTTGTAAGGTAACTTGACATGTTCAAAGCCAGGGGGTATTGAAGAAGGAGATGGTTTGATGTTGCTATTGTTTGCTATAACAGCCTTTTTCATGGAATTGGTTTTTGTGAATTTTCTATTTGGATTCCTTGCTCCAGTTCCTTCTTTAGAGTTAGATCCTATGTTGAACATGACCTCTCTTTTACTTTCAGCATATTGTCTCTTGTTGGGAATGTTGAGAAAAGGTCAGTGGTATCAGCAGGTTTGATGTTGTCCATAATGTTTGTTTCAGAGTTTGTTCCACTGATAGCTTCAGATTCTTCCTCCTCAACAATTGTCTTCTTACCAGTGAAATCAACTATTTTGAGGGCTCTTGGAATTTCATTTCTAGTGACTTGGATGGAGGTATGGTGAGAATCTGAAGATGATGATGTAGTGTCATCTTCCCGATGATTATGGAGATTTGCTGTGTGTTGAGTTTCCATTTTGCCTTTTCCTTTGTTTTCTTTTACTGCTTTTTCCATAATTTCCTTTTCTTCACAAGTAAGAAGACTATGATCTGGTATTCAACATTTTTGACATAACTTTGGGGTACTAGCATAAGAATATTCAATTCTGGTTTTAGTGTTTTCAACCTTTGCCCACATGCTTGTTGGCATTGTTTCCTTGAAATTGATTAGTACTATAACATCAATATCTCTTTCATCCTCATCTCTTCCACAGGGTTTTTTAGATTCTTGGAGAATGCCTGCTGGTTTGCAAATTTCATAGAGAGCTTCCCATGAAGTTAGCCTTATAGGTAGTGTAACGACTCGTCCCTCCACCGATACTGTCCCCACTTAGCCACTGCAAATATCCGACAGTGTGGGGTTTTCAACGGGCATCACTGCGGTAATCCAGCAAAAACTTCCCGGATGGTCACCCATCCCTGGATTGCTCCCGCGCGAGCACGATTAACTGCAGAGTTTTCTGCCAACTCTGGAGTCGATTGTGCTGAAAAGGCCTCGGTATAATGTAGACGCTCCTTGTCTCATATGAGAGCAGTATCTGGCATAATCCCCCCAGCATACTCCCCCACCTGAGCACAAGCGAACGACCACTAGTTGTATCCCAACTAACACCGATATTGTTCCCACTTACCCACTGTGGTTACCCAGCAGTGTGGGATTTTTAAAGGCACTACTGAAATCATCCAGCAACAGCTTCCCGAGAGGTCACCCATCCTGTGACTACTCCCGGCCGAGCACTCTTAACTTAGAAGTTTTTTCCCACAACTCAGTCAAGTGAACCCATCAGGCCTCGGTATTTGACAATCAAACATACTCGGTATCCACATAACCAGACAACAACATCATGCTCGGTAGAATACAATATACAAATTAGTACAAACAAGCTACACACACTCAGATTTGAAGAAAAAACAACTTTCAAACAACAAATTGCCATGTAAAATACAAAAATATACTCAAAATCACCAAATAAATTCTTTACTCAGTGTGAAAATTAGGGGAAATAAAGTAATCGAACCCAATTGACAGAATACAATTGAAAATTAGGCAAATCAGTATTAACAGAGTCTAAGAACATATTCAGACCGAGAAACAAATAAAATGGAAATACTAAAGAGGTTCGTCTCCAAAAACCAATTAACTACAGATTTCGTACATACCAAAGACAGTACGGGAAGTCATTTTCATTTCAAACCCCAAACAAAATCTTCCAAACCAACAAAATCATCAGAAAACACATCATCATCCATGAGCATATAAACACTAACAGGAGAAAAATCATATTCAGGTTTAAAGACAAATCAATTCCACTATAAAAACAGAAAAATTAATCATGCAGAGATACTCAACATGCTCGCATGAGAATTTGAACTTGCAACCACAAACGTACATGGTTCTTCATTTTCCTAAATCTTAGCCACTTTTTCATTTGTTCAGCTAAGTTAGAGATGGTAAGATCTTCTTCTCCAGTACTCATTTGAAAGTGAAGTTTGAAATTTATGTGTTGATATCTTAGTTGGGTTGGTGATTATGGTGGTGTTTTGTTTGTAGAGATGATAGGGTTTGTTTTTGGGGAGGTTGTATGGGTTGAGATTGTAGCTAAAAATACTTTTCTTAGTACTGAAAATAGGTTGCCTTCCTTGAGTTTCCTCTGTATGGCAGTAATTCAAAAGTGTTTTCCTTATCTTACCCACAAGATTGTTTTTGTTTTCTTGCTTTCCTTGGATGTTTTTGCTAAGATGGTTGTGTCTGAATATGTTGTAAGAGATATTGTCATTTGATAGAAACATTTTTGTGTCTGAGTTGTCCTCAGTGTTTCTATTGTTGGTACTCGATTTTGTACTTATTATGGTGTTTCTGTGTGTTTTTAGGTGTTATTAGATAGTTACACTTGTGTGGAAAAAGTTGCTCAAAAAGTGTTTTTTTTTACACCCGGAGAAAAATTACTAAAAGCACCCTAACTTTGGATAAGGGCACCCAAGGCATCCAGTTGTTAAAGGCACCCATACTTTGGATAAGGGCACTTCATCTTCAACAATTCAAATTTCAGTTTAGGCGGGAAATTTGAGCTTCACGGACCAGAATTAGGGTTTGAAATTTCGAGTTGTTAGAGGGTGATTAAAGCGCTGAAACTTCTTGGTTATTCTTTCCTAAGCCAAACAGCGCTGGTAAGGTAATTGGAATTGATTCAATTTGGCTGGTTAGTCGAGTTGAATAAAACAGTGGAGTACGTGAGCAAAAGAAGATTTTCACGGGATTGGACGTGTTTTTATGTGCATGGCGTGAGAAAGAAGTGTGATTGACTACTTTTGAGGCGTGTACATGACGTTTTGAACATGCTGGAAGAATATTAGCGCGTGTAGAGTTAAATCAGGGAAGAAAAATATCCCCAGAATATTTTCTCTCACTGCCGAACAAATAGAGATTACTGTGAGTTATTCCAGGGGATTTTATTCGCATGTGGAGTATAAATATCATCCTTGGGTAGCAGAGAAGGTTATGGAGTGATAGGGGCTAGAACAGAGATGAGAGAATCAAGAAAATCAAAGTTGCAGAGAAAAAAATTCTGCTGCTGAAGAACACCAAGAACAGACGCGTCAAGACAGTCGTTATTACTCAGCTTGTAACAATTTTTTCAGCGACAGACAAACAGTGTTTGCAGCACTTTATTATTATCGTTCTCTGTAACAGTTGATTAGCAACATTTATTTCCGTTGCAATTTTATGTTTCATTATATTTTCACCTCTTGTAAGCACTATTGAGCAATGAAAAATTCTTTTGAGCGTGTTTCCAACATGAGGAGTTAAACCTAGGGCTGTCAATGGGTACCCGTTACCCGCTATCCGGAACCGGATCCGCCTAATTGGGTCCGGTTCTGGGTCCTAAAGTTGGACCCATTAACAACTTAGGACCCGACGGGTAATTACCCGATTGGACCCGAATCCAATCGTTAATTACCCGTCGGGTACCCGCGGGTAATGGGTACCCGTTTATTTAACCTTTTAATCATCTTTTTAGCAAAATTATAGGTATTTTGCAAGTTTCGGCTTTGATTTTTTTTGATTTTTGATTTTTTTCTTACATTTAATCTTTATTTAGTACATTAATAAAGAAATAATAATAATTTTTTATAAAATTAATTTATATTCAAGTTAAAAAGAGAAAAAAATTAAGATTTTAAGATTTTGTAATAGTTTTTTTAATACCCGAAAGGTACCCGGGACTTTAAAAGGGTCCGGTTCTGGGCCAACACATTATGGAACCGGCCCCGGAACCGATGCTGATATGACGGGTCCGATTCTGGGCCATGTACTACCCGGGAGGACCCGGACCCGTTGACAGCCCTAGTTAAACCCCATCACCGGGACAACGGAGGAAGCCAAATTTCATGAATGTGGTAATTCTATTAATTCTTTTTATGACTATTTGCACTGTTGTTTAATTGAATTATGATTATCATTGAATGGTTGTGATTTCAATTGATGGGTCATGCTTAGCATAAATGTTTTGATGTCCCATGCTTTAGATTTACATCCATTACTTTTGAAATCTACATTAGGCAATGAATTAGAGTCAATGAAACTTTATCTTATGAGCTATTATCGTTTAGAATTGATTTTTGAACTGCATAAAATTGAAGTCTGGTGGAATCCTAAGTCCCGGTCATCTCTTCATCCTGTGACAATTTTTGTATATATTTATCTATTATTTTAGTTTATTAAATCCTAAAATCGATTTCAACAAGTCCGAGTGAACGACAACCCTTACTACCACTTTCTACAACATTATTGATTCACATTACTTTTTGGCGCCGCCGACGCGGACTTGTGTATAGATTTGTTTTTAGGTTTTATTTTTATCTTTATTATTTTGGTTCTCTTTTACGCCTTTGGTATTTTTTTGATTCTTTTCAGATTTGGAGCGAAGCTACAAGGAAATAAAAAGTGCTATAAAAGTAAAGCATCGCCAAAGAAGGAAAGAAAAGAGGAGTCCAAGGAGTGAAGAAGATTTTGTAAATAATTATTTTATTTCCTTTTATTTTTAGAAACTGTAATTAGGAAAATATTTTTGTAATTTTTTATTTTTGGACATTTTTTTTTATTCTTTATTTTTGGACATTGGACATTAATATTTTTTTTTTAAACCCTACGGAAGGGTAGTTTCAAATATAAACTGCACAGGGAAGGACGGTGATTACGATATCACCTCGGCCCCTCGGGTTCGTACATGACATAGGAGTCGTGGCCCGAGTCGACTTCAACGGTTCATCCCCCGTCTGGAACGGGAGGTAAGAATTCTAAACACCCGCGAATCCCCTGTCAGCGGGTTTACTGGATGATTTTGTATGCATATATGTTGAGGTTTTGAAAACGGTCGCTTTAATTTCCTAGTAAAGGGCCAGGACTGGCCACACAAGATAAGGGTTAGGATTTCATCACCGTTCTCTTCTTGCCCGCCTTAGGAAAACAATACCAAACGCGAACCTAAGCTTAAAATTTGGAATAGAACGAGACCGATAGGGTAACGAGCTTACTAGGAAAGTCATTCGAAAAATATTGGTTACTCTTTAAGCATACTTCGAAGTTCATGATGGTTTCTGTGTGTTGAATGCGTGACTGCGCCGCCTTGTAATGCGGTGAGGCCTTGGGTATCAAAGCTCCACGCAGATTCCCTCGACTCTATTCAACTTACTTAAACTCGGATTTATTCCAGAGGGGTTTTCTCAGATTGTAACGAATTCCCTTTCGAAGGATTAGAAGTTGGTCTAGAAACAATCTAAGTGGAGCCATCATGCTTTTTGTTTGCTAGAAATTAGTAGGTTTGTTTTGGTCGAGTCATACTTGTTTGTGCTTGTGTAGAATTCCCTTGCAGTTAGGATGTCGAACTGGTATTACAATAACCAATACAACGAATATACGACTAATTTTCAAAATGGACATTACTTTGACCATAGTGTGAATAGTAGTTGGGAACGCCAACCTTTTGAAGGTTATGTCCCATACCATGGTGAGCCCAATTATTATCCACATGCCCACCGGTCATACGAGCAAAATTCCTATAATTCCTCTCCTCTAGATGAAGCACGTAAGATACTTGAGTCAACACGTAAGTTACTTGAGTCGACACATAAGTTAGCGGACACAGATGACTTAGTTATAGACGAAAGAACTATAACGGTGAGTGAAACTTCTTTAGAAGATAACCTCAGGAAGTTAGCTGAGTCAACATGTAAGTTAACTGAGTCAACACGTGAGTTTGCTGAGTCAACACGTAGGTTAGAGTTAGAGGTGGAAGAAAGAATTGATCGAATTACTCTTGATTGCCAATACATTCTCTCCAATATCACCCATGAAAATGAGGAAAATTTTTATAATTAGGATGGCGAGGTTAGAATTGGTAACACTACTTATTTAGATTAGGTTCAACCATTTTCATGTTATTATAATAATGATTATGATGAGGATAGTGTTGATGAAGAATTTGAAATAAATAGGCATAGTGATCACGGATTTACTACTCCAATTGAGCTTTATAATATTAGGGTTACTTCTGGTTCAGATCCTAATAAATTTAACAATTATTCACTTATTCAAAAGGACGAGGATTTAACTAGAGATATTGTTTTAGACGTTGTGGTATTTCCTGTTTACGAAGCCGATGATAGTTTTGAGGAACGAGTTTATTCTGAGAATATTGTTTTAGAGTCTAGCGATTTAGAAACATTAGACTTAGAAAAAGAAGATGAACTCGTAGAGCTTTTAAATATGAGTGAGGATGCATCACCTGAGTATAACCTACAAGAAGCAATTGACCATTTTCAGGATTCTGATGATCTAGAAATTAGGGAAATTGTAGCTAGTCTATCTAGAGACACCCAAAATTCTAAGTTTGGGGGTGATCATCATTCTTCATATGCCTTACCTTTAGCTCTTATAGATATCCCTCACTTGGGACTTGATATATGTGCCTCAACCATTGTGCCAGATTACCTTCATACTAGCTCTCCCGAACCTAATAATGTCCAGGAAAAAGTTCAGTTGTTAGAAACCCATCCTATGGTTGATGTGGTTAACCCAGGCTATGATAGCAAAATTGACTTTGTTTTCCCACCAAAAACTTTTCTTTCAATTGTGGGAACATATGAGTTACAAATGTGTCAGTTATTAAGTTTTGAGACTAAACCTAATTACTTTAGGAGATTAGGATCGACATATTTTTTCTAGGAATGACCACCACCGTGGTCAGCTGTGTGAGTCAAATCTGATTGACTTAGAGGATCCCCGGTTATTCAGGTTAATGTTATGTGCTTCTAAGTTCTTATTCGAGTTTTTCCAGACTCTAGGACCTGAACATTCGGATCTAACTTTTGAGGAATTCCAACCCATGAAAATATGTTATCTAGACCCAGTTATAGAACCTGAACCTGAACCATAGCTATTTGTAGTTGTCTTAAACAAGAAACTAGACAAGGGTGTGCTTTATTTGCTAATTTTCTTGGGATGTTGTAGATTCCTTTTACTTGTGATATCCCTATTTGGTTTTGGTGATCCACAGTTATTCCGGCTATTACTTTATGATTCTATGAGGTGACTAATTCCTTCTGATGTCTGGCTGAAGACTTTAAACTTAGCACTTCTTGGGAGGTAACCCATGCTCTTGCAACATGGTAATATCTTTCCTTAACTCTTTTGCTTCAAGTGGTAACAATTTCTCCTTGTTCATGCTTTTAATTTTATCTTTAGAACATTGAGGACAATGTTAGATTTAAGTTTGGGGGTATGGGAGAAACTTTTTAGTTGGAGTATAAATAAATAAACTCTAGAGCCTAGAAATTTATGTTTATTAACATCGGCACTAACCAGTCTAAGTGGATGGAAACATTTTGGTTGTAGGAGTTGAGGAACCAATCTGATTAGATGGAAACATCTAAAGAGTCTATTCATAAAAGCACAGAGCTCAGGTGTTAGAAAATAAAACATGGTAGTCTCGCCATATCCTCGTGATGGAAACATCGAAAGAATCCTGATCACTTCTTTTTATTTTTATTTTTATTTTTACCATTGCTAGGGTGAAATAGAGTGACTGAGATACATCAAAAAAAAATTGAGAAAAAGAAAAAGAAATTGAGACCAGACCATCAGAACAACCGGAATAAATATAATAAAGTCGACCACTGGTACCCTTGTATATACCAGCTGAGTTGACATAGAGTTAGGATTATCGACCACTGGTTCCCTTGTATATTCCAGTGTGTTGATATTAGTCCAGACCAGTATCTCAGTCCATTAGGATAGGTTCACCTTAGTCAACATCATCCACGTTTTTCTATTCTTAATCTATCCATGTGATTGGTTGACTCCGGTTTATGATGTCTAGAAACTATCTGAGTAGAGCTCTGTCACTTTATATGAATTTTAGTATGCTTGAGTGCAAACTCGTGTACATCAATTGGAATTTCGCATCAGGGTACTTCCTCCTGTAGTCAATAAGTATGCCAACCAAGGAGATTCTTTAGTGCCTTCCAAGGTTCTGCGTAGATAGCTAGGGTCTGGAGTAAAGGTTTTGTGGATACACCTCTAGTAAACCCTCCGGAGACAACACTCCGCCACTAGGGCCACCTAGCGGTTTAATGGCTTGCTGCACGTGCTAAGTGTAGTCTTTTTATTTTCTAGATTAGATTTGCTCGGGACTAGCAAATAATAAGTTTGGGGGTGTGTGATAGAAACATTTTTGTGTCTGAGTTGTCCTCAGTGTTTCTATTGTTGGTACTCGATTTTGTACTTATTATGGTGTTTCTGTGTGTGTTATTAGATAATTACACTTGTGTGGAAAAAGTTGCTCAAAAAGTGTTTTTTTTTGGACACCCGGAGAAAAATTACTAAAAGCACCTTAACTTTGGATAAGGGCACCCCAGGCATCCCGTACTTTGGATCAAGGCACTTCATCTTCAACAATTCAAATTTCAGTTTAGGCGGGAAATTTGAGCTTCACATACCAGAATTAGGGTTTGAAATTTGGAGTTGTTAAAGGGTGATTAAAGCGCTGAAACTTCTTGGGTATTCTTTCCTAAGCCAAACAGGGCTGGTAAGGTCGTTGGAATTGATTCAATTTGGCTGGTTAGTTGAGTTGAAGAAAACAGTGGAGTACGTGAGCAAAAGAAGATTTTCACGGGATTGTACGTGTTTTTATGTGCATGGCGTGAGAAATAAGTGTGATTGACTACTTTTGAGGCGTGTACATGACGTTTTGAACATGCTGGAAGAATATTAGCGTGTGTAGAGTTAAATCAGGGAAGAAAAATATCCCCAGAATATTTTCTCTCACTGCCGAACAAAGAGAGATTACTGTGAGTTATTACGGGGGATTTTATTTTCCTGTGGAGTATAAATATCATCCTTGGGTAGCAGAGAAGGTTATGGAGTGATAGGGGCTAGAACAGAGACGAGAGAGTCAAGAAAATCAAAGTTGCAGAGAAAACAGTTCTGCTGCTGAAGAACACCAAGAACAGACGCGTCAAGACAGTCATTAAATAACTGTCGTTATTACTCAGCTTTGTAACAATTTTTCCAGCGACAGACAAATAGTGTTTGCTGTACTTTATTATTATCGTTCTCTGTAACAGTTGATTAGCAACATTTATTTCCATTGCAATTTTCGGTTTCATTATATTTTCACCTCTTGTAAGCACTATTGAGCAATGAAAAATTCTTTTGAGCGTGTTTCCAACATGAGGAGTTAAACCCCATCACCGGGATGACGGAGGAAGCCAAATTTCATGAATGTGGTAATTCTATTAATTCTTTTTATGACTATTTGCACTGTTATTTAATTGAATTATGATTATCATTGAATGGTTGTGATTTCAATTGATGGGTCATGCTTAGCATAAATGTTTTGATGTCCCATGCTTTAGATTTACATCCATTACTTTCGAAATCTATATTAGGCAATGAATTAGAGTCAATGAAACTTTATCTTATGAGCTATTATCGTTTAGAATTGATTTTTGAACTGCATAAAATTGAAGTCTGGTGGAATCCTAAGTCCCGGTCATCTCTTCATCCTGTGACAATTTTTGTATATATTTTTCTATTATTTTAGTTTATTAAATCCTAAAATCGATTTCAACAAGTCCGAGTGAACGACAACCCTTACTACCACTTTCTAAAACATTATTGATTTTGTATTACAAAAGTTTATGTTTAACAAATTCATGCATTGTTTGATTGTGTACTCTATGCATTGTTCTTTTCAAGTTCCGAAAGTATTGTTGATTCTTTTAATCTTTCCATTGATTGGAAATGATAATTTGTAATGCTTTGTTTGTCTTTATGAATTGTTTGGGAAATGAACATTATCATCTGAGATATATAGAATAAGCTCTTTCATTTTGGTGTGTAAGGAATTAGTCGACACCAACATTGATGTGTAAGGAATTGGTCGACATCAATGCATAATATTGGATGTGTAAGGAATTGGTCGACATCCAATAATTCATTGTTTTGAAGGAGGAGTTAGTTCCATATACCATGATTGTTTATTTCTGTGAATTGGTTGTGTTTTAGTGTTTTTAGAAAACATGAATTGTTTTCAAATCTTTCCAATGATTACTTGAAAGTTAAGTGTTATTTCTACTGGGAACCCCTTTTAGGGATGATGTGCTCACCCATTCCCACTTTCAGTTTTCAGAGACAGATCAGAGTTGCGCAGCAGAAGCTTCGAGGAATTGAGTCTGTTAGTTGGCTAACTTCTGCTATGTTTATTATGTTATTCTGTTTGTAAACCAAATGACTACTGTATATGTATCATTTGAGAGGAGTTTTGTATATATATATTTCAGAGCGGGGATAGTTTTGGGTTAAATTTTGTTGCATATTTCTTAAGTGAATGTTTAAGTAAATGATTTAGATTCTTAGGGCCTCTTTATTTAGTTAATCTCTTGGATTAGTCAGCTGCTAGCTTTGGGGGCGCTACAGGAGCCCTCCATAAATATAACGATCTATGTGTTGTTACATATCCTTTCACGTCTGAAGTTATAACGTTTAACCTTGTTTTCAGATACTTAACCGTGCGTTCATTCAGATTCATGTTATGTATAGTCAACCTTTGCAGCAACTGCTCCAAAATGTTTGTGTTATTTAGTTGTTCATCTTCTTCTTCATTCTCTAGATGAACTTCAACCCATAAACTAACTATCAATTCGTCTTCCTCCGGAATATAACCCACCATAATTAACAAAGAAATGTGGTGTGGATAATAACTTGGACAAAAATAAGTGTTTTTTTTTTAAGATGGAGAACAGAGTTGGTCGAACTAATGTGTTCATTGTTAAAGAGATTGTGAATCATTTATATATGGTTAGTATACATATCCATACACTGTAGAAATAGATTTTACGGATAAGTATACTAATCCATATGATGTAGAAAGAGATTTCACAGATATGTATACATATCCGTATACTGTACAAGGAGATATAAATGATTTCACTGATTTTCCTAATTGTAAACCATATGCCATCAAATATAAATGTATTCATGTGCATACATAATTGAAACCCAACAATAATTAAAAGTCTATTATTACATATGCATGTAACATTCGAAATCTTAAAACAAAATAGTGAAAAACATCTTATGCCTCAACATCATCATCATCATACATACCCACATCATCGTACGGAGCATCATCGTCATCGTCAGAATCCTCATCATCATCGTCCTCCCCATCGTCATCGTCATCATCATCGTCATAATCGTCCTCCTCACCATAATCCTCATCTACATCTCCTTCATGTTCATATTCGTCTCCCACATGTCCGTCTGCATAAACATGTTTAACTGCATGTTCAAAGTCATTTGGGATTTGGTCGTTGTAATCTCCATAATAATCAAATGCTCCATCCTCATTTTGACCAGCAACAACTTCTTCTTCTAAGTCAGTATCATCATAATCTCCTTCTAATGATGAAAGTACCACGTATTCCAGATCTGAACCCTCCAAACTAGACAAGTACGCTTCCTGGCCTCCTTTACCAGCACGCGCAATAATGTGTTTGACAAGATCATTTCTTAGTTGTAGGTGCATTTTAAGGTTTTTCAGAGATGACATAAATACACGACCATTATTGGTAGGTTCTGGAACCGGAACATGAACAACTCTGCCCCAATCCGGATCCCGACGTTCATGCTCAATAATCATGTTGTGTAAAATAAGACAACATTTCATAATTAAGTTCAAGTCAGATTATTGCCAATGCTTACATGGAGATCCGACAATTCCGAATTTACACTGAAGTACTCCAAAAGCACGCTCGACATCCTTTATTTTAGCCATTTGATACTTATTGAATATCACATAGTCGGGAATGTCCAATGTCTGAGAGAAAGCTTGTACAATTGTAGTCAACTTTGGATAGATACCATCATATAAGAAATAACCCATATTGTAGTGGTGACCATTGATGAAATAATTTCATGGAGGTGCTACACCCTTTAGCATGTTATCAAAAAGGGGTGAGTGTGCCAACACATTCAAATCGTTGTTTGATCCAGGCGTTCCAAAAAAAGCATGCCAAAACCACAAATCTTATGAGGCCACCGCCTCTACTACCAAACTACTCTCTTTATATTTACCCTGGTAAGTTCCTTGCCAAGCTACCAGACAATTCTTCCATGGCTATTGCATACAATCAACACTACCAAGCATTTCAGGAAAACCTCGGTTCGCATTCTCAGCTAGCAACCTCTGAACATCTTCAGGAGTGGATTCGCGCAAATATTTTTCTCCAAAAGTCATGCAAACGGTGTGGCAAAATCTTTTTAGATGATAGTATATTGTGGTGGAACCCATACGAGTCTAATCATCAACACTATCAGTTGCCGTACTTTTGCATAAACATTTCATCACGACAACTAATTTCATATGCGGAGAATGTCCCATAGTACCGGTTGTATCTGGACGTTGTTGCCATTCTGGATCAACTTCAAGCAATTTTCCTAACAATTTCTCGAATAAGTCTTCCCTCATGCCTAGACGTTGTTTGAATTGTCTTGAGGTATAACCAGTTCCAGGCGTAAAATAATCATTCATCATTTGGCATCATGCCACACTCGATCACGCGTTATTACACTACATGTTTGTACCTCCCTTGGTACAGGTTGTCTAATAATATGCAATCGTTCATCCAAACATAGTTGTGTAAACATTAGCAAAGCGTTCTCTTCTTCATCACTAGAGGAATCCAAATAGATTCCATATTTAACTCTCACATAAGCACGCATTAGACTCATTATGCACCTTTGCAAACAACAAAAACAATATAAATTTGTGTATACCATACATAAATACAAGTCAATCAATGTTCTACATTTATATGCTAGTTTATAAACATTTCATTCAACATAAATCAAGAAACACGACAATTAATCATGGATTTTTCACTAAATATATGTTTTAATTACATTATTCAATTGCATACTGCAAACCTAACCAACCTAATATCTACAATTTTATCAAAATCAATATCGAAATCAAAATCAACTTAATTTGAAACCCAAACAATAGAATCACTCACCTTAGATGATTTTTTGGATGAAATTCGAAATTGAAGAATGGATTTGTTTCACCTTGGATTAACGATCAAACCCTTTTAATTTAAGCCATCGAATCACAATGAATAGATATGAAAATCGAAAGGGGGTAAGAGGGGTTTGAAAGGGTTTTGAGAGGATGAAAAACTAGAGAAGAAGAAGAAGAAGTGGGAAATCCGAGCTCGCTTTTGAGGACTTAAACCTATAAAACGGCTACTCAGTTGCCGTATTGGTCAAGTCAACAAGTTGACTCATACGGCTACTCAGTAACCGTTTGGAACTATTCATACGGCTGCTGAGTAGCCGTTTTGTGTAGGGAAGGGACAAGACAGCACCATAGTGAAATTGGCTTCCTTGTGCTATCCTTCCCTTTATCTGAGGGATAGGGAAGGGATGCCCTCTCCCATAGTGCTAGCTCTTAATAGTTTAATAAATATCATGCTTCGAGAAAAAATTTCTGCAAGTCTTTTTTTTTTTTTAATGAACACACCTAGAAATCTTTTTAAATAGTAGGAATGGGTTGCGCCGACGCGGACGCGTAGACGCGGACACGACACGGACACTACAAAATTCTCAAAAAACTAGGACGCGGACACGTATATACATATTTTATTTATATATTATTTTATATATACAATTATGTATTTATACAGCAAAGTCAAGTGTTTCTATCATAAAAATTAGAAAATAATACTACATGTGTATAAATTTCAAAAGAAAAGGAAAGATCGTTTGTTTACACACGCCAAAGGTCAATCAATCAATCACTATTAAACACATGGCGCAATCAAATTGCATTCTTAGAACAACACATGCCCAACCAAGGGTATAAGTGATGTATTTCCAATTACAAAACCTAATAAAGACTTAAATGATTGATCTAAATGTTTGTCTTTCTTCATTTAGTTAATAATAGTAAAAATAAAGGAAGAAGTTTAAATGAAAATGAAAAAAAAATGCTTCAAACCCAAGTCATCGGTGCGTCCAAAAAGGACGCGCGCGTGACGCGTATTTGGTGTGTCGGACACGCGTCGTGTCAGCGTCAAACGCGCATCCTGCGTCCGATGTGAGTCGGACGCGGACACGACTCCAAAAACGGAGCGTCCGTGCAACCCAGGAACAATCCAGTAACGTGTCACCACACACGTATCTCCACACTTCCACTGAACGGACCTACTGATGAGGAAAGCTTTAAATGGTCTTTCGGAATTCAAAATCACGTACACTAGCCAATCCATCCATATGCATTTCATAGACTTTACTTAGACTGAGCAAAGATCAGTATCACTAGCCTACTACTAGCCTATACAACACTCGTACACATTTGTTGCTGCTGCGACTCTGTGTACGCGCACAAAATAATAATATACTGGAATTGTTTTAATGTTTCTGTTTGGCAAGAATTCAGATTTGATGCACGAAATTGATCTTGGGGTTTGTTGTTTTTGTTGGCTTCTAAATTTAACTTGTTAGTTCCAATCTAGTTTTTACTAGTTTTTATTTAGTTCCAATCGTCATGCCTTGACTCATATTTAATTAGAAGAGTTTAGAATTACAAAACTTCATATCAATTTCTGTAGTTCATTTCTCCAATTTGTATGCGACTTTCTTTTTAGCTGATTCACTGTACCTCACTAGGTGAACTAAGCTAAGGTTTCCGCTGTTTTCGTTTCTCTCTGGTTTTTGTTTTCATTTCTTCTTTAAATATTCGATTGTTGAAAAATCAGTATAACAAAAATGAAATTAAGATAAAAAAAAATGATATTGTTATCTTCATACTTGATATTTATAGATCTAAACTTAATATTTGTAAAACTAACTAATTTTCCTACTTTATGATGGGATGTGTTTTTATTCTAGCCTCTTTTTTTTTTTGAATAGTTTCCTTTTTCTTAGTTTAAGGAAGGATGCACCCAGTTTCATCCCAGCTATTTTTAGATATGAATATTATATTTTAGTTTAAGCTAAGATGTAACTGGTTTTATTCTAACAATTTTTTCGAAAAAAAAAAACTTTCGAATTTTATATGAACAATTTATCTTGTTTTGTAGATAATTTAAAACCCTTTCAAAATATTAAGTTTTGTTAAAATCCGACTTATATTTTGCAAGTTATGATCTTTTGTGTGATTATTTTTAAATAAAACATTAATATTAGGGACATTATTGTCTAGGATTTTTGTTGTCCAGTTCACCTATTTTCAATGTTTATATGTCCATTAGAACCATGTTTTAGGTATACTTGGGCAATATATCCAATTTCTCTTTTTGACTCTGATACATACCGCCACTCTTTGCCCCACTCTTCTACCCCATGACGTGTACTTATGTAAATCTTAAATCCGGAAGTCTTTAACCATTTGGGACTCGTGGTGAGCCATTTTTTTTAATAAGCACTTTATATTAAACCAAACACTGATACAAATTTATAGATACAGAACCAGGACAAGGATTACAAAGACCAAACTTAACAGCCATTGAGACTTAAGAACATGGACAAGCTAAAAAACAAGAACATACTTAGGTTCACTGGGACAAAATCTAAAAGACTAAAAAGCCTACAAGCACCAGCCAAGAGCATTAATCCTTCTGAAAAACAACCTCCTGCTGAAGAAAAGGTAGTATGCATTCTGGTGGATTCATATCCCAACGATTGGTGTAATTATTTGAACGAGCAAACTTAGCTAAAGCATATACTGCCTTGTTATAGCTTCCATTAACAAACCTAAAATGAACATCCACTAAAGCTTGAGAAAGGCTGATACTTTCAGACATCACGAGTTGATCTTCCCATCTAATAGATTCATTTTGTTGCTTTTTAACAGCCTCCATAACTGATTTATTATCACCTTCTACTTTAATTCTACATAAACCTTTAAAATTAATCCATTGCAACACCCTCAGCACAACCAGAACTTCTGCTTGATCGATATCTCTTACATTCCTTTTCCAGGCTACGACTTCCAAGAATTCTCCTAGATGATTTCGTAACACAAGAGAGAAACCAACAAAGTTAGAATCTGGGAGAATAAAAACATCAAAGTTTAATTTTAACCAATCATATGGAGGTGGTGTCCAAAAATTTCTAGGGTTGGTGACTATATGAGTGCTAGCGTAACTATGTGAACCGCAACTATTATGGACGCATATGCGATGAGAATAAAAAAATTGAAAATTTTGTTGAATAATGACTGTAGGATACTGAATTTTTCCCTCAAACAACTTCAAGCATCTACTTTTCCATAAGAACCACATTGTTATCACTGCTAAATTCCTGAGATTTCTTCTTTTCGTAGAAAATAACAATCTTTTATCCTTCCATGATTGAATCCATTGATTGATATCTTCATAGTTGCTAGAATCTTGAAGAATTACAATTGAGACAGCAGAGCAAACCTCTGAAGCAAGAGAACACTGAAAGACAAGATGTTTGGTCGTTGTTAGAGAATTGCTCGGTCGAACTCGCAAGCGTTGCTATTTCAAGCTTGTTTGTCAAGTTCAGTTGCCAAAACTATAAGTCTTGATTTATAGTCTACTTATAGGTAAGTCTCAGACTAGGATGGAAAGTGTAGTTGAGCTCTATACTCCACAACGATCATCATACAAAGATGAAGAATTACTTAAGGAACTGGTGGAACTTCATCGACTAAAAAGGTATGTGGAGACTTGAACTTATCTATCACTCAAAAGTATATCTACTTTATCTTCTATCTTGAGATAAAAGTCGTATTACTATTTCGAGCCGAGTTTATCTCGCTTATCTATCTCTCAAAATATGGGTTGGTAAGCTTTCGCTTTGGCCAAGTTCATCTTTACAAGTGACGAAAGTCATGTTGATTATTTCAATATCTTGAAAATCGCTTTGATGAAGAATAATGTGTGAGTAATATCTTTTTAACACCCCATAAGAATGTTTCAATGATTGAAATGAGAGTTTAGAATATATAACCTTGAATGGATATAAACATTGTATGTGAACTCATACTTGTGTAAGTCCATAATCCTTGAACCAAAGTATGCGTACTTTGCTGCTCAGGATAACCGGAACTAAAGTCTGCGTACCTGTACGCGTACTGTCGGAGGTTCACGTCCCGTGAATTTATGCTAGAGTTTGTGAACTGAAAATAAACTTATTCCGGGTACTTAAGTATGCGTACCTGTATGCATACTTGAGTGGGTTATTTTCTAAAAACGGTTTATTCGTGAACTTAAACTTATGTAAACTAAGGAATGCATAATTTGCAAACCGTGGATATAAAGTTCATGAATTGATTCGAGTGAATCAAAATCATTTTTGCTTCAATTGTGTTTTGTATACTTCTATGAGATCTAAGCAATTGAACAACTCTCTAACTAGTTCTTTTGAATCATTTGAACTAGTTATGGTGAAGATGAATATGGTTGATATGAAAGTGCTCATATGGCTAACCATTGGTTAACTACTATTGAACCAACTAGGTGTACACGTTTAGGTACGGTTACACAAAACTAAATGTACGTGCATTTCATTTGTGTATAGCAAGCTAAGTTCAATCTAACGGTTGAAAGATATTAGCTTGAATCTAATCAGGTTTTCATCTTATGGTTAATATTGAATGCTTTGTTACCAAGGTAACTTAGATTAACTAGTGGAAATCAGCATTTTTGCGACTGACAAAGCAAGTCATTTAACTCGTATCTATGAATTGCTTTGTCGGTCGAAGAAAGGGTTGATGTTTGAGCGTCTTTTTCAACTATGACGTGTCTCTGGGGTCGTTGAAAATTTTATATCAACGACCGATTTTAACGGTCAAAACTTTATGACTGTCTTCAATCAGTCATAGACATAAATCTTAATACAAAAAAAAAAGATTCAGATTGGCTGTCTGGCCTGACTGAATCTGACTAAATCTGAAATCAAGCAGAAATGAAACTTAAATGAGAATCAAATGGAAACCAAATTCAAATGAAACTCAACTTAGAATTCAAATGAAACTCAAATTAGAATTCAAATGAAAAACAAATTCAAATCAAATAAAAATGATAATCAGATTAAACTTGCACACAAATAATCATTCAATTTAACATTAATTAATTCATTGGTTTCAAATGACACAAAGGATTAAAATCTGTAGTTATGACTAGTGTAATCTGTAGTTCTAGGATTCGATTACAAAACGATGAACTAAAAAACTATTGATTGAACAACGAAATTATAAACTCCAATGATAATGAATAACTTATTCCTACTTCATAATGGTGTATCTGCATAGAAAAATCCATCAGCTGATTAATGTAGGGAGGTCATATTAATGTGGGGAGGTCACAATACTCAAGAAAATGCTTATAAAAACAAGGGTTATTTGGTTTTTGGTACTCACTTTTTGACCTAAACCTGGGTTTGGTCTAACATTTGTCCAGGCTTTGCGTTTGGTCTAAAGACCAATGTTGACCCGCGTTGACTCGGTTATACGGTGATGTGTCTAACGTTTGACTTAATTAATTTTTCTATGGCCCCTTAAATTATTAGTATTCACAACCAGGGGTCCCAAACCTCTTTTTCATCGTCGGGTCTTATCTTCTTCTTCCTTCTTCTTATTCTCCTCATTCTTTTCTATTCCTGCTGCGCAAATGAAACACATCAAACCTTAACAAATCAAACAAAGGAGATGAAAGTGGAGTTAATTTGAGCAAATCAACTAGAGAAGATGCGTAGACAAAAGTGAAGTTATTCTCTGTAAATTACAACGGAGATGTTGCTGCTGCGAATCATGAAAAAAATAAAAAAAGGGTAAGTTTAAATAAGGTTTTCAATTGGTTGATGTTTAGATACGAAATTGATGTTAAATTGATCAATTTTGAGATGGGTTTGTTTCATCATTGAAGTATGGATGGTTATACAGGATTTAATTTTGGATTCTTAAGCAAATCATTCAGAAATTAGGGTTCATACTATTTCAGACAAGCTAGGTCTAAATTTATCAGACAACATTCAACTCATGCCGATTGAGAGAGTAACTCAGAGATCTGATGCCGTGAAGGAGAAGATGGAAGAGGTTAATAGGATTGTGAGGCTAGAACGATTCAAGAAGTTTTTTTTTTTTTTTTTGCTCGGTAGAACGATTCAGGAAGTTGGGTTACGGTTCAACTCGAGAAATCAGTGGATGGATTTGCAATTTTCCGAGAAGAATATTATCAGTTGTTGATGATATGTGATTAACGAATATGATGCTGCTACTGAATTTGAGATGGAAGAAAGGGGATTTGATGTTGCAGAAAGAATGGGTTTCTTCACGAATTCGAATTGGAGCTTGTGTCGATCACTGGAGATGTTACAAAGATGGTTCAGTTCTGGTTCGATGTTATATGAGAAGATTCGAGAGATTAATGGAGGTTTTGGAGAATCATTGGGCTCAAGCGAAGCAGGTTTATGTGATTCAATTTTTGGGTTTTCTGTGAGAGTCCCAGAGAAGGATTAAGAGAAGAAATTCATTGGGAATTAATGTTTAGATACGAAATTGATGTTAAACCGAAGATGGGTTTTTGTTGGATTGATTTTTTTTTATTGGTGATGTTCTTGAGTTGCAGGGAAGAACTGCTGATACTGTGAATCGATATGGGTTTGCTGGTCAGCCTTGGGTTCTTGTGGTTGTGTTCAAGAGAAAATAAGACATGAAATTGAAGCTGAGATGGACATGGATATATTGGTTTGAGATGTATACAGTTCTGGGTATAGTACCATTGAGAAGTCAGGGAAAGAAAGAGCTTGATATATGTGATTGAGAATGTATTTTGAGTTGTTTTTTTGAATGCTTTGGACAGTGGGCTTGTCTCTAATTTGAAATTGCATAGATTGAAGAGTGATCTATTAATGATCGGTTGATCTATTTAAAGGTCGTTGATCTATTAATGATCACATAAACTTCATCATGATGTTAATAGTCGTTTGATCGGTTATAGTTGAAGAGTGATTTGGGGGTGGGGGTGGGGGTGGTATAACAAAATAAGTAATAATTCGAGGGGCCATAGAAAAAATAATTAAGTCAAAAAGTTAGACACATCACCATATAACCGAGTCAACACAAGTCAATGTTGGTCTTTAGACCAAACGCAAAGTCTGGACAAATGTTAGACCAAACCCAGGTTTAGGTCAAAAAGTGAGTACCAAAAACCAAATAACCCTAAAAACAATAACCATTTCCATGCACATGAGAGGACAATGATATATAAAGGTGGGTATCCTAACCAATATGATGTCAATCTCTTTACCTGCCTATGTCCAACATCGACACAAATGTAACTAGTTCATTAATTCATGACCTTGACATATTTCAAGCACAAGATACATAATGGGTTATACATGGAATCCTAATGTAAGAACGGTAACAAGTATTGCAGTTAAGATTGTAGAGAGGCCCCAAGATTAATAACCAAAAGAACTCATGAACTAAAATATCTCTGGAAGTATATACAAATTCCTTGATTTCAGACATTCATAAAATAAGCCTTCAATGCAGTTACTTCAGTGGGAAAATTTCTGGTAATCCTACAACTTAGGAAAACAATACAAACTTTAAGGTTGGATATCGCTATTATGAAACTAATCAATCAAGATAGACATTACTCAGTACCTTGTTTGCAACCTGTATTTGAGGCTCTCCGTAATCATATGGATAATACATTTAATGAGAGATGGATTATGGGCTTCAATAATAACCTCCATGGTCAGCAACATCTCATGCCTCCTCCAGTCAATTAACAAATGAGTTCCAAAGCTTTCTCAGCATTACACACAATCTTGCTTTCTTGCACATTACACAAACTTAAGCAATCAAATTATACTCTACACAAGTAAAACAACAAACAACAATAAAGTCTCATTTTCAGCTCAATCCCCACCTCTTATTAATGACATACCAAATAAATGCAAGTTTCATTCAGAAACAAAACTATGTAATAGCCAAAAATAGAGAATAATTGAAATTACCCTGTATTTTTTCTTAGAACTAACCGAAGATCACAAGATCTCATGGGATAGTTACTCATACCCCTTCAGTGCCAGCAACCTTTCCTCTCAAATAATGAACTGATCCCACACTTAACAATCGAGTACCTGCAGCAAAATTAATTTTTCAAAATCAATAAAACTAACAAACAAAGACAAGATGACAACTTCTTATAACTCCATCAAAGCACAATTAGATTATTAAAATTGCTCAAAACCCACCTGTGCATCGAAACAATTTGACGATTTAAATTCGGATGGTATCCATAATTAATCCTAGTAAACAGTCCATTAAGATAAGTCTAGGCTCAACAAGTTTTTTTAGCTACATCTTGCCGGTGAATTAGTTGTATGCCTGCCAACCTGTAACAATCCATCATCCACTATAGATTTTAAAGCATGTGGGAACCTCCCATTACCCAAGGGAGTCAAGAATTAAATAAAAAGTTTAAGAATATGCAAGATCAACAGTAAAAACACTATAAAAAAAACTGACCAAAGGCTACTTGACCAATGGTAGTGGCCTATTCAAATCTTTAGTTGCCTATCACTTTATGCAATTAATGTTAGTTTCCCAGCTGTAGTGGCATAAGAGGGTGTTGTTTTATGTTTAAAGCAACAAGTTCGCAATGGTTAGTTGGTCACCATGTATAAATTTTACTAGTTTGGCTAGTTGACCAACAGTTGTTACCTAATAGGTAAAACCACTAATTTGTGTAGTCGTCAGGTTATTAGCGAAAACTTTAAGGCAACAATTATCTTTTAATTGTTTGATAGATTTTGCATTTAGAGATTCATTTAGTGGCCAACAACATAAAACCACTGGCTTTTGTAGTAGTTGTTTCATATGCCTAATCGTTTAAGATACTAGTTCTTGTCTAGTTGTTCAATAGGTTACGGATAGATTATTTCATGCATTTGCAAAAATATATATGCAACTAAGTTTTAGTAGCCAATCTTTTAGGCTACAAGTATCTTTAATAGTCTCTAGTAGCCAAATGGCTAAAAGCTGCTACCATCGCAGCAACAATAGTAGCCAAATCATACGTGAAACCAACTTCGGAGTGCCTAAACTAAAACAACCACTAGTTCTCTAGTATTTAAATAGGTAATGCTACTAACATTTCAGATGGACCGGTTAGAGGGCTGATCTGTGCTTGACCAGTGCTATGGACCCGGGGCTGGAAAAAAAGTCCATCCGTAAATTACTTCCCAAATTTAATGCTAAATACGTTAATTGAATTTTCATAAATAATAATAAATATTAAAAAAGAGATATACCAAAAATAAATTTTTATTCAATAGCATTCATTAAAACAAAAAAGTTTCCAAACAAAAAAATCAAAAACCGCACCCGAGTTATCTGGACTACAGGACCCAAAAATAGAAAAAATTATAAAAAGAGATTCTAAATAACAGAAATATTAAATGCATATAACTATTCTTCTTCGCAATCCTCTTCAAGTTCCTTGTCTCGATTCTCCTCATCACCTTCTTCTTGATCATCTCTAAAAGCCTCATCCTCCTCTTTAACTTCCCTATCACTACCTTCAAAGGCATCTCGATGTTCATGAATTTGACTCTCGTGCATATCGGCATCTTCATCATCATCATCATCATCATCATCTTCAGATGATAATTCCATAGATGGAATACCAACTTTAACAAGATATTATTTCAACAACTTCTTTGTCGCTTTCGGACCTGTTTCTTTCTTAAGCCTTTTGTTTTCATGTTCCAAGGATGTCATTCTTACTTTCAATTAGGCCATTTATTCTTTATTCTTTTGGTATAAACTGTAGTTAGCTGGATGAGCCTTGCGACGCCGTTTACCCGAACATCCAGCATTACAAACTTTGTTAAATATCTATTCTGGAGTGTCATTAGTTTCTCCTCGATTTTCGGCTTCCTTCACGACCTTCATTTTTTTCTGCACATTAAATCAAAACACAAATTAATCACAAAGACAACAAAAGGTTTCAAATGAGTTTGGTCAGGCAATAGCAGGTTTAAGGAAAAAAAAAGAATACTGACTACAGAAAGTAAAATTTCAGAATAAAGAACCTACTTAATGTGGTCACTATTCACAAAAATTCCCAGAATAAAGAACTTTACTTATTTTAAAAAATTTACTAGGAGCATTTTTCACTGCATAAATCATAATTTTTTAAGTCTAACTATAATTAGATACATATCAAACATCTTACACTAATTTATTTGCATTTGGCGTTGATTTTGTTCTCAGGGTCATGGGTTAATCGGAAGAAAGTCACTGGATCACAAGGCTATCCGGCTTGCAGCTTTGAAACGGAAAACATCATCATATAAAACTAGTAAGATATCATGTAATAAACACATATAACTTGTAAATAATATAAACAATTGAATAAGGCATAATACATACCAAATTCTATTCGATACTAGTAAAACTTTTGTTGCCATTGCTGTGGTTGATACCGTTCTGTTGCTTCGCTGCTGGTAGGCTTAATTAAGAAAGTTACCTACAATTATAACTACAAGTGCACAGTGTTGGTTTGCAACACAGGGCAAGCACATGTCGAACCCACAGAGACTTGGAGGGTGTAATGTTGAATCTATGTTTTTACTGATTTCGAACAAAGAGTAACAAAATGATTTTGGCTGTGTGTCGATACGACAAAGAAGTTGATAGTAACAAAGACAGTAAAGCAAGATACAAAGCAAGTAAATAGAACAAATGATGAGAAGAGTACTAGGGCCTTTGAGTCCACTACTAACTTACACAAGTTATCATTCAGTAACACTATCCTTGTCCTTATAACTGATCACAAAAGGGATGTCAATCATCTGTGTATCTAAGGTTACTTTGATATGAGTGATTCAATCACAACTAAATCATTTCTCTTAAGCATTAACTGTCTTCTAAGGGCACAACTAATCAAAAGATAAATGTATAAGGTTAAGCATGAGTTGCAGTTCACAACACAGGATTATTCTAACTACTACGGATGCATGACATACATTGTGAAAGTAAAGTGTTGAGCACTAAGATTGAATTTCATTATGAAAATTTAAGCACAACAGGGATATTTCCAATGATATGAATAACATGTATCAAATTAAAGTTTCATCTAAACCCTAGCAGGAAAATTTAGAACATGATGAAAATGGTTAAAACAAAAATTATATTAAATCTATTTATACCAAAAAGTTCTCTTCTAACACTCAAATTCGAAATTAAATGCAAACCATATTCACCAAAGCGTCTGAATTGGTTGTCCCTCTTCCAATTGCCTTTGCAAGACATTAATGTGATGTTGGGAGAAACCCTAACTCCATCTATCTCGAACTCATCTTCTAGGATTTTTGGAGAAGCTAAGATAGAGATAGCTAGAGCTAGGAGATGGTAAAGGTGGCTGTGTTGGTTGCTGTCGGGGGAAGAAGGTGATGTTGGCTCTGCAAAAATGATCGAGGAGAAGGGGGGAATAACTGAGGTTTCTGCAAAATGGGAAGAAGATGAGTACGATGGCAATGGGGTGTTTGACTTCTGGACGATTAGGTGAAGGGGACATACAGCTAGGGTGTTGAGAAGGCGTAGCAAACTCTGATGCACGGTAAGGAGAAGACGTTGGATGAAGCTGTTTGATCCAATCTAATGTCTCAGGATGGATACGAGTTTGGATTCGGGTCTTGGATAGCTTAAGCCCGTGTATTTTCAAACAGGTTGCAACTGATGCGCAAGCGGGTTGCAACTTCTCTTCCATAGTCGCTAGTCTCCAATTTTCTGCTCTTTTGGCTCCTCAATTCATCCAAGCTTTATTTAGTACCTAAAAACACAAAATTAATTAGTACAAATATTTATTCTTGAAAATAGAGAAAATACAAAATTTGAGGTAATATATGATTTTAAAGCGTAAAAGATGTGTTAAATGCCAATAAAAAGGTGTAGCAATATGCACTATTTGGCACTCATCAAATACCCCCAAACCTGAATTTTACTTGTCCTCAAGTGAAACAGAAATTAAGAAATCCTAACTATACCACTGTCGCTGGTCTCTCGAATGCATTTAGCGTATGCACTAAGCCTTTAAACCCCTAGGTGTCCCTAGTGGACGAGTTGTAGTATCGTGAGGGTTTACCAAAGGTGTACCCACAAAACCTTCTCCAACTTCAGAACGTAAAAGAGTCTCAAGCATCCAAGGATCTATGAGGACATAGAGTTTCTGCATGCTAGTAACACGAAGTTAGAACTACCAAAGAACGCATTCTCATCCTTAAGAGTTGAGCGAGAAATAACCATACCATATGAAATAATTCGGGTTCGAGAGTGATCACAAGCCTCGACTTCTGCCTCAACAAAAGGGTTTTATGATAATTGCACTCAAAAACACCGTTTTTTTAGTCTCTCATGTGTGCAGACAGGAATAAAGAGTGAAATCCTGCACACTTTGAATGGTGGGAAGGGAAACCTTCCGAAATAATTTCTGGAGACTCCACAAAAGTGTGGGAATAAGAATCTTTTTCTGATAATCTCTAAGAAATAAAATCAACCATTAGCAAGGATGGGAGTACTCACTTACCTTCACATCTGATCGGCAATCAACACCACTCTCACAGCATCCATAAAAATATCTTCAATCTTCAGTCTTCAACTGTTGATGATGAACTTCTTAGAAACTTGACAATTTGTAACTTTTCTTTTCAATTTCCTTGTTGCTTGGAATTTCTTCTTGAATTTTTCTTCTTTACCATGGTGTTGTTAAACCAAACTAAGAAAATAATTTTTTTTTTTTTTTTACACAAGATGAAAATAAAACATAACCGATGAAACTACTAAAGCTATGGATGAAGGACTTTATCACTTAATTCTTCACAACTTGTATTGTCTTGATTTCATAAACTTTACTAATTCTCATCTTATTTTCTTTTCTTTGCTTTTGTAAAATACCTCTTCAAATGTGTATAGAATTCTGCTCTTTGTACTGTATTTTCACTTTGAATAGGAACTTTTTACTTTTCCTTGAATTGTTGCATGTAAACCTTGGACAATCTGAATCTTTCTTCATAAAATCTGACGTTGCTCTGCTCGTTGATGATGATGTGTTTCTATGGATCTGTTGATGTTGTTGAGTGAGAGAGAATGGTGCTAACTTCAAATCAAATTACAAGAAGAAATTTTCATCTTTAGACGTCATCCTCATGATTGACAAAATTAGCACTCAAGAGATCAAAAATAGTGCTGAAAGTGGTGCGAAGTTGGGTAGCTCACCATTCCTACCCAGAATTGACGTACGGTGACACACAATCTAAAAGATTTTTTAGAAAGTCACAAAAATTGAAGGTCGGTGCCTCGCTTGATGTAAAAATAGGTAGTCTCCACTAAGGGTGATCACAATTCTATTACCAAATATCTTTGCAGCACCTAATTCGCCCACCGGCATGGTTAAATCCAACTTTAATGCTCTAATCAACTAAGAAACCCGATTGTGTTCTCCAGTACTTCCAAGTAGGGCTGTCAATGGGTCTGGGTCCTCCCGGGTACCATACTACCCGGAACCAGACCCTATTATTTTTCACGGTTCCGGATCTTGACGGTTCTGGGTCCGGTTCCTATATTAGAGGTCCTAGAACCGGACCCAGTTAAATAGGCGGGTACCCACCGGTTCCGGGTATTAAACGGGTTATTCAGTTTTACTACAAAATAAAAATGCGCATCAATGCAAATTTCCACAGATCCACAAAACTAGCACTATATGGTGCTACTGTCATACAACCTATAAAGCAAGAAAAGCCAATATCACTTGCCGAAAATAATATTTTTGTTATAGGGAAAGCTGAATATGGTCAAATAACATTGATTTTGGGTCAATATGGGTGGAACTAAAAATTCTTTAAAACCCTCTAATCACTCGTTAGCTTTCCCGTTCCCACAAGTATTCTGTGATATTCTTTTAAGAGTTTTGATCTGATTAAAGATGAGTGGTAACTTTCATGAATAATAGCTACTAGGGTACTTTGATGACAGTTCAACCGAGTAAGGAAAAGAATCCATGGACCTTCATAACTAATCCGTGAAAAAAATAAAATCAGTCCAGTCTCTAGGTATTTTTCTCGGTTGTTGTAACCATTATTCGTGATCACCACTTCGCTAAACTAGCTAATAGATGTCGAATGATGACAGATACTACTGTCATTTTATGTTCATGATGACAAGCTCATCCAATCTACGCTAAATTAATTAATAGTAAAGTTTAAATTGCATCATCTTTGTATGTGCATGTAATCAGAGGCATATCACTTCAGGGCATCAATTATTTTAGACTTAATTTACTTGTTCTCCAAACCTATTCTGATCTGGGTTGGGTCTCATTCATCTGAATCTGATCATCACATTTTCAACGGACAACTGAGCTGAGTACCCAATACCGTTGGCAGAACCACTGCCACCATAACTTCTCAAGCCATCACTAGATACATCACTTGACATACTATTCATACAAAGGAGATACGCTATGATGTAAATCAATAGATATTTTTTAATCATCTGATTGTGCTGAGAGTACTTAATATGATGGTTTACATTAGATGATAACAAAATATGAAGAGATATGTTAACTGCAGAAAAAGAATGAATTAGATATCATATTTGAAGAGCCAAAACTTATTAATGGTGAAAGCCATAGTGGATTAGACACCAGCGATGGTGATGACGGTGGTGGAAAGAGAAAAACAACAACAGCGACAAACCGGTTATATTTCACCCCGGTTGACTATAAGTCCGATCCGCTGGACCAGAAGTACGCTTTCCCCCTAAACGTTTTAGCTTTCCCTATAACAAAAATCGAAAATAATAGAATTATAATCTAAGGTTTAGTCTTATGGGAGAGATATTTAGCTGCTAGATTGGCCATCCACGTCAGATTGAGCAACCTCCTAACCCCTATGGGATGACCAATCTAGCAGCGAAACGCCTAACCATTCGGCGTTTCTCTCTCTTTTTCTTCTTCTCTCTACTTGTTTTCACGTCTCTCTCTCTATCTCCCTCACATCACACGTCTCTCTCTCTCCCCCTCTCTCTCCATCACATTTTCTCTTTCTACCAAAAAAAAAATCTCTAACGCCGAATGGTTCGGCTTTGGACCACTTTTTGAGCGCCGCACTATTCGGCGTTTCAATCTCGCTGATAGTGCGACTGCGAGAAAATGCTAGGAGAGAGAAGTAGCCAGATTGAGTATTAACTTTTTTTTCACACTTTTTTCACGATTTGCAACACTTTTTGGCCAATTTAGCACTCCAAACTCTCCCGTAGGCGTCAAGAGGTGTGTCTACCCTTGTTGTATTGAGCTCCTCTTATTTTTTTTCTTCACCTGCAAATTCATCATTAAATACAGCCCAACAATTTCAAGCATTTCCAAACACCGAAACATTCAATATTTCAACCGTTCACCTCCCATAAACAGTAGTGTTCTTCAGCTGTTTCCTCCCTTAAAAACACCGTCTTACTCCATATAAAACTCATTCAAAATTGATTTTTAGCCACAACCCATCCTTAATCAAGCAAAAATTCAAATAACTTTCAATCTCTCTATTGACTACGAATGCCAACGGCAACAACGTCAAATAACTTAAAAAATGGTATGTAAAATATATAGGAAAATGAGATGAAGCTAGAAAAGGAACGAAATTAAACTACTAAAAAAAACATGGAAATAGACTCTCTTTTTACATCAACAATTTAGGTTCTCAGAAAGAGATCTGAGACGGAAAGAAAAAAGTTTCAGAGAGTGGGAAACAGAGTCCAAGGCGGAATTATCAAGACTAGTAGCTTATTTTAGGTTTTATGTAAAATTGGATCGGGTACCCGTCGGGTATACCCGTTCAGGACCCGAATTTAACCGGTTCCTTAACGGGTCTACCCGTCGGGTATCAAAACTACTAATGTAATATGAGGACCCAGAACCGGACCCGTTTCAACCGGTTCCGGGTAATTGGGTACCTATTGACAGCCCTACTTCCAAGTTCAGTTATTTCGGTCAGACTCTCTATGTAAACATAGCTAGAAGCATGCTAGTGACTCTAAAATCTCTAAAGTTGGAGGTTTTATGCAAATATTTACAAAAGAGTTTTCGAAGATTTTTTTATTTTATTTTTAAAAGAAGACTAAAACTAAAATAAGAAGACTAAAAAATCTATATGCAAAACACACCCCCAAACCTAAATCTAACATTGTCCTCAATGTTTCAAAATATGATCAGAATTACAACAACATACCAGGAGAACATGGCAGAGCAGATTTAAAGGAAATAGATTACCAGATGCAAAAGGATGGTGCTAAACCATAA
Source organism: Papaver bracteatum (assembly GCA_023529315.1). NCBI lineage: Eukaryota > Viridiplantae > Streptophyta > Magnoliopsida > Ranunculales > Papaveraceae > Papaver > Papaver bracteatum. The sequence goes on along the minus strand of JAJJWX010003275.1, from coordinate 1,738,685 downwards.
GTGGATGAATGCTTTGAAAGCAACAACAAGAGTGATAAGATAAAAAGTTTGGTCAGCACACATAAAAAATATGCAAAAATAAAAGTAAAAGATAATGGATTTTTAGTCCATATATATGTACACGTATGAACTAGTTTAGTCCACATAGACGGGGCCTTCCAAGTCTACGGTCTCAAATTCTGGTGGAAGATGCTCCAGAAATGGTTTCAATCTCTGACCATTGACCTTGAAGATGTTGTTGTTTGCTGGGTTTTCGATTTCAACAACTTCATGGGGGAAAACAGTACATACCAAGAATGGACCTGACCATCGAGAACGTAACTTTCCTGGAAACAGGTGCAAACGGGTGTTGTAAAATAAAACTTTTTGACCAGGTGTGAAAGACTTGCGCAAAATGCGCTTGTCATGAAACACTTTCATTCTTTGTTTGTACATTTTTGCACTATCATATGCATCATTTCTTAACTCTTCTAATTCATTGAGTTGAAGCTTCCTTTGGGTGCCAGCCTTATCAAGATCGAAGTTCAGTTTCTTCACAACCCAATATACACGATGTTCTAACTCTACAGGTAGATGACAAGCTTTACCGTACGCAAGTCTGTAAGGGGAAATACCAATGGGAGTCTTGTATGCAGTTTTATAGGCACACAAAACATCATTTAAACGTAAAGACCAATCTTTCTTAGTAGGATTAACAGTCTTTTCAAGAATATGCTTAATTTCCCTATTAGACACTTTTACTTGGCCACTGGTCTGAGGATGGTAAGGTGTTGCTACCTTATGAGTGATTCCATACTTGTGCACAAGTGATTCAAAAGGTTTATTGCAAAAATGACTACCTTCATCACTGATTATTGCTTTAGGTGTTCCAAAGCGAGAGAAAACGTTTTCTTTAAGAAAAGAAAAAACAACTTTATGATCATTTATTTTGGATGCAATGGCTTCTACCCACTTAGAGACATAATCAACAACAACAAGAATGTACAACTTACCTTCAGAGTAAGGAAATGGACCCATGAAATCAATACCCTACACATCAAACAGCTCAACAATCAAAATGGGTTGTAAGGGAATCATGTTTCTTATTGAGATACTTCTTAATTTCTGGCATCGATCACAAGCAACACAGAATGCATCACTATCTTTGAACAACGTTGGCCAATATAAACCACTCTTCAAGATCTTTGCAGCAGTTTTCTTGGCTCTAAAGTGGCCTCGACATGCATGGTCATGACAAAAAGAGATGACATCCCTTAGTTCAGAATTGGGGACACATCTCCTAATGATTTGGTCTTGGAAGTACTTAAACAGATATAGGTCATCCCAGAGGAAATGTTTAACTTCAGCCAAGAATTTAGAACGGTCTTGTTTAGACCAATGCAAAGGAATTCTACCTGTAGCAAGGTAGTTTAGGATATCAGCAAACCACGGCATTTCACACACAAGCATCAATTGTTCATCGGGGAATGATTCTCTAATAAGCACGGATTCATCAATAGATTCAACATACAACCTAGACAAGTGATCATCAATAATATTTTTCGACCCTTTCTTATCTCCAATTTCGATGTTGAACTCTTATAACAAGAGTATCCATCGAATTAGACGAGCCTTAGCATCTTTTTTAGACAAAAGATATTTCAATGCAGCATGGTCAGAATATATGATGATTTTAGACCCTATCAAATAAGATCTAAACTTATCCAATGCAAACACAACAACCAGCAACTCTTTCTCAGTTGTTGAATAATTCATTTGAGCATCATTATGTGTTTTACTAGCATAGTAGATCACATAAGGGAGTTTGTCTACTCGCTGACCTAAAACAACTCATACAACATAGTCAGACACATCGCACATAATTTCAAATGGTAAGGTCCAGTCGGGTGGTATGACTATTGGGGCAGATGTAAGGAGAGCCTTCAATTTATCCCATGATTCCTTACAAGCATCATCAAATACAAATGCAACATATTTTGCAAGAAGACTACACAAAGGTCTTGAAATTTTTACTAAATTCTTTGATGAATCGGCGGTAAAAACTGGCATGGCCTAAGAATGATCTTATGTCCTTCACAGAACGAGGTTGAGGCAAGTGTTGAATGAGATCAACCTTGGCTTTATCTACTTCTATGCCATTTTCCGAGATGATATGCCCTAGAACAATGCCTGAGTCAACCATGAAATGACATTTTTCCCAATTCAAAACCAAATTCTTTTCCTTACACCGAATCAACACACGAGTAAGATGATGCAAACATTCATCAAAAGAATACCCAAAGACAGAAAAATCATCCATGAAAATTTCAAGAAACTCATCTACCATGTCGGAAAATATGATCATCATACAACGTTCAAAAAGTAGCGGGTGCATTACACAACCCAAAAGGCATACGACGATAAGAAAATGTTCCATAAGGACATGTAAATGTGGTCTTTTGTTGGTCTTCGGGTGCTATATGAATTTGGTTGTATCCCGAATAGCCATCTAACAAACAGTAGTACCTATGTCTCGACAACCTTTCTAGCATTTGGTCAATGAAGGGAACGGGAAAGTGGTATTTCTTTGTTACTGTGTTCAATTTTCTATAGTCAATACAAACTCGCCACCCTGTGGTCACACGAGTGGGGACAAGCTTATTCATTTCATTTTGAACTACAGTAATGCCAGACTTTTTTGGTACAACTTGAATGGGACTGACCCACCGGCTATCTGGAACCGGGTAAATGATACCCGCACCAAGCAATTTCAAAATCTCACCTTTAACAACATCTCTCATATTGGGTTAAGTCTCCTTTGCATTTCCCTAGATGGTTTAGTATTTTCCTCAAGATTTATGTGATGCATGCAAATTGTGGGACTTATACCTTTAAGGTCTGAGATGGTCCAACCTAAGGCCTCTTTATGTTCTTTAAGCACTTCTAAAAGTTTACTTTCTTGTTATGTGTCTAAACATGATGCAATAATCACAGGCAAAGTATCATAAGAACCTAAGAAAGCATACTTCAAAGTATCATGCAATGGCTTCAAATCAAGCTTAGGTGGTTCATCAAGAGATGAGGCAGATTTGGAATCAGAGAGTGGAAGTGGTTCCACTGCAGTCTACCATTTAGCAATATCCATGGGAGGAACGGTTTCAAGCAAAAAGTGAATTTCACTAATGTACTTAGACTCAAAAAGATTTAGGTCAAAGCTAACTAAACATGCTTGCAAAGGGTCCACAGACAAATGTCAGGAAATGAGTCTTGGATCAGACTCTCAATCATCTTAATATCATGCAATTCAGTATCATCACAATCAATGGTTTGTTGGATAATGTTAAAAACATTCAGTTCTACAGTCATGTTACCAAAAGACAATTTCAACACTCAATTACGACAGTTTATGATAGCATTGGACGTATCCAGGAAATGACGTCCTAAAATAATAAGAATGTAACAATCTGGGTTTTGCACAGGTTGAGTATCTAACACAATAAAGCCCACAGGAAAATAAAATTTGTCAACCTTGATCAACACATCTTCAACAATACCCTGAGGTATTTTTACAGATCTTTCCGCTAATTATAGCATAACATGAGTGGGTTTCAGCTCCCCCAGACCTAACTGCACATACACAGAGTATGGCAAAAGGTTCACACTTGCACCTAAGTCTAACAAATCCCTATCGATTGTATGGTTGCCTATAGTGCATGTGATAGTTGGACTACCTGGGTCTTTAAACTTAGGTGGTGTTTTGTTTTGAATGATTGAACTTACCTGCTCAGTGAGAAAGACACGCTTATGCACGTGAAGCTTTTGCTTTTGTGTGCATAGATCCTTCAAGAATTTAGCATAAGCATGTATTTGCTTAATCGCTTCTAGAAAAGGAATGTTTATATTGACTCATTTAAACATCTGCAACATCTCATTGTATTGGGTACCTTTATTCTGTTGCTCCAATCTTTGAGTAAATGGAGCAACAAGTACATGAGATGTTGCAGGGACATTATCACGGGAATTCTTAGAGTCATTATCATGCTCAGATTCCTTTTCCACAATGGGTGTTTTCTGTGGAGTTGTATGCACTGGTGAGTCTGATCTAGACTCACTCGACTATGGTACACCTACATTATTTTCAATAACTTTACTACTACGAAGAGTGGTGACAACATTCACAGGACTATGTGAATTTTCATTGCAAGTTGAAATACCTGCCTGAAATACATTCTTTGGATTTTGTTGGTGTTGACTAGGGAGTTTACCTTTTTCTCTCTCATTCAATGCATCACAAATTTTACCCATTTTAATTTCTATACTTGTGAAACGTTGGTCGGTGGTCTTTTGAAGTTGTAAAATATTTTGGGTCAACAGACCGACACTGTATTCAAATCTAGGCTTGTTCTCTACAGGGTACTGAGGGTATGGTTGCACTTGGGGGTTTCTAGGATATGAGTATCCATGGTTATTATTTTTTGTTCCCCCTTGTACATGCCCTTTATACCATGAAAAGTTAGGGTGATTTCTCCACCCTGGGTTGTAGGTATGAGAATAAGGGTTGTTCTCTTGCCTACGGTACAAAGCATTGGCTTGCTCGGTTTTATACTCTTGAAATGCATGTAGGTCTGGACAACTGTCCACTAAATGGTCTGAACCATGGCACGCAGTACAAGTGGCCATTTCAATTTGGTCACGGAGAGTAGGGGAAGTAGTTTTCATATTATTTTGCATCTCTAGCACTTCTATTCTCCTAGCCAAAGATGCAATCTTTGCATTTCCCTCAAAGTCAGACTCAATTCTATGAATATTATATACATGAGTAGTCTTTTTAGGTTCATTGATGGACTCCCACTGCTGAGTCTTTTCAGCGACTTCGATTAAGAAGGTCCGAGACTCATCAACACTTTTTTAAATATATGCACCATTGCACATTGACTCTACTGTGGTTCGGATCCTGACATCTAGGCCTTCATACAAAATTTGCACAAGTCTCCATTTTTCAAAACGATGGTGGGGACACTGGAGCAATAATTTATTGAATCTCTCCAAATATTTTGCTAAAGTTTCACTCTCTAGTTGCATAAAACTATTCAGATTTTGACGAATTGTCGTAGTCTTATGGTTTGGGAATTTTTTTTTGAAAAATTCTTTGGTAAGAGCATCCCATGTTCCAACGGATTGTGGTTGTAGTGCATAAACCAAGACTTGGCCTTTTCTTTCAAAGAGAAAGGAAATAATCTCAGTTTAAGGGACTCTTCCGACATTTGGTTAAAACGCAGAGTTCCACAAATTTCTTCATATTTTCTTACATAGTGGTAGGGGTTTTCAGCATCAACCCCTCTAAACACGGGCAACATGTGAATTGTGCTTGCTTTCAGTTCAAACTGACCAGCATCAGCTGGTAGAATGATGCAAGAGGGCTGACTTGACCTTGTAGGTTACATGTAGTCCTTGAAACTACGGGGTTGGTTCAATTCATCACCCATTGTCTCAGATTGGTCTGGGATTTCTACTGCAGAACTGGGTATGTGGAAAATATCCTCTTGGCGGATTCTAACTAGTCGGTTTGTTTGGTCTCTAAACGACACAATCATAGCCTAGCTAGCACATCAAGCATGTTATACACTCATACAGCCAATTTATTTTTAAGACAGGGAGGCAAAGCCCATAAGATTCAAAAACTATTTCTCAGAATTGGTCACACATGATTGAGGTCTGATGCTTTTAAGAAATGCTCACTCAAGGTGCAGCATGTGTTGTATGACTGTGATAATCATCAAGCAATTTTAACATAGATTATCAACAATTTAGATACAACTTTCATAACGGCTAGCAACAAACTTGGCTAACCTAGGTATAGCTCAAAAACCACAGATTCACACAGTTTCAGGGGTGAAATGAAAAGCAGGTTCCAATTTCAGGTCACAGATGATGCTTAGCAGATTCAAAAATTCACTATCATGCAAGTTTAGCACAGCTAACAACAAACTTGGATAACTACAACACACTCAACTCTTACAGGCTCACAATCTAGTTCTCAGAATTAACAAACTTAGCAGGCCATATATCACTCAGATGTCTTAAGATTACTCAATACCATGAGTTGAAGAAGTTTTATAGTTGTTAGATATCAACTAATTCAGTAAGCAGGTTAGTATATTAATCACATAAACATCAAGATTGGAAAGGAGTTGGAGAACAAACCGCCGGCGCAAAATCGGTTTTAGGAAATTCCACAAATTGTCCTGCGCCTTGTTCTTCTTCTCCTTAGGTTTGCAGAGATAGTTCGCAGTCACCTGCTGGCTCAATCAGAAAATTTCAGTACTCAAAATTGCGCAGGGAAAGCAAAGTCAGGGAAATATCAATGCTGTTTAAAATTGTTTGCGCAAGGTTTATAGCAAACTGAGAGATACAGTATGAGATGCAAGATGAAAATAATGCAATGACTGAACTATGCTAAAGAAACTTCCAAGATGCAATAACAGATAGATTTAAAGCGATGCAAATATGTAGTTATATAGCTAAACTCACACATGGTTGCATATTATGAACAAATGGATTGATTTGCAATGGCATAAATGATGCAGGTAAACAAAACTAGCTATAGAATCTCACAATTCAAACTTGAAAATGCAGTGAAATAACTGAAAAAGTTATAGCTAATATTGCAAATCCAAAATGCAGTTTATACAAATGAGATGATTTGAAATTTAAAACTTACAGAAAATATTTATACTAAGATGCAGATTACAAATGGAGTTACAACAACAACTAAAACAAAAAGTTTCAAATTACAGCATACTAAAGAGCTATAAAATGCAAAAAGATAGATGGACTAACTAAACTACTGAGCTACACTACTATAGCAGGTTACAGATTCAATAACTAATGAAATGAGAAAGAAAAAGAAAAACCAGCTACAAAATGCTATTGGAATACAAACTGAACAATTACAAAAGATCTAATATGCTTTAAACTACAAAATTAAGAGTTTCAATACATGTGTAGACTAAGTTACAGGACACAATTTAGCTATTGATGAATAGAACAAGAATGGATTCAACATAAACAATGCACTATAGATAATGATGTTACTAAAATACCTAAACTGAACTAAAATGCAAGATTGATATATTACATGGGAAGAAAAATTAGATGATGTAAATGCTTAAACCTACAGCTAAAACAAGTACTGAGATGCAGATTATAGAAACAGATGAACTGTTTTTACAGAATTTACAAAATATGGCAGGAAAATAGAAAAGGTATGCCACAAAATAATGATGCTGGTGATTATGATTAAATCTAACTTATGCTAATGATGCAGTTTATACAGATGAAGTAAAGATAAATAGTTAAACTACAATGGCATGCAACAGATTTCCTAAACTAATTAGCACAGTTCAACAAGTTTTTTTTTTTTAAGAATGATATGATGCCAGATGCAGGGAAACTTGCTGAAAGAAAACTAAAAGATGTAGAATGTATGACAAAGTGTATTAATGTTAAGTTACAGCTACAGATGCACACAGAAAGCTTGATATGGAGCAAGATATACTAAATATGGCAGAAAGTAGATATGTTTGAATTAGCTAAGTTATGCTAATGACTAAAATCTAAACAAGTATGTATACATCCTACTGATGCAGTTATGCGAATAAAAATTAAAACTACAACTAAGATGCTTACAGATTTAAGCTACAAGCAACTAATGGAAGAACTACAAAGTTACAACAGTCTTGAAACAACAGGAAAGTAAAAGAAAATCTAACACATATATATATATACAAGATCTATACTAAAAACAGTAAAGCAAAGACATAAAGTTCAGCTAAACCGCCACCGAGTCCCCGACAGTGGCGCCAAAAACTTGGTAGGCTTAAGAAAGTTACCTACAATTATAACTACAAATGCACAGTATTGGTTTTCAACACAGGGCAAGCACATGTCGAACCCACAGAGACTTGGAGGGTGTAATGTTGAAGCTATGTTTTTACTGATTTCGAACAAAGAGTAACAAAATGATTTTGGTTGTGTGTCGATACGACAAAGAAGTTGATAGTAACAAAGACAGTAAAGCAATATGCAAAGAAAGTAAATAGAACAAATGATGAGAAGAGTTCTAGGGCCTTTGAGTCCACTACTAACTTACACAAGTTATCATTCAATGACACTATCCTTGTCCTTATAACTGATCACAAAAGGGATGTCAATCCTTTGTGTATCTAAGGTTACTTTGATATGAGTGATTCAATCACAACTAAAGCATTTATCCTAAGCATTAACCATCTTCTAAGGGCACAGCTAATCAAAAGATAAATGTATAAGGTTAAGCATGAGTTGCAGTTCACAACACAGGGTTATTAAAACTACAATGGATGCATGACATACATTGTGAAAGTAAAGTGCTGAGCACTAAGATTGAATTTCATTATGAAAATTTAAGCACAACAGGGATATTGCCAATGATATGAATAACAAGTATCAAATTAAAGTTTCATCTAAACCCTAGCAGGCAAATTTAGAACATGATAAAAATGGTTAAAACACAAATTATATTAGACTAGAAATTGATCCAACTAACTCAGATATTTTTTCTTACACAGAGAAAAAAATCTATTTTTACCAAAAAATTCTCTTCTAACACTCAAATTCGAATTTAAATGCAAACCTTATTCACCAAAGCGTCTGAATTGGTTGTCCCCTCTTCCAATTGCCTCTGCAAGCCATTAATGTGATATTAGGAGAAACCCTAACTCCATCTATCTCAAACTCAACTTCTAGGGTTTTGGGAGAAGCTAAGATAGAGATATCTAGAGCTAGGAGATGGTGAAGGTGGCTGTGTTGGTTGTTGTCGGGGGAAGAAGGTGATGTTGGCACTACAAAAATGGTCGGGGAGAAGGGGGAAGAACTGAGGTTTCTGCATAAGGGGGAGAAGATGAGTACGATGGCAAGGGGGTGTTTGGCTTCTGGTCGAACAGACAACTAGGGTGTTGAGCAGGCGTAGCGAACTCTGATGCACGGTAAGGAGAAGACGTTGGATGAAGCTGTTTGATCCAATCTAACGGCTCAGGATGGAGGGGGTTTGGATTCGGGTCTTGGATAGCTTAAGCCCATGTATTTGCAAACAAGTTGCAACCGATGCGCAAGCGGGTTGCAACTTCTCTTCCATAGTCGCTAGTCTCCAATTTTCTGCTCTTTTGGCTCCTCAATTCATCCAAGCTTTATTTAGTACCTAAAAACACAAAATTAATTAGTACAAATATTTATTCTTGAAAACAAAGAAAATACAGAATTTGGGATAATATATGATTTTAAAGCGCAAAAGATGGGTTAAATGCCAATAAAAAGGTGTAGAAATATGCACTATTTGGCACTCATCAACTGCCGCAGCACGACGTCCTCTTTCAGAATTTTTCTATCGCATCAAATAAAATGCAAGTTATAAGAGTGCAGAAATATATAAGACTACATGTTAATCAAAAATCACACACCCCAAATCTTCAAGTTCAATCTATATAACTTGTGTAGTGTTTTTCAGTTCCACATCATACCTAAATGTCGACTCCCATGACTTAAAAAAAAAAAAACATCACTGTAAACAGTGAGCAAATAGATATACCTTGAACTTATCGGTGGTGAAGTGATTACACATGTGAGCCCAATCATGTTTGTTGGGGAAATTTTCGGGAGGGTGTGCTAAGGCTTTCAGGTGGCCATCTGATGTAGCAAACCCATCACCCCCTGCTTCTTTGTATTTTAGATAAAGTTTGTGCCTGTATGCCTTATAGGCATCCATCATCACGTCTTTGATCGCTTTCAAAACCATATCATCATCAGGAACAAGAATAAAGTGGTCCTATATGGCCGAAAACAACTTATTAGAGACAACAATTAAAACCAACGGAAATTCCAAACAAAGAAAAAGTAACAACATTAAATTATATATATATACCCGGACATTCTGGATCACTCTGTCAATCTTATGCTCAGGCATATCATCAAATTTATCATATGTTAGTGGGAAATTGTCCCTTTGCCTTACCCACGTCCCAATAGAGTTTATATACTCATGTTTAAAATGACCACAATTTTTTTTAATCAAAAACTGGCACGCTTACCTTCTCCTTCCCCCTCTTGGCAACCGCAAGATTAGTCATTTTCTTTCTTGTCTTACATTTTGGTCCTATTTAAGAAACCAAAGATAGCATACAGGATTATTAGCTAGCCATAAAAAAACAACATTAAAAAAAAATGCCTCTCACATAAATATACCTTCTTGCAGTTAATTTCCAACTTCTTCATTATTTGCTACAGGAGAATTAGACGTTGATCGTGATCGGTTGGGTTGCAAAAAATTATGGTTTTTAGGTGGAGAATCACGTGGACTGTTCCGTTGTTGTGATCGATGATATTTCTTTGAAGATGAACTTCGGAGAGAATCATACTGTGATTGATGAGATGCTGAACTTTGAATAACTTTTTGTGTTGATCGATGATATGGCTGAAGAGATGCTTGTGTTCGATTATTATGCAATTGATTTGAACATTGTTATATTTCATTCTCTGTGGGAGGTGGTGCAGAACGACGACCTTGAGTTCTCATAAGGCTATGTAGACCATTGTATTCCTTCTCAAGATTTCTGTGTACTCATGTGCGGTTTCCTCTAGGGGATATCCTAGGAGTTATCAGAAAATCATTGTTCAGAGGTGATTCGACTGGCTGCACCCCACATGATATTTCACCCTCCCTTTCCTTATGCACATGTGACTCAATTAGTGAAATACTTGGTAGCACATAACGTGTTCTATCTCCCCCCCCCCCTTCCCCCATGCACCGGTAACTCAATTGGTGCATGGCTTGGCAGCACCTGACCTGTTCTTCCAACTCCACTTATGTCATGCGCACTGTTGATTGAGCTGCTTGCAAGCGACTGCTAAGGTCATTCATTTGGTGTTCTTATCATTCCCTGATTTGGTCTCATGCAATATGACATTTAATTAAGGCATACATATTAATTGCTAAAATTTCCTGAAAATACACAACATCAGCTATCGGTCTTATAAGGTATAATTCAAGAGACATTTGAAAAATTCCCAGCACTCTACTGGGAATCAATCAGCAAACAACTACACTGTACTATTACTTGTCATTGAAAATTATGCAGAAAATGGCATGTAAAATTTTAACTCAGTTCAATAGCAAAACAACATGTGTCTGTTCAAAATTGAAAATGTTATTACGAAAAGGAGATTCAGATACCAAAAAAAAAAAGGTTAATTGTTTACCAATAAATTGAGACTGATGAATACTGCCTGGATTTCCTCCCTGTCGTGTGTACATGGGATTCACAAGGGCAGCTGATGGGGCTTTAGCTCCTTTCTTAGCTCCTTAGCTCATTGCTTCTGTACTTTTTGTTTTTTCGAAGTGGATTCTGGAAAACATCCATGCATATTAATCAACACACGGCATAAAAATAAAGTTAATATCTTCATTAAATCATAAAGTTTATTCTTAATTTACCATATTTTCGACGTAAAGCTGCATCCCCATAGAATAGGCGGGTGTCTGGAGCCATATCTGATGAAATCAAAACACCTAAGATTATTAAATTCGATATGAATTCTTCAGTGAATGAACATATAAACAACTCAATGTCTCTTGCAACCTAAACTTAATTTGTAGCACAAAAAGTCCACAAATATATACATGTAATAAAAACTAAGCCTAATTAAACTGAACATGAAGCACACAATTCAACAACCATTCGATCAGTTAGATAAAGCCTCAAAATGTTCACAAAATCAATTTAACCACTAAAATACATGATATTGAAATCGATTATACCAGTTATTTTTTAATAACCAACCTTTCACAAAACTCAATTCATGAAATGAACAAGTTACAACACTGAAGCGCAACACCAACAGTATCAAAACAAGAAAAAATTCATACCCTAGACGGAACCAGGAATTTATGTTTTGGGGATGCTAATTTTTTTCTTCTAACAGATGAATCATGAAATAACATAAAATGATAGTGATAAGGGAGAGTGCAATTCTACTACAACAAAGCTTGAGAATTTGACTTCCCCCAGTTCTAACCTCATTCTAACATCAATAGAAGACGTAATATACACCAAAAATAAAGGAATACTACACGACTGCTGCCACAATGTGCGGGAAAATGGACCTGATCAGCAAATCCCCAAAATCAAATACTTGGTTAGCAAAGTATAGGAACCCAAAATGGTTATAATTTATAAAAGTGCCTAACAGAAGGAAAAAAAAACATGTTAAAAGTCCATCGAGTGGCAATTCACGGAACAACTTATGATGGAGGAATGAAGTGAAGATTACAAGGTTTTATGCTATCCGGGAAGTTGTTAAAATTTGATTGCAGTGCATAGATTATCATAGAATTATAGTACTCAGAAATTGAGATAACTATCTATTAAGATTGTTATAACTTTTAGCTCAATTAAGAGGGAAACGTTTAGCTCAATAACAAAAAGGAAAAAGATTACAACGGAGCAACTTTTCCCCAAACAAAATGTAATTCACTTTGATATGGATTAAATGGTCCCCTTTGTAGATGGTGGATTTTCAACAAAGGGCAAAACCATAATATCATGATACTGCATGTTTCTGATACGGCTTTAGGCATGTGACAATTCATATTTTACGAAGCCATGATGAACATGTCTTTATAAAAGCCTCCACTAGCTCAGCGTTCGATCCCTGGCATTTCATTGTGCCCTCTATGTAGAATAATAGAATTGGGCGGTCCTCCTACATAATTGTTTGTTGAGAGGGCTTAACGCCTTCAGGACGTCGGTGATACTCACTGTTCCCGGACTACATCAGAGCGACCCCCCTCTACATAGAAGAATGATTGGGCGGTTCTCCGTCAGATTGATCGCAACAACGCCTTCAGGACAGTGACACTCACTGATCCTGACTATGTAGAGCGATGTGTATAGACTCGGGTGTTCTTAGTAGTGTCTGAGAGCACCCTCAAGATTTGTCGTCTCCTGACTATGCACATAGATTAATTCTGCCGTGACATTCACCACTGAATTCCCAGAATAATCTATTATTGCTCCTATTCCATGGTCTAATACACGGCCTGATCCCTTGGAATGGCAATAACAATTGCTCCTATTCCATGGTCAAGTCCATGGCCTGATCCGATGGAATGGCAATAACAATTGCTCTGATTCTATGATCATATCCACGGCTTGATCTCATAGGATAACAATGAAACAACTATATTATCTCATTACTCCGATTTCATGATCGAATCTACTGGTCTCATGAAATGGTGATGGATAAATCTCAATTACTCCAATTCTATGGTCGAATCTACGATCCCATGGGATGGTAATGCTCGTTTTATTATTCTGAATTCGTAGTCGAATCCGCATCTGATCCTATGAATTAATAATGAAAACATCTATTCACTTTTATTACTCAGTTTCATGAATTATTCTCCACTGGATCTCATGAATTGATAATAAATACTCAATAATTGGGCATCTGAATCATCACTGATTAAGTCCCGCAAAATGGTGCAAGTGTATTCGACAATGATGCACGACTGAGCACCCGGATTCGCGAACGAGCATCCAAAAAACATGAAACAATGGAGAGTTCTCCACAAAATGGGAGAGAGAAAATAATAAACAATAAAATAATGGGAAGCGCCCATGGGTCGGGTCCTAGCCGGGGCCGGTCCCATGCTTCCCCATTATTTTTCTCTATTTTCTCGTGATTTTCATAAATCCATGGAGACTTCTCCATCTTGGCAAAAATTTCCCAATTTGTGCAAAAACTTGAGAGTTCTCCATAACTTGGAGAATTCACCAAATAATTAATAAAATAAGGAGAGGTGTGCGTGACCAGGAAACCTAGCCGGCCGGCCATCCCATGCCGTGGACGGTCCCACACCTCACAATCCTTAGATTTTTTATAATTATTATTCGAAAACTTCATGGATTCTCCACATCTTCCTGGATTCTCCATATCTTCAAGGACTCTCCATAACTTCAAGGATTCACGGAAAATAATAATAAAATAGGAAAATGTGTGCGGGACCGGGCAACTTGGCCGACCGGCCATGGTCGATCCCACACCTTGCAATACCTAATTTCTCATTATTATTTCCCTAAACTCGTGAAACTCCTGGGTTTGAACAAAATTCGTGATTTCTCCATATTTTCTCAAATATTGCTTGAATCACGAAAAACCAAAAGCCAACATGGTCACGCGGCCGGCTAGCCCCTCACGGAAATTTTGGATTATTAAAATATTTTATTTTAATACCATCACAATATTGATGAATTGAGCATACATGCTCATTCCACCAAAAAATCGAGAATTCTCAGCCAAGATGAAACTCTTCTGAAAATTCACAACATCGCTCAAACGCGCATCAGAAAATACTGAAACTCTCAGTATGGAGACACGGACATCATGGAAACACGTGCATGCCTCAATGACTGACCAGGTTTCTTTTAGGGATTGCACGAAGCCGGTCCCACACGTTTTCGCAATTCTGACCTAATTTTCTCAATCGCTCATACTGGGCCCAAAACTCTCTCCTACCGTCCCTCTTGAATTCTTCCTGATTTTTTCTTTCTGGATATTTTCACCTCCCAAACGAGCTCGAAACCTAAATATTCCCGCATTGGGAGATAGGAAATTCTTTTTCGTATAGAATGGAGAGACGGACCATCAAAATACGAGTCCGTATGAGAATTCTACATCAATTCTAGTAAAGGACGCTAATTAGGGTTTCAACCAACCTGGAGAATCTTCCAAATGACCAACACTTGGTCACGTGGTCACCAAGAGCCGGACCTTGTCTCTCTTGGTAGGTCCCATCTCTCCTACTTAGGTTTTACACCTAATGCTGAACCCAGCAATATTTTCAGTAAATGGTGAACTCCCCATTTAATCATCATTTTTCACCAACTCTCAAACTGAGAACCCTGGTGCATGCTCACTCGAGTGCTGGACATCACATGGAAGTTACTCATCCCATGTGGTCGGTCCCTTCATCACTCATAATCAATTTTCGTCAATTCTCCAATTGATAGAGGATTGTCCAAACTTAGGGTTTCGAATGAACGCTCTGTGAAACCATCATTCTGAGCAATTTCGAACACTAATAAATTTACGTTGATTCATCAATCAACATCTAAAATTAATTAAACAATATTCGGTAATCTACCAATATTTTAATTAATTTTTTACTGGGTCACATCACCAGTAAATAATTCGCTGAATCGAGCAATACTTGCTTAATCGCCTGAATATTAGTTGACAATTCTCCATATTAGACAATTCTCTATTATTTGGTGAATTTAGCAATCTCAGTTACCCATCAAATCCTTAAATATGGAGAATTGAGCAATACTTGCTCAGTTCCCCATCAAAATCCCATAATTCGGTGAATTGAGCAATACTTGCTCAATTGCTCATTGAATTCTTATAATTTGCGGCAATACTTGCTCAAACCACTCAATTAGTCAGTAACTTGTCATAATGACATCTCTCCAGAGAACTACATGTTCGACCCATGAATCGCTGAGCATTCACCATTCATGCTTGATTCACCAAACTTAGAATCAATGTCTAATCAGTCAACAATTAACTAACCTAAGCACGTTTGCCCCACAGACTCCACGATTCGTGAAAACATCAATCACGTCACAAATGGGGATATCACTTAGGGTTTTGGTCTGGCGGTCTACGACACGTGGATTCATCCCACGACGAGAAATGTGCGTAAGTCATGTTAACGGTTGAAGGAGTTAGCAAAGTAGTGGGTGCACGATCGGTCAAGTCTCCGTACGACATGGAACTGACTTTACCATGATCTCCCACTTTCCCACTCTTTCACTCAATAAACCATCACACTTACAGGGGTCAGTGGTGTTACTACTCTAACAGTATAAATAAGTCTCTGAATTCGTGATTGAAAATCAACATTCGAACACTCGAATACACGTATAACACTGAATTTCTCGAGTAAATACTCTCAAGAATTCATTAATCACTCAGAACTTATCAGAACTCAACAGTTCACCAATGTTGTAGAAACCTTAAACACACCCACAATCCTCGATCATCACTGATCCCACATAATTCTCAGTTTCCCTCCTACAGATCAACCCATCACCCTCTTTGCGACCGAATTGATTCTGGAACGGCCATTGTCTTGGTTTAGGCCGAAGTCATACAAATTGATTTCCCGAATCTAAGCACCCCCTTTGCAGCGGTGCATCTGTGTGTGGATTAACATCTTTCCCGGCTGAGGAGTCTCGACAGCTCGCTCGACTCTCCACTTTCCCGAAAAACCGGCGATACATTTTTCCCCATCCACAGATTGGCGACCACAGTGGGAGATTAATATCTCGGTTGCAATCTCTCATTTTTCGCAAAGATGTTCGGTTTCAGGATTAACCCAACCGCTTCAGATCCTAGACAGAATATCCCAAATGGTAACATTCCTCATGTTCTTTCAAATGATTCTGGTTATAATGAACTTTTATACTTTACCTCTCCATTCATCTCCATTGAATCGATTGATAGAGAAATCCCAAGTTTGGCTGAATTAGTACGGAGACAGGAAGATTTGTCAAGAAATGTGGTTCGGCTGAAAAGGGAAATTGATAACTTGTTCACTTGTCTGGTACACGTGACAAGGATTCTAGGAGAAGAAATGGTGGAACCTCCAAATGCATTACCTGACGATCCTCCTCAGGCCAACAACTTCACCACTTATGAGAAGCCGGTGGAGCAAGAGGTCACACAACTGATCGAGAATTTATGTGAACTCCTACATTTCTACAGGGATCAGCGCACAAACACTTTTGCTACACTCAACAAAATATCCTCTGACGTGCAAGTCGTCTCACCGTCTCCAGTAACCGAACAAGTGTCCATGATGTCCGAGCTGTCAATCAACAACATCACCTTCACTGAAGAAGACCGAATGGCAGAAGAAGGACATAACCGCGCTCTGTTCTTGACTGCCTCCATTAAAGGTGTCGAATTCAGGAGAGTCCTCATTAATACAGGTGCTTCCACGAATCTCGTCACCATGAGGACTCTCAAAGAGTTCAAGGTTCCACAAACCAAGATCGTTCATCATCCCATACTGATGACAGGTTTTGAAGGAAGCCAGAGTCATACGTACGGGTATGTCTATGTGGATCTAAAAGTGGGACCGATTCAATCCACTGTTAGGTTTCATGTGATCGAAAAAGACCCCGATTACCACATGATACTCGGAAGACCATGGATTCATGACAACAAAGTTGTTCCTTCGACATACCACCAGTGTATGAAGGCTTTACTCAATAACAAAATTATCCGCATCCCAGCTTCAGTGTCTCCCTATGCCCCGGTTCACGATGCCGAGTTCCTGGAACCTCCACGCGAGATCTACACTACTCCACTCCCAAGATGGAGGTCCATTGAGAAAGCTGACGAACCATCACCAGCGGATGCTAAGCCCATCAAGTCGTCCACCACTCTACTCAAATGCCATCAAGATCAAGGTATGACTCACAAAAAGTCCAACTTCATTACTAATCGTGACGCAGAGGGGAGTTATCTCCGTCGTAAAGATTAGCAATTAACAGGGGAGGTCGATGAAAAGTCTCCCCTCCCCGAAGAATCATGCCAGAGTAAACAGTCACTCGACGAAGAGGTTCGAGACGCGCCACGACAACTGCAAGATGACACGGATTCTACAACTGACGACCTCAAGACTATCAACATTGGAACCGACAAAAATCCAAGGCCAATTTTAATCAGATCTGCTCTCTCACCAAAGGAACGAGAAAGATTGATAAGTCTGCTGAAAGAGTATCAAGATATCTTCTCCTGGACTTACGAAGAAATTCCCGAATTTAACGACAAGTTGGTTACCCATCATCTGCATTTCACTCCCGGTTCCAAACCTGTCAAACAGCCGCCCAGGCAGTTCAGCCATGAAGTCGAGGAACAGATCAAGGTGGAAATTCAGAAACTACTTACAGCAGGGTTCATCAAACCCATTCAACACCCGACATGGCTGGAAAATATTGTCCCAGTCAAGAAGAAATATGGCCAGATCCGATGTTGTGTAGATTTCAGAAACCTAAACAAGTGCTGCCCAAAGGACGATTTTCCACTACTTAACATCGACATGCTTGTCGATGCAACTAGTGGTAATGACATGTTCTCATTCATGGATGGTTATAGCGGATACGATCAAATCAAGATGTACAATCATGACGCTAACAAGACTGCATTCCGGACTCCCGTCGGTAATTTTCATTACACAGTAATGCTCTTTTGTCTGTAGAATGCAGGTGCCACTCATCAGCGAGCCATGACGGAAATATTTCATGACATAATGCACAAGCAAGTAGAGAATTATGTTGATGATGTGGTGGTTAAGTCAAGGACTCGGGCATGTCACCTGGATATTCTGAGACAAGTCTTCAAGAGGTGTAGAGAATACAAGTTGAAGATGAATCCTCTGAAGTGCGCTTTCGGTGTCTCTTCCGGAAAGTTTATGGGATTCCTAATCACTGCAAAAGGAATCAAGGTTGATCCAGAAAAAACAAAAGCCATCACCACCATGGCCCCTCCACAAACTGTGAAAGAACTCCAGAGTTTCATGGGCAAGGTAAACTACATACGGCGCTCCATTCCTGGACTAGCCCAGCTTATTGCTTCATTTACTCCTCTGCTGAAAAAGGGAGAAAGTTTCATATGGACGATTGTTCAACAAGAAGCGTTCCAGAAAATACAACAAATACTACTATCACCCGCTGTCATGAAATCTCTAATACAAGGAAAGCCTCTGATACTTTACACAGCTTCCAGTGATGTCGCTATTGGAGCACTCCTCGCCTAAGAAGATGAAGAAGGTAACGAACGTCCAATCTATTACTTCAGTCGAACAATGAAGGATGCTCAACCCCGGTACCCGAAGGCTGAAAGGGCGTGTTTAGTATTGGTACATGCAATTCAGAGGTTCAGACATTATCTTCTATCGAACAGAGTCGTGTTGGTGGCCAAAGCCGATCCCATAAAGTTCTTACTGTCAAAACCTGCTTTGATCGGGAGACCGACAAAATGGTTACTCCAAATGTCAGAATTTGACATAGCATGTGTCCCTCCGAAATCAATTAAAGGACAAGGGGTCGCGGACTTTCTCGCCGCCTTCCCTTGAGAGGACGTCTCAACGTTGAATAAAGAAGTACCCGGTGAATTTCCAGAAATTTCAATTATCCAAGAAGAAACGTGGCTGTTATATTTTGATGGATCTGCTACTACAAGTAATGATACTAGTGGAGCAGGCATTGTGCTAGTGTCACCATCCGGAGAAGTTTTCTCATATTCGTTCAAGCTGGATTTTCATTGCACCAACAATTCAGTAGAATATGAAGCTTTCCTCTTAGGATTATATCTATCCAAGAAAGCAGGAGCAAAGCACCTAGAGATCAGAGGAGATTCGAAGTTGCTAGTCAATCAAATTAACGGTGTGTACTCACTCAAGGAAATAACACTTGATTCATTCATAGCAGAAGCGCAACGACTATTAACTCACTTTTATGACGCAACAATTATCCATACTGGCCGCACCAACAATAGACATGCTGATTGTCTAGCTACTCTGGAATCCAAGCTGCAATTCAAAGGGTCTGAGAAATCTATCACCGTGCAAAGACGCCCTGTATCATCTACCTGGCTCACTCAAGTTGAGGATGCTCAGTCAAGCGACTGGCGAGCGCCCATCATTCATGAATTGAGCAATTCTCTCACAGAGGGGAACATTATCCTCAAGGAATTAAAAAGCTTCTTCTTGTTGCATGAAGCATTATATTATCGCAATCCTGATGCATCCCTCTCAAGATTTCTTGGAGATTAGGAAGCCAGTGAACAACTCAAGCGTGTACATGAAGAAGTATGTGGGCAAACCCTAGTGGTCACGATCTACAAAAGGCTTCAAAGACTTGGATACTACTGGCCTTCCATGGAAACTCAGTCAAGGATGTTGCAAGGATCGTGTCCCAACTGTCAGACGCCACCTCATCATATGGAAGTTCTATTAGTTCGTGACACTGGGGACTGGAGAGAGCCTTACATAAAATATATTCGCGATAATGATCTTCCATCAGAGAAGAAAGTGGAAACCAAACTCGTTCAGAGAGCCAAGCGTTTTGTTTATTTGGAAGGGACTTTGTACCGCAAAAGTTTCGGGGGAAACCTTCTGAGATGTCTGGATGAACATGAAACCCCTACAATCCTGAAAGAGATGCATGGAGGTGAATACCAAGGAAAGAAAAATTATTTCTCCAAATCCATGAGAAATATTACTGGCCAACCATGGAAGACGACGCAGCCGCCTATGTCCGGAGATGTCACCAGTGCCAAGTTCACGGTAATCTCATTCACGCTCCTTGTCTCCCATTAAATTCCATGAGCAGTCCATGGCCTTTCTACAGATGGGGACATGACACTGTTGGGAAGATCAATCCAGCATCCTTAAAGCAGCACGAATATATCATCACGACAACGGAATATTTCACCAAATGAGTTGAAGCTATTCCTCTCCGAAACACTACTGGAATTATAATTACCGCCTTCATCAAGGAGCATATCATATGCGGATTTGGTATTCCTAAGCACATCATCACGGATAATGGAGGACCATTTGCCAACAAGCATGTCACCGAATTGCTTGAAGAATACGACATCAAACAGATCTTCTCCACGCCATACTATCCCCAAGGAAATGGGAAAGCAGAGAGCACCAACAAGACTTTGATCCGTATTCTCAGTAGAACAGTCCATGACAATCCACGAACATGGCATGAAGAGTTGCCCATGGATTTATGGGCTTACCGCACCGTACCAAGGAGTTCAATTGGGACTTCACCATATTCTCTTGTCTATGGTGCAGATGCCATCCTCCCAGCGGAAATCGAAATTCCCTCTGCAAGAATCGCGGCAGCAAGTGGGGTGCAGTGGGATGAAGCCGAAGTGTCCAACTTGAGGATTGTTGAATTGGACATGCTTGAGTCGAGAAGGGCCAAAGTAGAGAAATATATAGAAACCTACAAACAGAGGGTCTCCAAGGCATACAACAAAATGGTAAGACCTCGAACATTTCTGTTAGGGGATTTAGTTCTGAAAACAACAAAGCATATTCAGCAAGACATGTCCACTCCCAAATTCTCTCCTAAATGGGAAGGACCTTATGTAGTCACCAAAGAAGTATCTACTGGATACTACAAAATTGTTGATGTTAATGGATGAGTCAAAGGAAACGTCATCAACGGCAAATGGCTTAAAGCATATTATGCTTGAGCAATCATACAAGTATTAAATTTTCAACGTAATTGTTATTTCCTCCAAAGCATGCAATATGCACATTCATTCAAAATTCAAAACGTTCCATGAATTTAACAAGAATCTTTCAATCACCTACTTTATTCAAAACAAATCTCAAACCTACATAAAGAATCTTTCTTCAATGCTCACTCACTCACATCAAATCTTTCAACAAAGGATACTCCTTACAGGAGGCTGTTTCAAGCATCTTCTGAAAATTCTCATTTTTCAATCTCAAATCCTGGACGGCTTTTTCAACCCTCGCCGACTCCAGAGCAAGCGCATTTTCTTCTTCTATGATGGTGGATCGAGTGGAAATCATGTTCGCAATAATAGTTGCCCTGTCAACCTTAATGATTTCAAGTCGACGACGGAGCCAACTTATGTTGAATCGCAAGACTTCACAATTCGAGATCATGTCATCCCATCTGTGCAACTCCTCATTCTTGACGTCTTGCAACCATGTATTATTCATCTCATCAATAACGGGCAGTAATCCGGCAACTGTGGTCAACAAGGTCTGCGGAAAACCTCTCCACACTTCGGTGGTAGAAAGATGCCCGTACCTTCTCCAGATTCTGGTATAGATATATGCATAACATTTGGGGATGATAAAACCACCAACCAGTTGATTGTTTGGGCCAATGTTCATCATGGGGATATCGAATGGGATTCCAACCATTAGGTACTCACGAACATCAACCCTAGGATCAGCATCTACAGACTTCTTCAGCATGAAGAACGCTGTTAGTCGCAATCACAGACTTTCTACTCTTCTTCTCCGCGGCTTCGACAACAACATGAACGTCAAACTGCGATGATGAACCATTCAGAAAACCTGGATAATGAGTCAGTCAGTGGAGATTTTGATTCAAATACTTACAGACGTTCCAGCTACAGCTTCACAATTGGACCTGTAACGCACAGGATCCCTAACAGTTCGTTTGGGTCTCAGACGAGATTCATTCCCCTGGTTGCCCTGCAATGAATCACTTTCTTTAATCAGGATCGATTCCTGATTTAAAAAAATATATATAATGGGAAACACGTTATACTTACTGGAGTAGGCGTCCCAGGCTCATACTTTGTCGAACATTCGTTTCGAGAGGAGACGCTACTGCCAGACATGTTGATGGGAGGTATGATTATGATCGAAAATTCTTCTGATAATATGCGACAGAAGAAGATATAATAGATCAGTATCAAACCTTATTGAAGGTCGAGATGAAGATATTTATTATATAATGATAAGATAAATCCGTTGCGGTTTCTACTAAAACCCTAAACTCCAAATCAGATACGCGGAGATGCGGGAGGAGAACCACAACACAGGGGACTGATAGTTCAGCTATATAGTCAACGTTGCCGTCGATGACCTAGCGTTCCACGTGAATCCCTAACCATCTCATGTGGTCACGGATCATCATAGGCTACGTGGCCTTGGGTCATATTGTTCAGAGTTGGCATGTGAAGAAATTTGGTGAAAGAGACGATAGGAAATTATAGTCCAACAAATAATTTCTAGCAACATCTCTACGGCCAAATTACTCAAAAATAAGGAAGTATCTACTTCAGCAAAAAAAAAAAAAAAAAACTCATGAGCAAGATCAGTCAGACTCATCAGAGTAATTGGGTTTTTCAGAATCATCAGACTCGTCATCGTCTTCTGCTGAATCCTCTTCGCGCTCTTCATCAGAATCATTATCAGGGTCATTGACGAAGTCTGGGCGAATATCTTCCTCATAGGCTTCCCATTCAGCTTCCTCCTCGCGCTCAGCCTCGGGATTAGCTACTGAGCCTCGGGCCAGCCTCTCCATTTCTCTAGTAAACCGATCTGGTTTGATGTCACGCTCTGGAGATCCCCATGCAGATCCATCCTCTGAAACATCAGAGTCTGAAGCCACACCCTCATCACGGGAACAAAGCTTCTCTTCATTCGCTGCTACCCGGCGCACAATTCAGACTCTCCTCCATAGACGATCCTCCAATTCGTCATCCTCATCCTTTCTCTTCCTGAGTTCATCATAAGTGACTCGTCGGTTTCCAACGGGTGCATCACGATTCTCCTTAGCTCGACCTTTGACTGTGGAAGGTTTAGAATCCTCTTCTGAGGAGCTGGAAGAACAATCGCCACTGCTGCCAAAAGTCACCATGTTCTGAAACAAGGAATGTGGAGTTACAAATACGCTCATATTAGCGTCTGCAAAAATGGTATTCCTCAATTCTCACCTCTTTGCGATTTCACGAACTTAGTGATAACAACGTAAAGACTCCAAAACTTGCTCTTTCTTTCAAACCTGCAAAGTTGAGCATAAAACATATTATTCAAGAGCCTACACTGACTTTTCAAAAAACCATGAGTAATTCACATAACCCTCTATGTGAGCACTGGCTGATTTTATGTATATACATACGCTATAAAATCACTGAATTTGCATGTACACCATGAGTTCACCGAATAAATAAATTGTGTATTTTTTTTTAAAAAAAAATAATAATTTTTGCTTAATAAAGCGTGAATAAGTCACGCACCTTTTAAAAAAAAAATATCGTGAGTTAATAACTCACGTAAATTGCAAAAAAAAAAAAAAAAATAATGCTCAACCGAGCATTCGTTTATGGAACCGGGAACTTTTCTATTTTTGTACAGTTCTCCATATTTCAAATAAAACTTCGAGAGTTCTCAAATAAAATTCACGGAACAACTTATGATGGAGGAAAGAAGTGAAGATTACAAGATTTTATGCTATCCAGAAAGTTGTTAAAATTTGATTGCAGTACATAGATTATCATCGAATTGTAGTACTTAGAAATAAAGATAACTATCTATTAAGATTGTTGTAACTTTTAGCTCAATTAAGAGGGAAACGTTTAGCTCAATAACAAAAAGTAAAAAGATTACAACGGAGCAAATTTTCCCCAAACAAAATGTAATTCACTTTGATATGGATTAAATGGTCCCATTTGTAGATGGTGGATTTTCAACAAAGGGCAAAACCATAAAATCATGATACTGCATGTTTCTGATACGGCTTCAGGCATGTGACGATTCATATTTTACGAAGCCATGATGAACATGTCTTTCGAAAAGCCTCCACTAGCTGAGCGTTCGATCCCTGGCATTTCATTGTGGCCTCTATATAGAATAATAGAATTGGGCGGTCCTCCTACATAATTGTTTGTTGAGAGGGCTTAACGCCTTCAGGACGTTTTAGGATACTCACTGTTCCCTGACTACATCAGAGCGACCCCCTCTACATAGAAGAATGATTGGGCGGTTCTCCGTCAGATTGAGAGCAGCAACGCCTTCAGGACAGTGACACTCACTAATCCTGACTATGTAGAGCGACGTGTATAGACTCGGGTGTTCTTAGTAGTGTCTGAGAGCACACTCAGGATTTTCCGTCTCCTGACTATGCACATAGATTAATTATGTCGTGACATTCACCACCGAATTCCCAGAATAATCTATTATTGTTCCTATTCCATGGTCTAATCCATGGCCTGATCCCATGGAATGGCAATAACAATTGCTCCTATTCCATGGTCGAATCCACAGCCTGATCCCATGGAATGGAAATAATAATTGCTCTGATTCTATGATCGAATCCACAACTTGATCTCATAGGATAGCAATGAAACAACTATATTATCTCATTACTCCGATTTCATGATCGAATCTACTGGTCTCATGAAATGGTGATGGATAAATCTCAATTACTCTGATTCTATGGTCGAATCCACAATCCCATGGGATGGTAATGCTCGTTTTATTATTCTGAATTCGTAGTCGAATCCGCATCTGATCCTACGAATTAATAATGAAACATCTATTCACTTTTATTACTCAGTTTCATGAATTATTCTCCACTGGATCTCATGAATTGATAATAAATACTCAATAATTGGGCATCTGAATCATCATTGAGTAAGTCCCGCAAAATGGTGCAAGTGTATTCGACAATGATGCACGACCGAGCACCCGGATTCGCGAACGAGCATCCAAAAAACATGAAACAATGGAGAGTTCTCCACAAAATGGGAAAGAGAAAATAATAAACAATAAAATAATGGGAAGCGCCCATGGGCCGGGGCCGGTCCCATGCTTCCCCATTATTTTTCTCTATTTTCTCGTGATTTTCATAAATCCATGGAGACTTCTCCATCTTGGCAAAAATTTCCCAATTTGTGCGAAAACTTGAGAGTTCTCCATAACTTGGAGAATTCACCAAACAAATTATAAAATAAGGAGAGGTGTGTCGGACCGGGCAACCTTGCCGGCCGGCCATGCCCAAGCCGTGGCCGGTCCCACACCTCATAATCCTTAGCTTTTTTATAATTATTATTCCAAAACTTCATGGATTCTCTACATCTTCCTAGATTCTTCATATCTTCAAGGACTCTCCATAACTTCAAGGATTCACGAAAAATAATAATAAAATAAGGAAAGGTGTGCGGGACCGGGCAACTTGGACGGACGGCCATGGTCGGTCCCACACCTTGCAATCCCTAATTTCTCATTATTATTATTTCCCTCAACTCGTGAAACTCCTGGGTTTGAACAAAATTCGTGACTTCTCCATATTTTCTCAAATATTGCTTGAATCACGAAAAACCAAAGCCAACATGGTCACGCGGCCGGCTAGCCCCTCAC
Organism: Papaver bracteatum; assembly: GCA_023529315.1. Lineage (NCBI taxonomy): Eukaryota > Viridiplantae > Streptophyta > Magnoliopsida > Ranunculales > Papaveraceae > Papaver > Papaver bracteatum. The sequence goes on along the minus strand of JAJJWX010003275.1, from coordinate 1,712,650 downwards.
GGAAATTTTGGATTATTAAAATATTTTATTTTAATACTCTCAAAATATTGATGAATTGAGCATACATGCTCATTCCACCAAAAAGTTGAGAATTCTCAGTCAAGATGAAACTCTTCTGAAAATTCACAACATCGCTCAAACGCGCATCAGAAAATACTGAAACTCTCAGTATGGAGACAAGGACATCATGGAAACACGTGCATGCCTCCATGACCGACCAGGTTGCTTCTAGGGCTTGCACGAAGCCAGTCCCACACGTTTTCGCAATTCTGACCTAATTTTCTCAATCGCTCATACTGGGCCCAAAACTCTCTCCTACCGTCCCTCTTGAATTCTTCCTGAGTTTTGCTTTCGGGATATTTTCACGTCCCGAACGATCTCGAAACCTAAATATTCCCTCTTTGGGAGATAGGAAATTCTTTTTCGTATAAAATGGAGGGACGGACCATCAAAATACGAGTCCATATGAGAATTCTACATCGATTCTAGTAAAGGACGCTAATTAGGGTTTCAACCAACCTGGAGAATCCTCCAAACGACCAACACTTGGTCACGTGGTCACAAGGGCCAGCCTTTGTCTCTCTTGGTCGGTCCCATCTCTCCTACTTAGGTTTTACACCTAATGCTGAACCCATCAATATTTTCAGTAAATGGTGAACTCCCCATTTAATCATCACTTTTCACCAACTCTCAAACTAAGAACCCTGGTGCATGCTCACTCGAGTGCTGGGCATCACATGGACGTTCCTCATCGCATGTGGTCGGTCCCTTCATCACTCATAATTAATTTTCGGCAATTCTCCAATTGATGGAGGATTGTCCAAAATTAGGGTTTCGAATGAACGCTATGTGAAACCATCATTCTGAGCAATTTCGAACACTAATAAATTTACGTTGATTCATCAATCAACATCTAAAATTAATTAAACAATATTCGGTAATCTACCAATATTTTAGTTAATTTTTTACTGGGTCACATCACCAGTAAATAATTCATTGAATCGAGCAATACTTGCTCAATCGCCTGAATATTAGTTGACAATTCTCCATATTCGACAATTCTCCAGTATTTGGTGAATTGAGCAATACTCGCTCAGTTACCCATTAAATTCTTAAATATGGAGAATTGAGCAATACTTGCTCAGTTCCCCATCAAAATCCCATAATTCGGTCAATTGGGAAATACTTGCTCAATTTCTCATTGAATTCTTATAATTTGAGGCAATACTTGCTCAAACCACTCAACTAGTCAGTAGCTTGTCATACTGACATCTCTCCAAAGAACTACATGTTCGACCCATGAATCGCTGAGCATTCACCATTCATGCTTGATTCACCAAACTTAGACTTAGTGTCTAATCAGTCAACAATTGACTAACTTAAACACGTCTGCCCCGCAGACTCCACGATTCGTGAAAACATCAATCACGTCACAAATGGGGATATCACTTAGGGTTTTGGTCCGGCGGTCTACGACACGTGGATTCATCCCACGATGAGAAATGTGCGTAAGTCATGTTAACGGTTGAAGGAGTTATCAAAGTAGTGGGTGCACGATCGGTCAAGTCTCCGCACGACATGGAACTGACTTTACCATGATCTCCCACTTTCCCACTCTTTCACTCAAGAAACCGTCACACTTACAGGGGTCAGTGGTGTTACTACTCTAACAGTATAAATAAGTCTCTGAATTCGTGATTGAAAATCAACATTCGAACACTCGAATACACGTCTAACACTGAATCGAGTAACTACTCTCAAGAATTCATCAATCACTCATAAATTATCAGAACTCAACAGTTCACCAATACTGCAGAAACCTTCAACACACCCACAATCCTCGATCATCACTGATCCCACACAATTCTTATCTTCCCTCCTACAGATCAACCCATCTCCCTCTTTGTGACCGAACTGATTTTGGAACGGCCATTATCTTGGTTTAGGCCGGAGTCATACAAATTGATTTCCCGAATCTAAGCACCTCCTTTGCAGCGGTGCATCTGTGTGAGGATTAACATCTTGCCTGGCTGAGGAGTCTCGACAGCTCGCTCGACTCTCCACTTTCCCGAAAAACCGGCGAAACGTTTTTCCCCATCCACACCCTTGAACAAATGGTTCTCATATTTAGTTTGAAAGTACAAAGTGATATGGTTTGTAGATGTTTTCTTTTGCATAGAAAATTTACATCCAACTTAGTGTTACGTTCTTCCTGAATCACTTTTATAAGGTAATTAACTTCAATAAGAATCTTAAAAAAATGAATACATGATAAACTGGAAAAAAAAAGTGAAGGCAAAGAGAACCTTATGGAGAGATGATAAATCCAACGTAAAAAATAGTGTAAAAAGTATAGCCGGCTGATGTTCCCTGCAACTGCAATATCAAAAAAAATAGGCAACTCATGAAACAGTAGTTGACCACTTAAACCTACGAAGTGAAGTCGACAACTACTTCTTTGAGTTCGGGTATACAAATATATCAAACACTTAACCTACTAAGATTAATGAGACTTGAAAAAGGCCAAAAAAATTCATTAGTACAATTCATCAAACACTTAACTTTCAAATGTTATTGAAAATTGAGTGAAATAACTTTGGATTCATTAACACAATTTATCAAACAGGTAACCTACTAAAAATTCCCAAAAATAATACATTTCTAAGATTGAGCACTGCAAGTTCTTCAAGCTTCCAACTAGAATAATTATAGGAATACGAATGTTAATGCTTGGGCTAATCCAAATTCTTACCTGGGGTAATTTCATTTTCTTAAAGAATTACAATGACCTAAATAAGCTTTTACTCATTTTGGGGTGGGCTACAGCCTGGGTAAGCCACCCCCTAATAACGTCCCTTACTAGAACTATTTACCCAAAACATGAAAAAAAAAAAAAACCTTGAATATATTCTAGTTGGATTAATATTCAAAAGAAATATACCAGTAAAACACCACAATCCAAATTAGAGAAGTTCCCTGTCGAAAAAAAAATCGAAAAAATTAATAATTAGGGTTTGTATCATAAAAATCAAGCTTAGGGTTGAAGAGAAAATTGAAAAGAAAATATACCTTGGTAAGATGTAGATGAAATTGGATGCAACTCTTCATGATGTTAGGGATCTTTATATAGTCGAACAAATTCACACAAAGCGGGAACAATCCCGCCCAAAAGATTCTCAATTTTATTTTCATCCCGCTCAAATGTATTTAGGGTTAGCTGAAAAAAAAGTTTGGGAGTTTTGTTCATAGATATCTTCTTTCAGAAAACATCGCTGGTTCTTGCCTGCTGATCATAAGTGGCGATAACAGAAAACACCCTTCAACGGGGAAAAAGAGCTTAGAGAAAAACCACATCTAATGAATGGGGATGAGATAAATCATCAGTTGGCATATTTTGAGCAAGTAGAATTTGGTAAGAATGCCAAACAGAACGGTCTGACACCAACAGTACCGGTCGATTTTGACCACAATTGGAAAAAGAAGTGTATTTTTCGGGAAGAGTTGTCATATGTGAGCACAATTTTGTGTTTCCATAATCTTGACGTGATGCACATTGAGAAAAATATCTTGGAAATTTTGTTGGGAACGGTAATGAAAGTAGAAGGGAAGACAAAAGACAATATCAATGCCCGTTTTCATCTCAAGGATATAGGAATAAGACCGGAGTTACATCCGGAAAAAAAAAAAAAAGGAGACAAATTTGTGATGCCACCAACTAGGTATGTGATGTCCCCGAAGGAGATGGATACTTTTTGTAGGACTTTGAAGGATATCAAGGTTCCCGATGGATATTTATCAAATATTTCTCGTTGTTTTAATGTTAAAGATCGAAAGATTATGGGTCTAAAAAGTCATGACTGCCATGTGCTGATGGAATGCTTACTGCCAATCACGTTACGAGGATTACTTCCTGAGGATGTGTATGACGCGGTGAGTGAGCTTGTATGTTTTTTAAAGCGTTGTGTAAACAGGTTCTCAACATAGCGGATCTGGACAAACTAGAAGACATAATTGCAATTACTTTGTGCAAGTTGGAAAAAATATTCCCCCGGGTTTTTTTTTTGTCGTGATGCATCATCACCAATTCATCTACCACAACAAGCAAAGGATGCTGGTCCAGTTCAATATCGTTGGATGTACCTCGTTGGATGTACCCGATTGAGAGAGGTATGGTTTAACCACTTTATGTATATTCTGAATTTTAAATATTAATGTTGATCGATAGTTTCTTACATCAGTTCAAGAAAACAAATATGCGATTCTTAAATACTTCACACATTTTTTTCTGTACTTTTTGTAATTTATATTTGTACAATTTTAGATAAATTACAACCAGTGAATTCTAATAACAATTACGTTTTAGGTATCTGCGCAAGTTGAAGTCTTATGTGCGAAATAAAGCATGTCCAGAAGGCTCTATGGCTGAAGCATACCTAATAGAAGAGAGCATCACTATGCTTACGCGTTACTTTAATAGTACTGAGACAAAATTCAATCGAGTCTCAAGGAATGAGGATTATGAACAACCACCCTCATGTGAGAAATTGGTCGTTTTCAGACAATCTGGTCGGCCCGTTGGAGCTGAAACTTTTGGAACGCTTGAGGACTCAGAGATGCAACAAATCCAACTTTATGCTCTGCAGAATACTGCAGAAGTGGAGCCATACGAGAAGTATATAGGTTTTGTTTTTCTTTTACAACCAATAATCTTTAAATTGTGTCAAGTTCAGTAGTTAACTATGTTAGAATAATCTTTTGTTTTTCTTTAAATTGTGTTAAGCATTCAACTTACAGTGAACATAGAGAAGAATTAACACTATCTCTACTTATTTCCTTAAATCATGGTCTAATTCGCGGCACAACACCACATTTTCTCCAAAATGACATTGAATCTAAATTCACATTAATGGCTTCTTATACCGACCTTTCTCTAGTGAATAAATACGAAATAAGCTACTATAGCATGCATTACGATAATGAGCATATCTCCAAACACTATGTATACAATAGCTTAGTCGTACTAACACACACCAAAACGAATGCTTATATAATCTATTGTTGATGGTGTAAGGATCTATTTACAAAACATTTTAGTCTCACATATCGATAATCAAGTGTTGCTATTAAAATGAACACAAGAGGAACTAGCCAACTAAAATAAATGTAAACATTTAGGGAGGATCACAAATCAATCCACTAAATGAGATAATATACTATTAAACAGTTAGCCTCAGGTCAAAGCACCTTGTCGTTTAAGGCAAGGTCAATCATAATTCCCTTATCATCCTGCCAACCATAGCTCTATACGGAATAAAAGACGGCATGTTATAACATTGGTACACCATAACTCAATCAGTAATTCAAGTAGGAATCAAATTATATAATGACTTAAGTTCAACCATAGTACCATACCATTCAAAGCTCAACTTCATAGGACTAATCAAACTTACTTCAAACATCTTCCAAGAATATCTTGGAAAGGAGGTTGGCATCCACCGATGCGCACAGTAAAATTAGCCTAAAAAGAATGATGCTTGTGCAGTGTTTTCAAGAATAAAAACTAAACACTACCGTCGTGGAATAGAAGGACACATGCATGTTAAATCTTAAAATTCATAAAGAAGGGATCCCCTTCAATCAACAAGTATTTCTTACTGATGTGCATCCTAGAAAGTAGATTCAATCACCAAAGGAAGAGTCATATACATAAACTCTAAGGTTAACTGTCAGCAGTAATAACAATTTATAGATTTCAGTAGAGGAAATATCACAGCCATGTGATGTGTATAACCAGATTTCTCAATGGTACACGGTATAATGAAAATTACATAAACCCATTACAAGATCTAACCCATAGAAATAAAATACAGTAGGAATTAAGAAATTGAAATCAATATCGATTCATCTTAACCAAAAAGGTTGCATGCACATAATATTAGTTATATCATAATCTAACTACAGAAGAAATCAAGCTAGATTTTCAAACAATGAGAGATTCATCTCTATACTACTACAGAAACCATAATCAATTTCATATACGATCCATTCAAACGTTCAACACAAATTTACATTTCAAACAGATTTGGCGGAAACCCCAATGTGATATGAACCCTAATTTTGGTGCTTACAACAACTCTAATTAAAGGACGAAATTATAAGTGAGATACCTGATCAAGGAAAGCATCGAGTGTGGTAGTACCACCCATCAATAGACATGAATCTCCGGTTTTAGCTAAATAAGAAAATGATTCTCTGTCAGCTTGAATAACATGAAAATAAATTTCTCTGCCACGTCTCGTAAAATAGCAAAAGCTAACAGCCTCAGAAACTCAGGGTAATCCTTAAATCAACAGAGTTCACTCGACCATAGCTTAATGGATTTGGTTAAACCTGAAAAGAAGACACGGAGTGTAACACCATAAACCCCATAAAATGAACTTCGTCCCGAAGTTCAAAACAAAACCAGAAGTAAAAGAATTACCTGTAGTCACCGCACGAGTAGAACAATGATGAGTTCGAGTACACACAGTCCCACTTGAATCGGAACCTGGCTCTGATACCAACTGTGACGGATCATAGATTGCTTCCAGCTGGTCGGATTACGGATCGCTTGGCAAGCTCCGACTCTCTAATACGCCACTAAAGTAAAAATTTCGTTTAATCCTGCAAACTGTCGAAATCTCATTAGTCTCCAAGTCGTAATTCTTTGAGCATATTTCCCATACCATAATACTCATAAAATTCGACAAGGGTTCCAATTTCAAAAAAACTAAGAGACGGCCGATTGCCTAAAATTAGAGTTGGCCAGTTGCCCAAAAGGTAGACGGCCAGTTGCCAAAATCAACACAGACCAATTGCCCAAACAGACGGCCAGTTGCCAAAATCAACACTGGCCAATTGCCCAAAAAGGGGAGATGGCCAGTTGCCAACTCCAATAATTTATACGGCCAGTTGCCGATTCTAACAATATATATAGCCAATTGCCAATGTCAAGGTTGCAATCATCTCTGAATAGGTGGTATTAACTGTCAAACAGCAACCACCACTTTCAAATGATATGAACAACAGTGCGGATTTGTGCTGAACCGCATAGCGACTGCCCACATACCCTCTCCGTTGCTCGAAGGGATCAAGCACGACCGTAGTTCGTCATATTTATACAGGTAATATGAACTACCTTCGACGGTAGCAATTATCTCTTACTAAATATCAAGTAAACTTATTCCAATTGCAGTGTATATAATGAACTCCGAGAAGAGCACTACTTTAAGTAGACCCAAGGTACCAAAGATAAACCACATTTTCAAAAATGCAGATTCAACCATCAATAGGTTGTACCCAACCATACGTGATCACGAAGTTTAGGCCTTGTTAAATAGCTAGACATTACACAAGGAGTGAACGCCCAGCAAACAAACACGCTAGCAACCAAATTAAAGGCTAAAACAAAATAAAGCAAACCACGGTAAATGACGCAATTACGTTTATGAAATTTGCACTTCTCTGCTATAAGTCAAACACTAAGGGCAAAAATCTAAAAATGTAATTGTAAGGAATGTTACTCAAACAAAATTCCTTTACTGTGTCTCATTTTCCCTAAATACTTCAGCACAATATTTGACCACTTACAAAACACGGCGAATACGGTGCTCAGGCAGAACTTATTTATTTCACCCTCACTCCCAACAAGATTTATAAACTTGTATACCGGCATACTATTACCCGTCGACTCTGAAAATGAAATAATGCTTAAGAATGAAAAATGCTCTTCTATGAGTGCACGCCAGGTCTTTTCGTTTCCATCAAAGTTAGTTTAACTCCAACATTTGCAACCAAGTGACAAAGCATAACAGGAAAATGAAAGGGGTTAAAATGACAATAATTACCCAATTTATATGCCACATACTCTCTCAGTATATACATAAACTAAACTCAAAGCTAATTCGCACCTATGAAAAGTAATCAACAAAATTTAGTTAAGTCCGAAACCAAGATAACGAAACGACTTAACATTTCGTAAATACAAATCCCTAAAGGGAGGTAGAAAATATAGTAAGTGTACACTGTCCTTAACGCAGTTGTGACGATTAACACTATCTCTACTTATTTTTCTTAAATCATGGTCTAATTCGCGGCACAACACAACATTTTCTCCAAAATGACATTGAATCTAAATTCACATTAACGGCTGCTTATACCAACCTTTCTCTAGTGAATAAATAGGAAATAAGCTACTGTAGCATGCATTACGATAATGAGCATATCACCAAACACTATGTATACAACAGCTTAGTCGTAGTAACACACACCAAAATGAATGCTTATATAATCTATTGTTGATGGTGTAAGGATCTATTTACAAAACATTTTAGTCTCACATATCGATAATCAAGTGTTGCTATTAAAATGAACACAAGAGGAACTAGCCAACTAAAATAAATGTAAACATTTAGGGAGGAACACAAATCAATCCACTAAATGAGATAATATACTATTAAACAGTTAGCCTCAGGTCAAAGCACCTTGTCGTTTAAGGCAAGGCCAATCATAATTCCCTTATCATCCTGCCAACCATAGCTCTATACGGAATAAAAGACGGCATGTTATAACATTGGTACACCATAACTCAATCAGTAATTCAAGTAGGAATCAAATTATATAATGACTTAAGTTCAACCATAGTACCATACCATTCAAAGCTCAACTTCATAGGACTAATCAAACTTACTTCAAACATCTTCCAAGAATATCTTGGAAAGGAGGTTGGCATCCACCGATGCGCACAGTAAAATTAGCCTAAAAAGAATGATGCTTGTGCAGTGTTTTCAAGAATAAAAACTAAACACTACCGTCGTGGAATAGAGGGACACGTGCATGTTAAATCTTAAAATTCATAAAGAAGGGATCCCCTTCAATCTACAAGTATTTCTTTCTGATGTGCATCCTAGAAAGTAGAATCAATCACCAAAGGAAGAGTCATATACATAAACTCTAAGGTTAATTGTGAGCAGCAATAACAATTTATAGATTTCAGTAGAGGAAATATCACAGCCATGTGATGTGTATAACTAGATTTCTCAATGGTACACGGTATAATCAAAATTACACAAACCCATTACGAGATCTAACCCATAGAACGAAAATACATGAAGAATTAAGAAATTGAAATCAATATCGATTAATCTTAACCAAAAAGGTTGCATGCACATAATATTAGTTATATCATAATCTAACTACAGAAGAAATCAAGCTAGATTTTCAAACAATGAGAGATTCATCTCAATACTACTACAGAAACCATAATCAATTTCATATACGATCCATTCAAACGTTCAACACAAATTTACATTTCAAACAGATTTGGCGGAAATCCCAATGTGATGTGAACCCTAATTTTGGTGCTTACGACAACTCTAATTCAAGGATAAAATTATAAGTGAGATACCTGATCAAGGCAAGCATCGAGTGTGGTAGTACCACCCATCAAAAGACATGAATCTCCGGTTTTAGCTGAGTAAGAAAATAATTATCTCTGTCAGCTTGAATAACATGAAAATAAATTTATCTGCCATGTCTCGTAAAAAAGCAAAAGCTAACAGCCTCAGAAACTCAGGGCAATCCTTAAATCAACAGAGTTCACTCGACCATAGCCTCAATTAGTTTTTCAGTTGCAGAGAAAGGGGACAGGAGTAAAGGAGAAAAACAACAAGAAAAGGATTCAACTCCCCACCCACACACACACAAGAATGAGTTCCACCAAGTCTAAAAAAAATAGGTCACCTCGTTTTCTCCAGTTTCTCTTTTACATGTGGACAGAAACGTGACATGTGCCCAGCTGCATGGGTCACTATTGTGGCACCCCAAGCTTATAATCAAAGCCACCAGTTGCCTTCTGTTTATGGGTGAAATGAAAACTACTTCTATTGGTTTTGGTAATTTGGGGTGTGTGGATGAGAAGTGAATCTAAACCCTAAACAAATGCATTGCACGGGTGTGCTTTTGATTCGAGAGATCAATCTATACAATTCTGGCCTAAACCAAGAAATGACTGTTCCAGAATTGTTTCGGTCACAAAGTGAAGGAGATGAGGTTGATCTTAGGGAGGGAAGCGAAGAAGGTGTTGAGATTATGAAGGTGTATGTTGTTTATGACTTGTAACAGAAAGGTGAGCAGGCTTACGAATAATGCAAGCAGGCTCTGGGTGTTTGAATACATGTTGTATTAACACTTGGTTTTTGTGTTGTGTTCTCTGTTTGGAAATAGGAAGGAGAACCTATTTATACAAGTCATTTGAGCGCTACTCATGTCTCTCGTAGGAAGTGGAGTGATGGAGTAGTGGAGTGGTGTGTTAGTGTCACACGATCAATCTTGCTCACTTCTCTCATCATCACTAACCGTCCATGTCTTCCTGACACGTTCTTGTGATGGCGCGTTGCACGATGTAAACCGCCATACCTATACCCCAGTGTGTATCCCCCAGTTTGTGACATGATTGATGTCTCGAGTGTGTGGATCGTGGGACCCACAGAAGCAGTGGCGGAGCCAGAGATTTGGAAAGGGGGGGGGGGGCTAATTTTTTTTTCCGAACAATGAGTTTGATGGGGCCGTAGGCCGCAAAAAAAAAATTTAGGCGATTTAGACCTAGGCAACAAAATTTTTCCTCGTTTAGGCCTTTGATGACTAGTTTGGTTAAACATCTTGTACAACCGGGCGCTTGGTCTATTAACAGACTTGTTTTTTTTTTTTGAAACCATGGTGGACTAAATTGATTGAAGAGGTGGGCTAAATTGGTTTGGTAGGTGGACTAATTTTATTTTTTTTCCAAAACTAAAGGGTAATTTACATACATGATGGGTTTTATCAGAAAAAGGGGGGGGGGGGAGGGGGGGCTACAGCCAGGGTTAGCCCCCCTTTGGTTTCGCCCATGCACAGAAGGTAGCATGTAATGCTAGTTAAATAACTAAGTTATTTAGGAAGTCGATACTTGTAAAGTATCGTGTGTATTCTATGCATGTTATGCATCGAATGTATTCGACATAAATGAAGCATCGATGTTGAGAATCATTCCCTGCCTACTTCACGTGAGGGTTTGGAGGCTGCGCTAGCAAATCCTCCCTTGGCCGACCACATGGTGTGGTAGAGTGGCAGACGGTGATCACGATGATACTTCACTGGTCGCCTAACTCTTATCCTAGGCCGTCCGTCCGAGCTGGCGAAGTTGGACGGACGAGATAACTTGCGACCCACATCTGCGACCCTCGGATTAGGGTTTAGGAGGTGCGCGAGTGTACTCCTTCATCTTGGTCGAATCCAAGCATGAGAGGCGTTTCATGGAGGACCGATCAGGCATGCGTGTAGACGGCATGCTGATGTCCATGTCTATGCTTCACTGTCCCACGAAGGTTTGATCTAGGCCACTCAAATTACCGGTGAAGTTGAGTGGCTGAGATCGTTTTGCGACAGAAATCCTATGCCGCAAAGGATTCCTAAAGGGCGCGGCATGCCACTTTCAAGGCGCGCGTTTCGAGATGACCAAGCTTGGTCGGTCTCAGCCGTTTGACCCGGCGTGTAGGTGGTAGGCTGATATTCACGCTTATACCTGACTGTCCCATGGAAACGTGATCTAAGCCACTCAATTCGTCCGGCGAAGTTGAGTGGTCGAGATCAGTTTGTGATTTGGGAAGCGTGACCACACTAGTTTGGGCGTGCGATTTGGAGAAACCAAGCATGGTATGCCTTGGTCGGTCGGGTGAGGAGATAGATGGTTCCACGGTGATCATGTTGATACTCACTAGACCTGCTAAGTTGTCTCCTAAGCCCTTCATTCGATCAGGAGAAATTGGACGCTCATGATCGTTACAAACCCTAATTAGGGTTTTAGCTGGCCGTGCTTCATGCATTGTTTTGAACACACGAATTGGGACAACCAAACATGGTTGGTCCTGACCGATTGTTCATATGTGTAGGCGGGCCCACGGTGATTGTGTTTACATGATCTGGGCCCTTTGAATCTACATCTACACCCTCCATCTATGCTTGCGAAGATGGATAGTTGCAACACATGTAATGTGCCGCAAACCCTAATTTAGGGTTTTTTGTCCATTCTGCTTGGTTTGGACGGTTTGGAAAGCTATGCCACCCTTTTTGGGGAGGCCGATCATGCGAGGCCCGCGTTGGGTCGGTAGTGAATGTTCCAATACCTGCTTGGGTGTATTGGATTCGATCCTGACCATCCAATCATGCTGGTGAAGTTGGGTGATCGTGATCGTTTCTAGACTGTTATGGACACTCTAGACGCTCAATCGGGCTAGTATAACACACCGAGAGTTACACGCTCAATCAGACTAACACACCGAGAGTTATATGCTCAATCGGGCTAGTATAACACACCGAGATTTATATGCTCAATCGGGCTAGTATAACACACCGAGAGTTATAGCCTGTACGGGCATTTCGTGCATGCCTCACTGTTGGTACTTGGATATTCATGCTACTCTGCTGCGAGTAAAAATCAGTCATCATGCCACACCAACAATAAGAGTCCTGCTAGGAACAGCACAGGAAATACAAGGCGTTTTATGCATTAATCAATAATGCTAAAATTCACAGAATATCTGGGAGATTGTTTCTACATGCTCCATTCTAGGTGAATTAGTAAAGTGAAGAAGTATTCATCACTTATAAAATAATCTCATCCTCTGCATAATGGTTACATAAAAATTGGTTTTACAACTTTAGCCATGAACTAAAATCCACCATCAACACCTTCCAAGAACACATTACACATATATTGGTTTTGGGAAGACTCGTACTATTTGGAATTGACATTTATTCTAAAGGCAACCAAAAAAAAAAATTCAAAAGATTTTTGAGTGGAGTTTTAAGCATTTAAAGTGCCAAATTTTGGTTAATGGATTTGGTTAAACCCGAAAAGAAGACACGGAGTGTCACAATTAATCTTTATGGTTTTATATATTGTAATTTATTATGGGATATGTGTGTTTGCTTCCGTGAACTACAATTGTCCCATACATGGTCAAAAGTTAAGTCATTCATATGTTGATATGCAAATATTGATAAAAGATTGAATGAACTTTTGACAAACGAAAGTTAAGCCTTTTATGTCATTATGCAAATATTGATGGAAAAAAGGATGAACTTTTGTTCACAAGGATTATGTCTATTGTATGTCATTGTGAAAATAGTGATGGAAAATATAATGAATCCTTGTTTATTTCGCAGTATTGATCTTCCTTGATCCATATCTTTTATGTATATACTGTGCGGCTCCGTAAGTTCTCTTATGTTGAGCATTTTCGGTTAAATTAATCATAAGTTCTCTTGTGGCTAATTTAGTTGAGTATTCCGACTGAATTAATCATGGGTTCTCTTTTGGTTAATTTAATTAAGTATTTTGGATACAAATTCATATTCTTATGTGATTTGTGTTGTCCAAAGAAATCCTTCTTTTCTTGTGAAAGTAAGGTCGCTCTTGTTGTTATTTCGGGAATGAAATTTTATGGGGGGAGAGTTCTTAATTGAACTTGTGCTTAATTGCCAAATCTTTATGGGGAGTGCGACTGTGGAGTATTATAGGGGTTATCTCGTATCTTTATAAACTCATTGATGAATGCACTTAGCTTCGGCTATATGATTGCATCTAAAAAGTTGATATGTGCTTTCTTTTTGTCATGAAATGTCTCTATGGAAATTTCATTAGGATCCCACTATTTTTCGTACCTTTTCCAATTTTATTGACAAAAAGGGGGAGAATTAATGTGTAGTTCATACTACAAATACAAATGGTTTTCGGATCATTATGTAAGGGGGAGTGGTTTCCATGTGAGATAGAGTATTGACTAGGGGGGGGGGGGGTGATACATATCACCATAGTATTGTTGTCTAAGTTGTGATACAATTGAACTTTGATGTTGTGTAATAATACCATGACATTGTGTAACAATGATTGAGATCTCTTGTTTTCTCATTGTTATGGTATGGATTTTCAACAACGATGGTGCTAAACTTATAACCTTTGGAATCATTGGAGTAGTTGGAAGTGACGAAGATTCCGAGTAATGTTGAACAACCAAAGAGATCATACATGTGGAAGAGAAGCTGCAAAGTTTATTTTATTTTGTATTCCATATGTATTGACAGTTTTGTCACTAAAATTGACAAAGGGGGAGATTGTTAGAGCACCGGTGGGTCGAACTCGCAAGTGTTTCTATATCAAGCTTGTTTGTCAAGTTTAGTTGCCAAACTATAAGTCTTGATTTCTAGTCTACTTATAGCTAAGTCTCGGACTAGGATAGAAAGTGTAGTTAAGCTCTAGACTCCACGACGATCATCATACAAAGACGAAGAACTACTCAAGGAACTGGTGGAACTTCATCTTGTCATACAAAGGATCATCATTATGAAAATATCTCGCTTGGAGAAGTTTCACCCATTTAGCTTCTTTTTCGACCAGCATTCGCCAAGCCAACTTAGTAAGCAAAGCTTCATTAAAAAATCGCAGACTTTTAAAACCCAGCCCTCCAAATCTTTTAGGTTTACTTAATTCATTCCAACCAACAAAGTATCCACCTTGCTTAGAATGTTTATTCCGCCAATAGTTACGTTGCAAAGACTCCATTTTTTGACTGATTTATCTGGAATGTGCATACAACTCATCTAATATTGTACCATGGTTCCTGTGACAACATGAATCTGAGTGCTTCTACCTGCTTGGTTAACTAATTTACCCTGCCATGAGGCAGCTAAGTCATATGGGCTAGATTAAGCTGCTAGATTATCCAGAAAGTGTTGCAGTTCAAAAAAAAAAGTGATGTCTATTTGTTAACACTATTTCACTCTCCTAGCATTTCGTCGCAGTTGAACTAGTAACGAGATAGTTGCGCTGAATGGTTCAGCGCTGAGAAAATATGCTTTTCATGGAATGGTTCAGCGCAGGTTTATTTATTTTTTGATCCGACGACTGATATTGGTTGCGCTGAATGGTTCAACGCTGACAAAATATGCTTTTCGCGGAATGATTCAGCGCAGCTTATTTTTGTTCTTCCATTCAGCGTATCTAGTATACAAGATTAGCACTCCATAAGACTTAGGAGGTTGCCCTAGCTGACGTGGACTGCTAATCTAGCCGCTAGATTAGCACACCATAGGACTAAGCCTTAGGGAGTGACTCTTCGTGAAAGAAATTTTTTAAGGACAAATGATGGGGTATAAAGCATTTTTCATGTGATTTTTCCATATGTCGGTTAAAGATAAAGGAGTGGTTCTACATGTACCACCCAAAAATAGCCAAAAAAAAAAAAACAAACAAACAAACAAGAACGCTATGTAGGACGAGTGAACCGATTTTCAATAAATTCCGGGTCCCAAACTGCAAACATTTTTGAAGCAATAATTCTGGGTTTACCGGGAATAAATCCAGGGAAAAATCCCGTGACTCACATCATATGGGACCCATTTCATCCTTTCCATATTTAAATGCATAGAAACATTCCCCTTGTCTGCCAAATCCTCTCCCGGGATAACACACGGGATAAACCTCGTTGTGCATAAAACAATTGTTTTGGAGAAGAAATCTAATGTGACCTAGGAGGTAAGTGTCTCAAAAATACACATTGATGTTCTTGCATCTAAAATTGGGACAACTCTATAAGTTAGTTCCATATACGGCACATAATCGATCCTTTATTTTTTAATTATTTATTTTTGAAGCCTATTATAGAGGCTCCAAGGATTTGGTTGTGAGGGTTCCTATGAATTTAAATGTCCTAAATGTGGAGGAAGGGTAAGCTACCCATAAAAAAAATACAAAAAATACCCCTTGATAACTAACCTAATTACTTAACCTAAATCTAATTATAATCAAAAACTAAACCTAAACCACAAAAAATTGGCTCCTTCTTTTCTTCCCCTCTTCTCCTCCTCCTCTTCTTCCATTGTTTCTTCTTTAATGACAACTAATTTTCGACTCAGCCAGTAATGATTTCAATAGGTAAGAATTGAAAAATCTACCTATTTTTGTTCCTTTTGATTGTATAAATAAGTTAGATATGATAAAATTAGGAACTTACAAATTAGTTTCAGAACTGAATAGGGGGAATCAAAATTGAATATGGTTGGAAAATCAGTATTTCCCAACCGTAAACTAATTCTACAGTTGCGAAAATATGACCTCCCAACTGTAGAATTGTTTTACGGTTGGGAAACTATGACCTCCCAACCTATATAATATTTACGGTTAGGTTTATAAAATTTTCAAAATAAAAATAAAAAGAATTTAATTTTTTTTCTTATACAATTGGAAAATCTAACCATAAGTTGCCAAAAATAAACAAAAAAATAAGTCAAATCCAGGAAAAAATTTGTCAGAGGGAGAGATATTTGTGATTTGAGGAGAGCAAAAATTACAGTCGACTCATTAACTAGGACCGATTCAATATATTTATGGGTCAGACTTAAATATCCTTAATATCACACAAACTTTTCACACATTTGGGGTAAAAATACATTAACGTAATCCATAATTCTATTGTATCACAACGTGACAACGACACACTACCGTCCGCGACCAATCTACCACATGGAAAAATATTTCTAGCCCTTTTTATTGTATTAACTAGGTATCATCGGGGCCTTACGGCCCCGACTCAACCTCTCTTTGTAGTCTTAAGTTTAAATACATTAAAAAAGAATCTTTAATTGGGGGATATCAAAACTAATTGGGGGATATGAATTACTTCCCCCAACCCATGGTGTGTGCTAAGGGGTGACTTATGATTATGAAAATACTAAAATACCCTTCCTTCAAAATAAAAATTAAAAACTTAAAATCATAAAACAAAATCATATCCCCCATTTCCATTTCCATCTCCACTTTTTATTATTCTCTTTTAGGGTTAGAAATTTGAAACCCAAATATACCCCATTCCCTTTCAAATTCTAAACTCTCCTCACTCCCTATAAAATTCTCTTCTCCTTCTCTGCCGGCTCCTCACTTTGGGAACGATTTTTTTTTTTCGATTAATTCGGAAGTGATGAAGACCATGCCGGAATTGATGAAGACCATGCCGGAATTGATGAAGACCATACCGGTAGTCAAGTGCCGGCATGCTCGAGAACTTCCCATCAATGCCGGTAGTCAAGTGAAAAAAATCAGTTTTCTGGATACTTTTCATCCTGTACCGGCATAGAATTTCTGTTGAAAACCATGCAGGTAGTCAAGTGACGGCATGCTCGAGAATTCACTTATTGTCCCGGTACTGGACTAATCAAAACCAGAAAATCGGAAGTGATGAAGACCATGCCGGAATTGATGAAGACCATATGCCGGAACATGATACCGGCATGCTCGAGAATTTCCCATCAATGCCTAGATTCAAGTGAAAAAAATGAACATTCTGGATACTTTTCATCTTGTTCCGATAGAAATTTAAGCAAAATACTATGCCGGAACATGATACCGGATGCTCGAGAATTTCCCCACAATGCCGGTAGTCAATCAAGAAAAAATCAACATTCTGGATACTTTTCATCCTCGCTCCCGATAGAAATGTAAGCAAAGTACTATGCTTAACACAGGTGCAAACATGCTCGAAAACTAGATTACCATGCCGGTACCTGTTCAAACCCAGAAAATAAATAAACATTATGAAGATCAAAACCAGAAAAAAATCGTAACGAGAGAGCTACGCCCCCCCCCCCCCCGGATAGTGGCAAACAATTTTTGAAAATTTTCGACAAATGCCGGCATGGTTTTTTGGTTGAATACCATGCCAGCACCGAGCTTTTTCAGCTGCAACAATGGTGGATTCAAAGGAAAAAAATCAAATTTTCAACCTCTTCGCAACAATTCTCTCATCACAATCATCTTCCATTTAAAAAAAAAAATTCCACTTATTTATTTTTTTCCTCTCCTTCTACTCCTCACTCACACAAATTAAAATCAAAACACACACTAAACTATCCCCCAAATACTTAAGAATATACTAATTATTATTAACTACTAAACATGATTAGTGAGGGCTAGATTAGGAATTAAAAAAAAAAATTACATAGGGGGTCACCCAGAATTGCTATTGGGACACCGTTTTTGTCCTGTAGCTATATCCCCCAATTAGTTTTGATATCCCCCAATTAATCCTTCTTAAAAAGGGCCACAACCGGACTGAGTATCCAAAAACAACTTAGTAAATTATATTTCATATTTATCCCTGATTAGTTTTAAACCAATCATCGTTACTGAAGTCCGAAATAAATAAATCAAAAGAGCAGATGGATTCGTTTAGTTTAGTTTAATATGTGATGGTGATAACTGTGAGAGGGCAACAAATAAAGAGTCATTTTTCTCTATATAACATATTCCAATATGCTTAGAGAATGATTCAGAACAGAAGTGCTCAAATTAGGTCAATTATTTTAGGGATTAGCGTGTGAATCTTGCTTGTAAACCGTACAACAAAATTTTGAAAAATTAAATTTTTGAATCTCTTATTTTTGACATGTATCCAAGTCTATATTTTCTTGTACAAATGACCTTGGCATATATATCTGACCATTCCATTTTAATTATTTGATGTGTGAGATTTCAACTTTTTTTTTTTGAACCTAGCTTCCATTCAATCGGTGTAAATGTTCTTTCAATTTTAACAACTTATGCTCTTGTCGTGTTCTTAGTTTTCGTTCATCCTCATAGATATATTCTCCACATTTTACTTTGATATTCGTATCCATGATTTGGGAAAACACTCCTTAATATATATTGTTTGTATTTTTATACTTGCTTAGTTATTCGTTTTCATACGAATAAAATCACTTTTTTTTCCAAAACAATAATTCGAGAACATAAATTGTTGTCCTTTTTAGTGTTTTCAAGATGTTTCTTTAGTTTCTTTTCATGACACACATTATCAGACTCTACATCTTCTTTGAACTTCGTATTCAGTAAATTAGCTTCAAGCATTCTTCCGTCATGCTCTAGTTTTCCAGTTATTGAATTAATATCTTTTTTATTGATCTCTCCAATGTCTTCCCATGCTGAGAATTGATCAATTGTAGTACCATTGCAGTCTTTGTCTAATTTTAGATATTGAATAAACTATTTCAACTCGTGTTTCCGTGTTCTCTTACAATTGTCCATAAATTAACAAAAGTCTCCCACATTGGGGTATTTATCCATTTTATGTTGGTGGTATCCATACTTCTATAGTGTCAGTAAACACCTAGTAACATCAGTACTAATGGAATCAGTTTATATTTACACATACAGATCCAACAATAATATTTTTCCAAAAAAATATTCTTAACGTATTTGAATTTACCTTCTTTATATTGTATGATTTATACAGGATGATACTAAGATTAGCATGGGGATACCATTACCATATGGGAAACCTGACAGTCAAGACTCAAGATCGCTCGAAATTTCTTTATCCTGCATGAAATGGTATCACCATTTCCAAAAACGGTATCCCCTTATAAACCGTGAAGTTAAATTGCTCTCGTCATCTTCTACACATTGAATGATGATCTCATGGATCTAAATCTAGCTTAATATTTTCCTGCTTGCATTGGTCTGACAACATGTACTTTACTTTAGTTAGAGATAAGGAATGAAAAATAGGTTCAGAAACAGAATTGATTGACCAAAGAAATCTCCCGAGATTTCTCCAAGTAGAGAGAGATTGTCTACGGTGTCCAGCATTTATCCGGCTATCCCAATGATAGAGCAGCTCGCCAGATTGTCGTTGGATCCTTCTTCAGAGATATCCCGGTCAAATTCTTTGATGAGTTTAGAATTGTTCTTGGAAATATATGTCTATAACAGGGTTTCATATCATCCAAAGCAGTCAATGATAATTGAGAGGCAAGAATAGGCGAAATTGAAAAAGCGATAGTATTTTTTCTTCCATAAATGAAGGAAGTAGTAATATTCAAATCATTATGTCAATCCTCTCATTATATATGTTACACCTAGTGGGTTTATAAATTTGAAACTTCTTAACCTCGCTAACCCACTGTCGCCCCAAATGTGATCTAGGTCTCGTAAAGTCATTCTGGGCATTTTATTGAGCTAAAGGACACCGTTCTATAATCAGCTAAATACTAATGAAATGGTGGTGCCTTTGTCAATACCCTATTATTATTTTGATGTTTATAAAAATGGAACTTCCCTAAAAGTTCTATTTACCTTATTATTATTCTGATGTTTATAAAATTGTAACTGCCCTAGAATATCCACTTATAACCTCATTGTCAGTGATTGTCTACCTAAATGAGCTAATCACCGGAACCAAATCAGGCTTATTAAATTAATAGATTTAAATCAACAAATTAAGTTCCAAGGTGAAGAAATGAGCTAATCACTGGAACCAAATCAGGCTTATTGAATTGATAGATTTAAATCAACAAATTAAGTTCCAAGGTGAAGAAATTGCACAAAAATTGAACATTCAGATTTTTTTACGAAAACAAAGATATTATCTTTTTTTTGCTGAGAAACAAAGATATTGGCTAGTTCTACACATCAAGAGCAGTAAGAAGATCGAGAATTAATATAATTACTATAAATGCTATAAAACTGCTCACTTCCAGCAATAACAAACATCTGTGTACATGAGTGATCCAGGTTGCAGTGATCGAATGGTGTTTGAAAAATTGACATGTTTCTCAGTAAAATTCAAAACAGTGAAAAAATATGCTCGTCATTCATGGTTTGATTTAACCACAAAACTTTACCTATATAACTACGTCAACTTTATCACACAACAACACACTTGGTATTTTGGGATTTGCCCACCTGGCCACCTGCTAAAGCAAATAGTAACAATTCCTCGTGACTTTAATGGGCCAATGGTTTCCCCAAAGACAACACTTATTTTTTGAGGAAAATATATATCTTACTTAGACCCTTACTACCAACTAAGTTGAGATAACTTATTTTACCTGGCCAGGCCTAGCTGAAAGATATAAACCAAGGTGCACCTCATCTATTTGGATCATTTAACGTCGGAATAGTCAATCCCAAACTGATCCTGCAATAATCTTTGGATAAGTTATGAATATCGAAGAGTGAATATCATGCAAGAACAATGAAAAAAAGTTCTATAGAACTTTGTGATGTGAGAATATCGATAAAGTTTGAAACATGAACGCATATGTACAACTTTGTACATTAGTATGGATTGTACTTATTTCATATTAAGAAGCATCAGAAATAAATTTATTAGTTATTCATATAATCCAGCTAAATACCTGCGATTGGACCTGACGTGAGTCGAACACGTAACCTTCTGATTTGGAGCCGGATGCGCCACCATGCGCCACAAATTCGTGGTTTAAAGAAGGTAAAAAACCTTGCAGCAATTTATAAGAAAGAGATATAATGATAGGAATGATAAGGCATTCTATCCCTTCTGGGAGCTCAACCCATCCAGTTTCATCCATAGCAAGTAAGAGAGTCGCCTACCAGAACTTCCATAACACAAATGATTGAACTACAAATTAATTAGTAGACTACAAAAAAATATAAATATATATTATATATAATCTCTAATATCAAGATGAAGTACAAACATAATTTGCAACATTCATTGCTCTGGTTATTATAAAAGTAACACAAACTGTTTAGGAAAAATAGAAATTCCAAGGACAATATAGTCATGCCAAAAGGCTGCCGTTAATGCTTGTACCAATATAGAACATGCTTTTTTCCACTTCTTACTACGGAAGAAACAATTTTTAAAATTACCTGCACTTGGGACACAATACACATAAAATAATCTAGCAACATCTATGGTGGAGAGAAGTCCATGCAAAGCCCAGATCTGTAAAATCACAATTCGGGAGATACCACTCACTGTTGTATCTCCATCCTTCGAGACTTTCCTCCACTTCCTTAACAAAAGGTATACAATTTATAGACTACCAAGGGATGAAATTCCTTAAAATTACTTACACTTGGGACACAATATATATAAAATAAGCCAGCAACATCTATGGTGAAGAGAAGTTCATGCAAAGCCCAGATATGTAAACTCACAATTTGGGAGATACCACTCATTGTTGTATCTTCATCCTCCGAGACTTGCCTCCACTTCCTTAACAAAAGTTATGCAATTCTAGACTACCAAGGTCTGGATACCACTATAATGCCAGTTTTGAGCTCAAACCATTTTTCAATGGTTGTTTCCCAAGAGGTATGCCAACCTATCATACAAAAATACCACATCGTCTATCGCTACAAAAAGAACTCTTATCAAACATGTAGCAGCTTTCCTACTAAGAAAATCATAACAGACCCTGATAAGCGAGATTCGGCGAAATTAATTAAGAGAACAAAACAAGGGTTATTTAGTTTTTGGTACTTAGGTTTTGACCAGAGTTAGTGTTTGGTCTAACATTTGTCCAGCTTTGTGTTTGGAACTTGGAAATAACGTTGACTTTCGTTGACTTGACTTTAATTAATTTATAAATAAATAATTATAATTTTACAACTGTACCCTTGGAGTGCGCATAGATCCAACGGCTTTCAATAAAACAACTAAGCGTGTGGTCACGATGTCATATCCCCTTTTCACTATCTCTTTACTCTTCTTCTTGTGCCGGTCGACTGAATGTTAAAACATCAGTTGTAATCTATTATATAATCAATCAAAAAAGTGAATTACAAATTTCATAGTTCTAATCATCAATGACACAAGTAATTCGTAGTAACCCCAATTTCATTCATTACACAATCAAGATTCATCTATTTACCAATCATACAAATTGACCCAACCATCATTTAACTTTTGCCCTAATTCCAACTTTCTGTCAACCAAAATCGAAAATTGCCCAAAAAAAATGTTCGATTTCTCTCAAAATTGATATGCTTGCTTACCAATTTGCGAAGAGACGAGAAGCAGCGGAATAATTTTCGATGACCAAAAATTTGATGGAGGAAATAACTAATCAAAGAGAATGGTTCTAGTTGCCGTCAGCTTGTATATCATGGAAGAGATGGAGATATCACCGAGATATTGGTATCCAGAGGAGGATTTTTTTGATCCAGTGACCACAATTCTTAATGGTCTGTGACTGTTTTGGTAGAGGAAACAATCGCATGAGATGGTGGTCAAATGGTGTTGGTTTTCTTCGATTGTTGGTTGGGTATGGTTTGAATTTGGGGGTTTGGATTGATTGCTGGGTTTTTGTATGTTGATCTATGGGTTAGAATAGTTGTGATTGTTCTCAGTGGTGGAAATAATTGCTGGTGCGTTTGATTTGTCATCAGTATCAAGAGACAAACACCAAGCTTATCTTCTACAGGCTTGAACGAAGGTGGTGGAAGTTCACGAGATCTTGGTGGTGGTATTTAGTAAAGGTGAATTAGTAAGGGTGTAAATATAATATCAGGTTAATACGTAAATATTACTTGAGTAAAGGGTATAATAGTAAATTTGCTTAATCTGTTACGGAAAAGTTAGATTTAATCGAGTCAACCTAAGTCAACGTTATTTCCAAGTACCAAACGCAAAGCTGGACAAATATTAGACCAAACACTAAGTTTGGACAAAACCTAAGTACCAAAAACCAAATAACCCACAAAACAAATGAAACACGAAAGTTGATTATAAATTACCTTCTAAGAATTCGTTATGATCTGAAAATATTAAGAGAAGTGCATCCGTGAGAGTTAGTACGTAATGAAAAAGTTGATTTCATAGGTTCTGAACACCAACTATACATAAGTATATGGACAAATGCGCTACGTACGCCATCCGCTAAAATCTTCATATTAGTCATATTAAGACCTTCCAAAAACACAGAAGTACAGATGCACTATGTACGCCATCCGCTAAAATATTCATATTAGTCACATTAAGACCTTCCAACAATACACTAAATAACGAAAATCAGGATAAATGGATATGTAGTGATATGAAAATTAAAGAAATAACATTTTAATATTTTTTAGGCATTATATAATCAGAATTCTCCTTAAAATTCGGCTGAAGGAACTTGCTATGTGTAAGACTAATTATAAGGAAAACTGAAACACAACCTTAATTGACTGAGCAACTAAAAGAAAACAAATCATGTCGAACTGATTTAATCACAACTTTGTCAGTCATTTCTTTTAGATTTTTACTATGGACAAATATTCACTTGGCTTGGAAATTTTATTAACTCTCAAAAATTTATTAGTTATAGCTATTCCACAATCACTAAAATAGTATGGAGACTCTCTATCAAAAAAAATTTAATGAAGTACTTTTCTGTTTGCAACGTGGACTCACAGAAGAAAAAAAGATGTAAAAAAGTGAAAGCTTAGATCCCTAACTACTGACAAAACCCTTGAAAATGAAGAAGAATGGATTTTTTTGTGGTATCCTCTTTATAAACAAATAAACTTACGGCAATGGAGAAGAAAAAAACATCAAAAGCATCAAAAATATATGTTATTTGGAGGCTAAAGAAAAGAAACTACACAACTGACACAAATCTGATATCTCTAGTGTCAGTCTCAGACTTGTACTTGCTAACTTGCTAAATTGATCTTTCAAATTTATTGAGGGAGATAAGTGTCACAATCTTGGTGGTAGCACTATTTTATATAGAAAAAATTTGAAGTGTCGAGCTATTAAAAAAATTAACTATTAAAGCAATCACGTCATCAAGGCCTGCTTATTTTCATGGCAAAAAACAAATAAAGGAAAAGGCGAATCGTCCTACGGTGCAGTAGTAAAAGGTGAACTGCAATATACCTGGAGAACTCAAGGAAAATGCGAATTGTCCTATGATAGAATGGGAAGTTGGACCACAGGTAATGGTGCTAATAGATAGTTTTTAAAGAATCAAAGCCAACTACAAGATGTCTGAACAACTCTCGTTTTTCAGTAAATGAAATTGGATCTGAAATTGGATCATATTGATGTGAGACACACCCAATAATGAAATCTTCAAGATTTGTGTAACAAAAGGGTATTATTTTTCATTGATGTAACAGGGTCATATTAAAGTTATGCGATATTTTCAAACACACAATGTAAACTATACATGGATTAATAGATTGGAAGTTTAGA
This sequence comes from Papaver bracteatum, assembly GCA_023529315.1. Lineage (NCBI taxonomy): Eukaryota > Viridiplantae > Streptophyta > Magnoliopsida > Ranunculales > Papaveraceae > Papaver > Papaver bracteatum. Next base: position 1,687,571 of record JAJJWX010003275.1, on the reverse strand, counting down.
AATTCTAAAGGTTCTTTACTTTCAAAATTTACCTTGGAATGCAAATGAACTCACACATATGGAAGTAATATTAGCTGGAAATAAATGGCTAGAAAGTTATCGTCTCTCATAACAGAAGAAGATTTTCGTCGCAATAAAGTTTCAGGGGAATTTCTGACGTCAATACCTGAGCATCCAGATATAGATACTTTGATCTTCATGTCTGCTAAAAGAAAGCCAAAGTTTTAGTAAAATAGATCCCTAAGACTCTACAGAAGGATCAATCTAAAATCTTTGACCGACGCAAATTCCCAGTAGAATCTAGATATAATCCTTGAAAACGCGAACTTATGAATCTAGGCACTTTAAGATATTAATCATCTTACCCACCTCTACTATGCATTAAGAAGAAAGTTACCATCGGGGCCAAGTGTTGAGCTCAACAACTTTTGACAGATGAAAAATGTAAAAATTCATGGAAAATCGGAGAAGTAGATCTTGTGTAGAAGAAACCACTATTGATTTTATGGAAAAATAGTATTGACACCTTAGGTGGAATGGGAACATTTCAACATTATGCAAAGTACTGATGCACCAAAAAAAATATCACTCAATATACAATTGAAAATAAATAAATAGGAGAACCGTTAAGTGGCCTCATGGTTCTCATGCTCCTTCCCGAAACAGATAATAACCCAACAAAAATTTAAAGGAAATAAATTCTTGGCATTATTTGGCTACACTGGAAAAAAGAGAGCTACTTATAATCCACGCACAACTTCTTAATTAGTTTTTTTTTTTTGCAATTATTTACTACAAAACCAAATTTTCCAGAAAAAGAAACGCAAGCGAGAAGAAGAAAATGAAGATACTAATTCAGTGTACTCTAAATATGTGATGGGAGATGTACAAGAACTCTGTACCATACTTCATTATCGACCATATTAACTGTTTAAGTCTAAAGTATACTATATAACCTTAATCAAAATAAGAATAAGGAGATGACACCGATATCTCCAGGTAACTAATATTCTTAGGAATAACTGAAGTGCTACTAAACATATTTTCAAGAGTACACATACTTACTTTTTCTAGAATCTATATGGCAGCAATGTTTGAACAACACGGCAAATTAGAATCGGTAAATAAGGTAAGTCAAGAAAGTATATTTATCGAGATAAACTAAGAAGGAACTGAATCTGGTTGAGTTCGCTAAAAAGATTCATCTATCTTCCATGAGGACGGATTTGAGTATTAGCAGTTAAGTGGAGAATGTCCATGATAGTGACCCAAAATGAATTACTTAAACAATGAACATAATTATGATTGAGAATCCTTACCAACGAATTCCATTATTGCATAGTGACCCAAAATGAAAAATAAAATGCCATGATGTGTTGTGTTATGATAAGTGCATTAAACAATGAACATAATTATGATTGAGAATCCCAAGAGTGAAGGAGGGGCCAAAGACCAAATGTAACTCTTTCAAATACAAGAATTCCATTATTGCATGTTAGCAAACTCCTAATCATCAACTCCGAGCAGGTCTCCTCCAACAAAAATTTCTAAAACTTCTCTCCAAAGATAAATAAAATGCCATGATGTGTTGTGTTATCCCTGATATCAAAGAGAAAGATGCATGGCGGGTTGTTACGGTGTTTGGTTGGGATAAATTTGAAGAACAAAGAGAGCTTTACATGCCAAGTGAACTAGACCCGTGGACCCTTGTTTGCATTGTATAATTTAAAGATAGATATGGACATACTCTGGTTGTTCATTGCTGCCATTGAAAAAACAAAAAAAAGTTTGGCGCCGCCGCATGAATAACATTGGAGAGGACCCTAAGAAAAGAAAGAAATAAAAAGAGTAAAGCCAAAATGCATAGTAATTAGTATTTTACCCTATAAATAGGATCGAATTCTTCTCCCAAACACACCTCATAACATCCCACACCTCCTTCTACTCTTCATCTCTTGAATTCTTCCATTTTTAGCTATACTAGTATTCTACTTCTTTATTTAATTATTTGCTAGTATTTTTCAAAATTATGTTAAAACTTTTTGATTAGGGGCAACAAATGAATCTATATTTGATATAACTTATTCTATTGCATTTATTTATGGATGTAGGTGATCCTTTTTGAGTTCATCACTAGGAGCAACCTTATCTCACAAAACTTAGAGCATTTGTTTAAGTCACACCTAGTAAGCGTACCTCTAGGAAACTTGGCCATGATAATAACGTAGTTGAGTGAATGAACCTTTAATCAATTATATCTCATATTTGACGGATTTGAGTATTAGAAGAAGCAATTCCTTTGCAACTTCCCTTGATGAACAACTCTTTGTGGTTGGTGGCACAACTCCATGGTAGCTGATATTGTTAACTTCTTAGTGAACCTGGTTCCATGTCTACATTCCAAAAACACAAGCTCAAGAAGATAAGCAATATATATGGGATGAACCTTATTTGTGGAAGCATTGCTCCGATCAAATGATCCGCATTTTTGTCACTCATATGCTTGTGGTGGCCATTTTAAGACCAAGAGGACAGCCCTCAAGGTTCTCGAAAGTGGTTTTTATTGGTCTACATTATTTAAGGATGCATACCTATTTTGCAAGGCTTGTGATAGGTGTCAAAGGACAACCTTGGTGCTATTGTTGACATTTTTGATGTTTGGGGTATCGATTTTATGGGGCCTAAAAGCCACTCCTACCAATGATTCTCATGTTGTTTGTGAGTTTGTAAAGGAACATATCTTTTCTAGGTTTGGAACACCTCGAGTGTGGAGAATGTCCATGATAGTGACCCAAAATGAATTACTTAAACAATGAACATAATTATGATTGAGAATCCTTACCAACGAATTCCATTATTGCATGTTAGCAAACTCCTAATCATCAACTCCGAGCAGGTCTCCTCCAACAAAAATTTCTAAAACTTCTCTCCAAAGATAAATAAAATGCCATGATGTGTTGTGTTATCCCTGATATCAAAGAGTCACAAAATTTCAAATTTATGGTCTAGACCCTGGACCCTGTGCATTGTATAATTTAAAGATAGAGATACATACTAAAGAAAAAACAAAAAAGTTTGTAATAACAATAAGAAAAACCAAAATGCATAGTAATTAGTAAGTAATACATGCTTCAAATGATGGTAGTTCTTTTACAACAAAGGGAAGGTATAACATTCTTTCTTTTCGGTTTTGTTATCAGCTGTTAGCTGAAAACATTTGCCATTTCGAGGAACCTCAAAAAAATATTCTGCAACATATAGAATATAGTGAATAGACGATTGGTGTGTGGAACTAACTTGCTTGCTTAGGTACAGAACTCTAACATCCCTGACCATACTTAAGTGATATGGTTAAGAAGTCTATCATGTTCTTTAGAAGAACCCTATCTTCATGCCAACCTTGAAATTAGTAGAGCATTTCAAAGTGAGTGTCCAATATGTATTATATATAAACTAGACATGCCTGCTACTTTCATAGAAAAACAAACCTTATTAATATTAGATCAGGACGCTCAGTCATGCAAAGTATACTAACTCGAAACCTGCAAAAATTACCGATACCACTTCTTTGTATTTCCTAGATATATGGAGTATGTATTTCTAATCGAAAACCATCGTTCAAATGAAGTTCATAGAATCATAATGAATAGTACTGTAAATTTTAAATAACTGAAAGGACACAAAGGATAACCCATGCCAAAAACTACAAACTTTATTGTTAATTATCGTAAACACACTAAGTTTTACCGAGTCAAAATTAACACCAAAGCGACACACAACTTAGTCAAAAGCTACTATTGACCATAAATATATGAAGATCCCAAGATCACGATCTCATTGACTTCAGAGCTGTGAAAGCTCGTGGAAGTGGATCTGGAAAAAGGTGAAAATGTTGTTACCAATTGAAAGATAAGTATGTTTATTGATGGACTTTTATGAGCTGTAAAAGCATATGCATGATCTTAGACAAATCGATTAATACATAGTACAATAATACATAATTAACTGCAAAAAAGCTTGTACTTGCATCAAATTCCTGTCAATGATGGTTTGGTAGGTACTCAAAATATGAAAATCCAACAACAATTGGTGACTCTTGTGAGATGATATTTGCATCTGTATTCACATGCAAAATTAGTCAATATTATCTCCAGGTTTGAAAATTAACCATTATTCAACTTAAAAAAGAGGCAACTCACCGTCGTTCTATGAATAATCATTGAGAGACAGTATTTCTTTCACGTGACTCTAAATTAATGGTCCAAGTTTCATCATTGTTCTTTTTCAAGATGATGAACAATCAGGTTCTGCATCCCATACTACATATGAAAAAATTGAATTAGTAATGATCAGCCTTAACCATAAAATATTTATTAGCATGTATTCAATTGTATCATTAAGTCTGGAATTCTCATTACCCATAAAACTAACGGGTTAGTTGATAAATTTTGAGTATCTAGATTCAAAAAAATAGTAAAAGAACACCCTTCCTTTAACAGCATATACAGTCACATTTCTGAATATGATCAAAATTTATCCGCAGTTCAGGTTGTCTAGGCAAGCTATCAATCTTATCGAATTTCTTGAACATAGAATACAAATACCGTCATAGATAAGGTTAGTAAACAAAACCTATGGAGTTCATGATCTAATCAACTCACCATTTTTACATATTTTGGTGCCGAATGCATCCTAAAAAAATTGTACACATAAAGCTATACCAAAACAATTTAAATGTGCAATTAGTATCTTCCTCAACTACTGGAACACACGGCTTTCACTTATACTTCCCCAAGAAGATTTTTATAGTGATACATATCTCAATCCATCCAAACCAATAGGCTGATATAGGGCTGCCAACGGGTACCCGATTACCCGGAACCGACCCGTACCCGGGTGTGTCGGGTCCGGTTCCGGGTGCCAAATATTGGACCCGTTAGCAAAATTACTACCCGACGGGTAGACCCGTTAGGAACCGATAACTTTCGGGTCCTAACGATTACCCTATGGTACTACGGTATCGGTGCCCGAATATTTGTCTTTTATTTCTAAATTTTACTTAAAATAGAAAGATTAAGTGTAATTTCTCTTAAATTTTTTTCACTTATCCTTTATTTTCTTATGTTTAATCATAATTAAAACATTCATATAGATATAAATAATAATTTTATATAAAAAATTATTAAATTCAAGCTAATATAACAAATAAAAGTGAAATATCAAAAAAATTGTTGATTTTTGAGGACCCGATAAATACTCGGACCCGACGGGTAATTAGTGTTTTTATCGGGTCCGGTTCCGGGTCCATCAATTTATGAACCGGACCCGGAACCGTTAGGACCCGGACCCGACTAATATAAACGGTTTCGGTTCCGGGTAGTATACTACCCGGACCCGATGGGACCCGTTGGCAGCCCTAGGCTGATAGCAGTATAAAAATATGGGCATTGTGGATGGCAAAAGCTGAGATCATATTAGCTGACTATGGTGAATCTCCATTAAACCCACTACATCCTAACCACACCTGCATCTCTTAACATGTGTACGATATTGTTTGTGGGAAATGTTTGCTTGTCATATGGTATCCTTGGTCCTACCCGTAATCTATTATGCCCCCTGCTGTACTTAACATTTGACCCCGGCAGTTGTTCAAATCAGTATTATGCTAATCGTATCACTAATCATCTCAAATCCTCCTCCAAAACCCCTAAATATTATGTTACGAAATAAATGATATCCTATATTTAAAACTTCGTGACCATTGTGACGGTGCCATAATGGACTCTTGATACTGCCTAAATTATATCTTTTGAATATCAATTTCTTATGTTTTTCTTGGCAATTTCTCTTGTATTTTTGTATATTACGCTTCTTTTATATTTTGTAGGTACTATGGAGTTATGTGACGAAAAACAATGGAAATCAGAGCTTAATTCATTATTTGGCGAGCTCAAGAGTCGATGGACCCGAATCAGAGCAAATGAGTCTACAATGCGCTGGAAGAGATTACCGGAGCACCCGATTCTATCTACTCGGGAAGTCATCAATTCCAAATAGAAGCTTACTAAAGAACACCTACAATTCGTTAAGGGGACATCAGTTCTATTATTAGGTGAACATCATACAACCAGGTTGAACAGATGTGAGTCTCACCTTTTCTCTTATGACCAGTTCAATCAAAGTTCTCCTCACTGCCAAGCTTTCGCGCCGGCTATGTCTTGGGTTCTGATGGTTCGTCGAGGAAGTCTATAAGGGGTCTTGAAGACCGAGAAGAGCAGTAAGGGATGTACTGATTTGGGTAATGGATGGCCTGATTGAATTGTAGCCATTCAAGTTGAGGATTGATTAATGGAGAAGATGTTGACATGGATCTCGAACTGAGACATGGGTTTGTTCTGGAATGAAGATTGACAGCAAAGGAAATGAAGAAGTGTATGAATTGAATGCTACAAAAAAGGAATAGTGGAATGAGTTTCTGTCGGTTCTTCATGGATATAAATACAGGGAAGAATGAATGAAGTTAATGTGTTTTTATGAGTCTCTATCGCATTGAGAATATGGGTTTGTGTTAAATGGATGTTCAGTGCATGGAAGGAGCTGAGATCGGCTCAGAAAACAGCAAGAAGCTTGCGTCTGTATCAGCAAAAGAATGTCATCGTACTGTTTGAGAAAATGCCTTAGAAACTCAGTCACGATAAGTTGCTGTACCTGGTTTGCCATCAGCCAGCCATGGGCTTGAAGGTTGTTTTCCAGGTGATAGGAGCTTCACGGAGCAGTAATGAGTGTCAGATATGTTCGAGTTTGGGATGGAGTTATGAAGATGCATGGTGATTGCAAATGAGGTGGTTGTAGAAGGGTTGAAACGGGTTGTTGGTTTAATTGCAATACAACTGATGGTGGTGTTGGATGTTCAAGGTCTGAAATATGGAAATGATGGAAGGGATGCGAGGTTTGTATGCAGGGATTATGTTGTGGAATTGCAGGAAAGAACAAGGAGAATGTGGTTTGTTTTTGAACTGTTGAACTGCAGATGGTTGATAAAGAAAGGATGGAGTCAGGTGGTGAATGGAGCTGTTGATGCTGGTAGAATGTAACTCTTTGCAGCTGCAGCTGGAGATGGTTGGTGTCGCAGGAACTGAAGCAAAGTGATTAGATGAATGCTTGGATTATACAGGGAAATGGCTGTGTGTTGTTACAGGATAGAGGTGCAGGTGTTATAGGAATTGTTGCTAATAGATATGGCTGTGAATGGCATTGCAGGTGAATGGGTTGCAGGCATGGATAGCTTCCAAGGAGTTACTGGTGGTGTTTGAATCTACAGAAGACCGGAGCGAGTTATGGCTCAAGAATGAAGTTTTAGCATGCTGGTGGAATGCAGAGATAATGGGTTTGTTTGTGAAGCAAACTGAAGTTCAAAACTGCAGGGAATGGATTTTGAAGCTGCAGAAAATAGTGCGAAAACAAAGTAAAAATGGCGTGCCGGTGAGCATAGTTCCGGTTGACGAATTTCGGAAGTTAAAGTATGAGTTGCAATATTTCAGTGAATCGCGAAGGGGGTATGTGTTGGATACAAGAGTTGGCCGCGGCACATATGAGCTACGAGTCACGCTTTTGGGTGCGTTTTCGCAAGAGATAAAGAATTGGTTTGAATGATTTTTGTGAATGTTTGAAATGCAAAGAAGGAAAGATGAGTTGCTGGAAGTACATACTTGCTGGTGACAGTTTACGATAACAAAGGCGGCTAGAAAAAGTTCTCCGGTGACCGGATTCCGGCGATGATGTCTGCAATCCGGTGACCCGATTTTGGACCCAAATTTTCCAGAGACTTATTTTCACTCATGGGCTTGGTGGACGAATTTGAGACGGGTTTTGAGAAGACTTGACCTACTTTTGAGTATCCTTTTGGGAGATGCATATAAATAGAATTTTTTCTCTAAACCTAGAGATTATTATCTTATCTTCTACTTTGTGGGCTTAGGGTTTAGACATGGAAACATTTCTCTTTATCCTTGTTATGAACTCCATGAGCATGAGATAATTTTATTATTGGTGATGGATTGATTTGATTTCACATAACATGTTTCTTGTTCAATAAATTAGTTTTGTCTCATATTATCGTTTATGATTCACCATTAATATTGTTGCATGATTGAATGTTAGTTTTGTCAAGTTGCAAATTGGTAGAACTCACATGCATATATTTTGCTAGATTAGGGTTATTATACGCAAAAGTGATAATTCCTGATTGCAAGTAGCACAAATATGGTTATTGCTTGTAGTGATATATCCTAGTAATCATATGTGAACCATAACCTTTGTTAAATCGGATTAGTGCTTTTACACGTTCGATTGCTTTGATTGGCCTGATTTCATAGAACTTAATGCAGCTAGGGAATTAAACTTGATTAGTGATTTTACACGTTAGGTTGTTCTCTTAGATAGAATTCATATTCGCATCTTTTAATGTGATTGTTTATGACAAGAGGAAATTAGCAGGATATTCTTGCGATCAAGGTATTCTAGGGCTATTGATAAATAGAGATTAAATATCAATTCTACTTATTGTTAAAAAAACATGTTTGTGAATGAAGATGAATCCTTAACCAATATCTTTTCTACTTGATTTATTTGTTTATTTGCTTTTATATTTTTTTTAGTTTTAAAAATCAGAAAACTCCCCCTTGTTACTTTTAGGTAACCGAAACATATTGACAACGAAAGCCTCTCTGTGGATACGAACTCTTTCTTATCACTACTATATTTATTTTAGTTAAGTAAGAAAGTGAAATTATATTTGTGTCGGCTGACAACCGATCAACTCTAGCACTGTGTATTTCATCTAGAAAACATCATGAAGAGTTTTTACCATACCACAATACATTTGAACAAAGTATTAGTACTTACCTCGGCTAATATGCATCTCTTCTCCCTTACTGTAGGCGGTAATCCGTAGTCGTAAGAGATTCTTTTAAGCTTCTCACGTAAGAAATTTGAGAAGTTGAAGTGACATGTAACTGAAAGCAAAAGCAAGCGTTTATGCTATTTAATTTACCAATCCAAAGCTCACAGATTTATTTATTTGACTACTAAGAGGCAAAATATGCATATCATACTGTCACAACATTTCTTTATCAGATGGTTCTTCTCATCATACTTTTAGTATTATAAATACAGATGTTGCACTATGAAGTGGTTGAGATAGTCCATTGTCCATACAACTTAAAGTCCATACTAAAAACTATATCTATTTCAATGGGATTTTTTTTTGTTATTACCTATAAGGTGTATCTCCCTCAAGTTTGTTTTGATCAATATCCCCACTAAGAAATTTCATGAATCCATCTCACCATAGTCAATTTTCTGTTCACGCTTCACCAGAAATAGGAATACCTAAGTTCTCCTTGTTACTGAACTCAAGAAACTTGGCCAGAATGGTGAACAAAATGTAATCTTGGATATATGAAAAATCTACCTACAAAAAAGAAAACTTCATGTTGGAAAATCCATGTTCATCTATAAGAAAATGATGAGTATATTAAAGACAAAAGGAAAAAAAACCTCAACACCTTTACATAAAAAAAAGTCTTTAAGACTATCTATTCGAGTCTTTTGGGTGGGATTTAGTTTGGGAATATAAACCTAACTGAAGACAGAAACCCCAATCATCAATTTTAACCTTATCAATTTCAGTATCAAAATTTTTCGTATCAGTCAAATACCTTGAAGCTCAAAATATTAGTCGATAGTTAGGATTAAAAAAAAAGAGTTAAGGTTTTAACTAATCTTTACCTCAATAACTACTCCAAGTACATGATAGATACGATCTTTTAAGAGGCTTGATCTTTTCTCTGTCAATTTGTTTGACCTATCACCTTTATCTAAAAAAAACAAAGAGATTCGTGATTAAGGTTTATTCATAGTTATGTCACGGAAAAGGGTCCGTTTAAAAGATTAGCTATGCTTCTGTCGTCATGGAAAAACTACATAGGAATCAATACTTAGAACCATACATTAAATATGTAACCTTACATTGGTTGTGAAACCCATGTTTCCTGAAACCAGAATGGTGAATGTTGTTGTTGTTAAGATTGCATTCCCTGGAAACAAAAACTGGGCATAAAGTTCAAATTTCAATCTTCATTATCATTATTATCATAATCCATACCCTATTACATCTGTTTAGATCGAATTCAAACCTAAAAAACCCTTATAAATAAAAAAAATCTATGGTTTTAACATGTTTACGTTCTTATTGTTCTGCGAATCAACTTTGCCTCCCAAATTTCCTGCGACAAAAATATTAATCTATTATAAATCAAATAAAAAAGACTTAAATTAATACACATAAAATTCAATCAAATTATGGGAAATAGAACCTCTCAAGGAGCCATGAGACTACATAAAGGAATTACCTATGTTATACTTTCGAGAGTTAACTTCTGGACCCGGCAAGATTTCATGAACCCGACCAACATAAAGCTCCATCCTGAGTTAGAGTTTGAGAGAAAAAAACAGTATTTTGGATTTGGAGAATGGTAGAACGAAAGAAATATTAGTTTTGCTTTTCACCCACACGTCCATACACTACCGAAAATTTCCTGACCATCCAATGCAAAACTCCATCCGGAGCACCCCGACTGCCGGATACGGGTCCCCGTTTAATGACGTCCGTCTGATAGCTTTTGCTATCATGACACAAAGACCACCTTTTTTTATAACAATGATTATCTTTTTATTGTATTAATATTTCTAGCCCTTTTTATTGTATTAATTATCTAATTTTGTTTATGACAAACCCACCATTTAGATACTCTATATTTGAAACCCATAATTAGCTATAAAGTTACTAGTTTTACTATACTAACCTTTTATTGTATTAATTATCTTGTTTTTATTGGTTTGATTGATTAATAATAATAATAATAATATTGGTTTGATATTTTTTTATTATTAGATAAAGAGTATTACATTAACTAGTTGGAAGCCTAACAGCTAAGCTCCAACAACATACTACTACATTAATTGAACAGGTTGTTGTGGTAACCTACCAGCGAGCCTCATGGGTAACCTAGCCAAGGGAGCCGAAACGGATGGGGGGCTGAGATTGTGTCACAAGGGGGGAAAACTAACACTACCTTCCATGTTAATTCCTGCAATATTACGCCATTAGGGCCTTGAACCTGGGACCTCAACAATACGACAACTACCAATTCCATGGGTATAATCAAAACCTATTCATTGGTTATGACCAATATTCCATGGAACCTTATGGTTTTCCTCAACAACCTTATGGCGGGTACGTGAGTAAACAACCACAAGGATTGGAGGATTCTTATGCTCGTGAACAACAAGTCTCTAACTTGTTAGACCACTTTTCCAACTTTGTACGGCAAGAGTTTCAAAAAGATAAAGAGGCTACAGACGAGCAACTCCAAGAACTTCATGAAGGTATTGCTAACCTACAAAGAGATATTGATCAATACAAAGAAGAAAGGTATGAAGAAGAACTTTGTTTTCAAAACAATAATTATTCTAATGTGCCTGTGGTTTGTGATGAATATTTGATTGATGCTAATGTTGAAAAAGGCCAACCTTTGGGGTCTTTCGTTGATAATTGTGTAGTTAACTCAACTCTTGATCTTAATAATGATCATTAACCTATTCAAAAGGATGAGTTTGAGACTAGCAACACTAAATTCAGTGAGAACCAATCTTATGTTAACTATGAAAGTGATGATGAATATGAAGATACATCACTTGAACCAACTCATGGTGACATTTCCCAAAGGTGTACCGCGGAATATTTTTGGGATCAAGATGAACATGAAGAGGACTATGATGGCACTTATGTAGATAACTCAAGCAATGATCTTAATAATGATCAAGAGCCTATTCAAAGGGTGGAGATTAAGGATGATGCTTTTTTGAGTGTTCTAAAGAAATTCCTCATAGTGAAATTTGGGTCCGCAATAGAGCATGTGCCTAATAACGAAGAGGAGAATGTTGAGAATGAAACCGATTTGACCAATATTGTGGAAGACCCAATTGAGTACGCAAAATATTGTAAAGAAGATGTTGATGTCGAGACTTTGGTTAAGGCAGAAACGAATGAAGAATTGTTGCAAGTTTCAATAGAGGACCACGATGTGCAAGAGGTAAGTAATTCACTTGAAGTTTCTAAGGATGAAGAGGATACTATAATACAAGAGTTGCAAGGTTTGTCTAACCCTTTGCCTATTTATCCTTTTCCTTTACCTCTTATTGGCTTGAATATATGTGCTTCGAGAATATTGTTAAATGACTTTGTTTCTCGATATCCACCATTAGAAACTTTTGATTCTCATACTATGGATGTTTGCAAAGAAGAAACCATAGAAGTTCCTGATTTTTATGTTCTTTATACACTTCCAAGTGTAGAAAAGAATAAGTGTGGGGGAAACTTCTATGGGGGGATAGCTTCAATTCTATTTTCTTGTACTAATATTTGTGTGAAGCTAATATTTCCAAAACAGGTTACATGGAAGGATCCCCAACTTTTCAGATTATTGGTGTATGGGAAATTCGTCTTGCAAGTCGGGCTGACGACTTAAAACCAAGCGCTAAATGGGAGGCAACCCACCGGTTTTGTGTATCTATCTCTATCTTTTTCTTTTATTTTAAGTCTTTTATCTTTATTTTCTTATTTTGGATATTTGCATATCAAAACTCCAACTTTTAGATATTTTTGAACAATTTAGAATAAACACTAGCCTTTCTAAGTAGATGGAATTGTTTCTTAGCGGTGAGGTGTATATATTGGCTGAGTTGGGATTAGATACCAACTAAATAGCTTGTTTAGTGTTTATCCTCTATTGTTCTGAAATAGCTATGATTTGGAGTAATGAGTTTTTATCATGCATTTTATTTTATTTTTATTGTGTATATATATCATGTTATGAATTTCCCATCTTGAACTTTACTTTGAATGACTAAATTTTACATTGAGGATAATGTAAAGTTTAAGTTTTGGGGAGTGTTCTCATATAGAGTTTTTAGCCTTGTTATTTTTTATAAAAATAAAATAAAAAATAGATTTTTTTTTGTTGCTTTATACACTCTGAAACCTAGAAACATGTGCCTTTAGGATGACACTATCAATCTAAATGGATGGAACCATCTTGGCTGGAGGAGTTGAGGAACCCATTAACTAAATGGACAAAATTATTCAAGTGTTAGAAATTATATGATAGTTGTTACCATATCTCGGAATATCACCATATCACGTTCTATTTTTATTTTTCCATATTTATCTATTGTTATCTAAGTGATTTGGTGGGTCACTAACATCGAATTGTTATTACTGATAGGATGAAATAGAGAGATTGGGTTGCTAAAAAAAAAAAAAAGAGACCGACCAACTAGACCAAACGGAATAAAAAAGACACTTGGATAGCAGTATGTGTGAAATGTTGTCCCTGTCTCTGTCGCCTAAACAAGTGTGGAATGCAGGATCCAAGGAAACTATCACATTCTTGCTGACAAGAAGCATGCGCTTGGATCCAAAAGATCTAATCATGTTGTCTAAAAAAAAAAAGTGAAAAAGAAAAGAAAAAAAAATAAAAAAATAAAATTATTGTATTGAATAAATTCGACTCCTGGTTCCCTTGTATATGCCGGTTGAGTTGATGTAGAATTAAGATTGTTGATCGCTAGTTCCCTTGTACATGCCAGTGTGTTGACACTAGAATTCAGACCAGTAGCTCAATCTTGGCAGTGACCTTCAGACAGATATGGGAAACATCGATCACTTGTTAACATTCACAACATCTACTTCTATATCCATCTTCTTAATATTTTCATTGTGATTGTGGTTAGTCAGATTCCGAGTATTGTGGTTTGTTCAACTTTCTAAGTAGAGCTTAATTTATATATATATTAATTTGAATTTGAATCAAGGTACCTCCTCCAATAGCCATTTTGGATTCGTTCATAGATTTGTCACAGGTAGCCGGAGTCAGAAATGTAGGTTTTGTAGGTAGACCTCTTGTGAACCTTCACGAGACTATAACTCGTCCACTAGGGACACCTAGGGGTTTAAAGGCTTGTTATTTATGCTAAAAGTGACCGTAACCTCGACGACACGGAGTTGTTGTATTTTAGCTTTATTTTGTTTGCTCGAGGACTAGCAAAGATTAAATGTGGGGGAATTTGATACGTGCCTAAATTATATCTTTTGAATATCAATTTCTTATGCTTTTCTTGGAAATTTCTCTTGTATTTTTGTATATTACGCTTCTTTTATATTTTGTAGGTACTATGGAGTTATGTGACGAAAAACAATGGAAATCATAGCTTAATTCATTATTTGGCGAGCTCAAGAGTCGATGGACCCGAATCAGAGCAAAGGAGTCTTCAATGCGCTGGAAGAGATTACTGGAGCACCTGATTCTATCTACTCAGGGTAGTTACTGAATTCCAGTTGCAGTTTACTAAAGAACACCTATAATTCATTAAGGGGGCATCAGTTCTATTATTAGGTGAACATCATACAACCAGGTTGAACATATGTGAGTCTCACCTTTTCTCTTGTGACCAGTTGAATCAAAGTTCTCCTCACTGCCAAGCTTTCACGCCGGCTATGTCTTGGGTTCTGATGGTTCGTCGAGGAAGTCTAGAAGGGGTCTTGAAGACCGAGAAGAGAAGTAAGGGATGTACTGATTTAGGTAATGGATGGCCTGATTGAATTGTTTTCATTCAAGTTGAGGATTGATTAATGGAGAAGATGTTGACATGGATCTCGAACTGAGACATGGGTTTGTTCTGGAATGAAGATTGACAGCAAAGGAAATGAAGAAGTGTATGAATTGAATGCTGCAAAAAATGAATAGTGGAATGAGTTTCTGTCGGTTCTTCATGGCTAGAAATACAGAGAAGAATGAATGAAGTTAATGTGTTTTTATGAGTCTCTATCGCATTGAGAATATGGGTTTATGTTAAATGGATGTTCAGTGCAGGGAAGGAGCTGAGATCGGATCAGAAAACAGCAAGAAGCTTGCGTCTGTATCAGCAAAAGAATTTCGTCTTACTGTTTGAGAAAATTCCTGGGAAACTCAGTCACGACAAGTTGCTGTACCTGGTTTGCCATCAGCCAGCCATGGGCTCGAAGGTTGTTTTCCAGGTGATAGGAGCTTCACGGAGCAGTAATGAGTGTCAGATATGTTCGAGTTTGGGATGGAGTTATGAAGATGCATGGTGATTGCAAATGAGATGGTTGTAGAAGGGTTGAAACGGGTTGTTGGTTTGATTGAAATACAACTGATGGTGATGTTGGATGTTCAAGGTCTGAAATATGGAAATGATGGCAGGGATGGCGAGGTTTGTATGCAGGGATTATGTTGTGGAATTGCAGGAAAGAACAAGGAGAATGTGGTTTGTTTTTGAACTGTTGAACTGCAGATGGTTGATAAAGAAAGGATGGAGTCAGGTGGTGAATGGAGTCATGATCTCTGGTAGAATGTAACTCTTTGCAGCTGCAGCTGGAGATGGTTGGTGTCGCAGGAACTGAAGCAAAGTGATTAGATGAATGCTTGGATTATACAGGGAAATGGCTGTGTGTTGTTACAGGAAAGAGGTGCAGGTGTTATAGGAATTGTTGCTAATAGATATGGCTGTGAATGGCATTGCAGGTGAATGGGTTGCAGGCATGGATAGCTGCCAAGGAGTTACTGGTGGTGTTTGAAGCTACAGAAGACCGGAGCGAGTTATGGCTCAAGAATGAATTTTTAGCATGATGGTGGAATGCAGAGATAATGGGTTTGTTTGTGAAGCAAACTGAAGTTCGCTAGAGGAATGGATTTTGAAGTCAGGAAAATAGTGCGAAAACGGAGTAATAATGGCGCGCCGGTGAGCATAGTTACGGTTGCTGAATTTCGGGAGTTAAAGTATGAGTTGCAATATTTCAGTGAATCGCGAAGGGGATATGTGTTGGATACAAGAGTTGGCCGCGGCACATATGAGCTACGAGTCACGCTTTTGGGTGCATTTTCGCAAGAGATAATGAATTGGTTTGGATGATTTTTGTGAATGTTTGAAATGCAAAGAAGGAAAGATGAGTTGCTGGAAGTACATACTTGCTGGTGACAGTTTACGATGACAAAGGCGGCCAGAAAAAGTTCTCCGGCAACCGGATTCCGGCGCCGATGACCGGATTCCGGAGAAGCCGTCTGCAATCCGGTGACCCGATTTTGGACCCAAATTTTCCAGAAACTTATTTTCACTCATGGGCTTGGTGTACAAATTTGAGACGAGTTTTGAGAAGACTTTACCTACTTTTGAGTATCCTTTTGGGAGAGGCATATAAATAGAACATTTTCTCTAAACCTAGAGATTATTATCTTATCTTATACTTTGTGTGCTTAAGGTTTAGACATGGAAACATTTCTCTTTATCCTTGTTATGAACTCCATGAGCATGAGCTAATTTTATTATTGGTGATGGATTGATTTGATTTCACATAACATGTTTCTTGTTCAATAAATTAGTTTTGTCTCATATTATCGTTTATGATTCACCATTAATATTGTTGCATGATTGAATGTTAGTTTTGTCAAGTTGCAAATTGGTAGAACTCACATGCATATCTTTTGCTAGATTAGGGTTACTATACACAAAAGTGATAATTCCTGATTGCAAGTAGCACAAATATGGTTATTGCTTGTAGTGATATATCCTAGTAATCATATGTGAACCATAACCTTTGTTAAATCGGATTAGTGCTTTTACACATTCGATTGCTTTGATTGGCCTGATTTCATAGAACTTAATGCATCTAGGGAATTAAACTTGATTAGTGCTTTTACACGTTAGGATGTTCTCTTAGATAGAATTCATATTCGTATCTTTTAATGTGATTGTTGATGACAAGAGGAAATTAGCGGGATATTCTTGCGATCAAGGTATTCTAGGGCTATTGATAAATAGAGATTAAATATCAATTCTACTTATTGTTAAAAAAGCATGTTTGTGAATGAAGATGAATCCTTAACCAATATCTTTTCTACTTGATTTATTTGTTTATTTGCTTTTATATTTGTTTTTAGTTTTAAAAATCAGAAAAATCCCCCTTGTTACTTTTAGGAAACCGAAACATATTGACAACGAAAGCCTCTCTGTGGATACTAACTCTTTCTTATCACTACTATATTTATTTTTGTTAAGTAAGAAAGTGAAATTATATTTGTGTCGGCTGACAACCGATCAACTCTAGCACTGTGTATTTCATCTAGAAAACATCATGAAGAGTTTTTACCATACCACAATACATTTGAACAAAGTATTAGTACTTACCTCGGCTAATATGCATCTCTTCTCCCTTACGGTAGGCGGTAATCCGTAGTCGTAAGAGCTTCTTTGAAGCTTCTCACGTAAGAAAATTGAAAAGTTGAAGTGACATATAACTGAAAGCAAAAGCAAGCGTTTATGATATTTAATTTACCAATCCAATGCTCACAGATTTATTTATTTGACTACTAAGAGGCAAAATATGCATATCATACTGTCACAACATTTCTTTATCAGATGGTTTTTCCCATCATCTTTTTAGTATTATAAATACATATGTTGCACTATGAAGTGGTTGAGATAGTCCATTGTCCATACAACTTAAAGTCCATACTAAAAACTATATCTATTTCAATGGGAATTTTTTTTGTTATTACCTGTAAGGTGTATCTCCCTCAAATTTGTTTTGATCAATATCCCTACTAAGAAATTCCATGAATCCATCTCACCATAGTCAAGTTCTGTTCACGTTTCACCAGAAATAGGAATACCTAAGTTCTCCTTGTTACTGAACTCAAGAAACTTGGCCAGAATGGTGAACAAAATGTAATCTTGGATAGATGAAAAATCTACCTACCAAAAAGAAAACTTCATGTTGGAAAATCCATGTTCATCTATAAGAAAATGATGAGTATATTAAAGACAAAAGGAAAAAAAACCTCAACACCTTTACATAAAAAAGAGTCTTTAAGACTATCTATTCGAGTCCTTTGGGTGGGATTTAGTTTGGGAATATAAACCTAACTGAAGACAGAAACCCCAATCATCAATTTTAACCTTATAAATTTCAGTATCAACAAATTTTGTATCAGTCAAATACCTTGAAGCTCAAAATATTAGTCGATAGTTAGGATTAAAAAATTTAGAGTTAAGGTTTTAACTAATCTTTACCTCAATAACTACTCCAAGTACATTATAGATACGATCTTTTAAGAGGCTTGATCTTTTCTCTGTCAATTTGTTTGACCTATCACCTTTATCTAAAACAAACAAATAGATTCGTGATTAAGGTTTATTCATAGTTATGTCACAGAAAAGGGTCCATTTAAAAGATTATCTATGCTTCTGTCGTCATGGAAAAAGTACATAGGAATCAATACTTAGAACCATACATTAAATATGTAACCTTACATTGGTTGTGAAACCCATGTTGCCTGAAACCAGAATGGTGAATGTTGTTGTTGTTAAGATTGCATTCCCTGGAAACAAAAACTGGGCATAAAGTTCAGATTTCAATCTTCATTATCATTATTATCATAATCCATACCCTATTACATCTGTTTAGATCGAATTCAAACCTAAAAAACCCTTATAAATAAAAAAAATCTATGGTTTTAACATGTTTACGTTCTTATTGTTCTGCGAATCAACTTTGCCTCCCAAATTTCCTGCGACAAAAATATTAATCTATTATAAATCAAATAAAAAAAGACTTAAATTAATACACATAAAATTCAATCAAATTATGGGAAATAGAACCTCTCAAGGAGCCATGAGACTACATAAAGGAATTACCTATGTTATACTTTCGAGAGTTAACTTCTGGACCCGGCAAGATTTCATGAACCCGACCAACATAAAGCTCCATCCTGAGTTAGAGTTTGAGAGCAGAAAACGGTAGTTTGGATTTGGAGAATGGTAGAACGAAAGAAATATTAGTTTTTCTTTTCACCCACACGTCCATACACTACCGAAAATTTCCTGACCGTCCAATGCAAAACTCCATCCAGAGCACCCCGACTGCCGGATACGGGTCCTCGTTGAATGACGTCTGTCTGATAGCTTTTGCTATCATGACACAAAGACCACTTTTTTTTATAACAATGATTATCTTTTGATTGTATTAATATTTCTAGCCCTTTTTATTGTATTAATTATCTAATTTTTTTTTATGACAAACCCACCATTTAGATACTCTATATTTGAAACCCATAATTAGCTATAAAGTTACTAGTTTTACTATACTAACCTTTTATTGTATTAATTATCTTGTTTTTATTGGTTTGATTGATTAATAATAATAATAATAATATTGGTTTGATATTTTTTTATTATTAGATAAAGAGTATTACATTAACTAGTTGGAAGCCTAACAAGCTAAGCTCCAACAACATACTACTACATTAATTGAACAGGTTGATGTGCTAATCTACCAGCGAGCCTCATGGGTCACCTAGCCAAGGGATCCGAAACGGATGGGGGGATGAGATTGTGTCATAAGGGGGGCAAACTAACACTACCTTCCATGTTAATTCCTGCAATATTACGCCATTGGGGTCTTGAACTTGGGACCTCCTGGAACGCGTGAAACTTTGGAAAACGGGGATGACCAGCTGAGCTAGGGCCCATTCTTATAATAATAAACTTTGGTTTGATTGTTTTTATTATAATAATTATCCTTTTTTAGTACACCGTGAAAAGTGAAAACAGTCAAAAATCGAGAATTTAGGAAAAAATCCCAATAATAAGTTTACCTCAATAGAAAAATAGGTTTCCCAATAGCAATTTGGGTCACCCCTTATAAATTTTTTCTTTCTAAATGCCTAAAATAGCCCTGAGTGATTAGTATTAAGAGTTAATGAAGTAGATTAGTGTGTTAATTTATTTTAGTTAAAAATCAGGTTTTGGGGAAAATTTTTTGGGAATATTTTAGTTTTGGGTATTTTAGTTTTGAGAAGAAGAAGAGGAGTTTTGGGAGGAAAAACTAGGGTTGTTTAGAAATGATTGATTCAAGTGGAGGGAATGAGGTTGGTGAAGGTTCAAACAACAACCATGATTGTGTTGATGGTAAGATTGTATTAACTAATCCTATGGATTGGATGTTTGATGAAGAGATGTTAATGGAGGAAGCCATGAATAATGGTGGAAATGAAGATTCTACTACTCAAAATAGTGGAACCAATACTCAAAATGAAGAACCTGCACCTCAAAACAACCAGGTAAACCTCATATACTCTTGAAATTATCTGAATGGTGCTCCAAGTGGTCGATTGATGGTCACTATGTAACCACTCAGTGTGAGGGTCGTTATTGTCGGGGTTTGGATTCACTGATGACTCTTTATATTCGTCATCTTGTTGACACAGTATGACGACTCTAACCTACAACTTTTACAGGTTATGAAAAATCTTTACCGTGGTGTCCTAAACAGTGACAACTCTTTCGCGTATTTCAACTAGAGTCGTTAGTTGTTTATTTTAATATGCAGACGACTCTCGATACCAAAGTCTCTGTTATAAATGCAACTTTAAGTGGTTTTAAGTCGTTATATGGGTATTCTGATATAGTGACGACCCTAACCCATTATTACTAAATTTACATAGAGTCGTCAGTTTAGATATTTACAAACCCTAACGACCTAGTATGTTAATTTATAATATTTTTGATTTTATAGAATCATTTCATTGAATCGAAAAAGGCATACATCTTGCATACGTAGCATTGCATTGAAGGAAATGAAGTACAATAGATGATAACGGTGCACTTAAACATTCAACCATAGATGTTGTAATTATAGATAGTGCCTTCCAAGATGAGGTAGCAATCGTCGAACTCAAACTTGTTCCCACGAAGCACCTCGTATCGCCTATATACCTTCCCCAACTGAAAACATAAAACCAAAACTTAGTTAGTATTGTTTATAGCTTTCGATAAGTTTTACCTCTTGTTTAAATACTTACTCTTATAGCACCCAACATATTAGGCATGGCTTCCCTTACGGCCTTAATTTCTCTTTTGAAAGCATCGCATTCCAATTTTATCTCCTTGAACCGTTCCTTGACGAGTTTTAAAGACCTTGAGTTGCAATTTCCGTCTAATTCCACAAAAACGATGAACACACGGTTCCACCAAGCATTCGATTTCTCATCAATGTTTTTTTCTTGACTTTCAAAGTGGTTTGTCACTGTCAACCAAGCTCTCACAATGGCGCAATTCTCTTCCGAAGTGTAGGGAGTATCCATGGTGTTTTCTCTTATTTTTACTCTTGGATGATAAATATATGAGAATGAGAAGAGAAGAGAAGAGAAGGTTGAGAAATATTTTTTGGGTGAGGCAGATGTGAGATATGGGTCTCTATTTATAGAATTTAATCACCCAACTGCCAATTTTTTGAATTTTTAACCGTTGGTCGACTCAACCACATTGGGTGAATTCAAAATTTACATTAACTGCGAAGAGGGTCGTTAGTTGTCAAATTAACACAGTGACAACTCTGTAAGAGTAAAAAGGGTCGTCTTCTTGTTTGTTTATTGTCTTAGGACTCTACTAGAAAGAGTCTCTGTGTTAAGAGACATTTAGAGTCGTTAACGATGAATTTCTATAGGTTGATGACTCCTTACAAAATGTTGTATAAACTTTGGATTCGTCTATGTTGTGTATAGAAACCCTGACGACTCTTGTTGTTTATATTTACTTACCTAATACTTGAAGTCATTTTATTGAATCGAAAAAAAACATACACGTACTATGAAATTAAATAGAATGAAAACACATAAAATAGTTCAATACATTTCCATCGAAAACTTAAATGAGTTTAATTATACAAGGCAAATTCCCATTCGGTTTCCTCCAAGAGAGTATAGCATTCCTGGTGCAAAAACTCATGGCCGTACTTTAATTCGTATTGGCTGCGACCCATAGAGTACTGTAGATACAATATAAATTTTATAAGTTAGCATTTTAGAATAAACATAATCAAAGAAATGATTTTCGATGAACAACCTATTGTTTCAAGAAACTTACTCTATCCATTCGGGGTTCGTTGGGAAGAGCTTCTTTCCGAGCTTTCAATTCGTCTCTTAGCAATACGCATTGATTATATATAAAATCGTACCTTTCCATTATCTGCTGAGCCGTCCTTCTATTACGATTTTCATCTAGTGCCTTAAAAACCTTAAATACACGTTTCCACCAAGCATTGGATGTTTGATCCATGCCAAGGTACGGATTAACGGTTGGGTCTTCGTTAGCGGCCACCCATTCCAACCTTTCAGAGTCGTGTTTTGTGAGAGTGGTGTGTGCTCTAACAATATCAACCTCTTCTTGATTATTGAACGGAGTTGCAGCCATTTTTAGTTTTTGAAAGTGATGGGTGAATGATTTGGTAAGATTGAAAGTGATGGGTGTATAAGTTTGAAAGGGATAGGTCTCCTTTTATAGGAAAAAAACACCCAACGTCTACTTTTAAAAAAAAACTAACGGTAACATTCTTTCCAACTCCTTATTAACTGCTGGTATTAGTCAAACTTGCCGTTACTTTCCCCAATTTGCAGTAACTGCGTTTAGAGTCATTATGTTTCATCTATATACACTAACGACTCTAGTTGAAAAATAAACAGAAAGGTTTTTGTCAGTCACACTGGAGTCGTTAAACTTTTAGTTGGGTCATCATGTATATAAACAGGGTCATTGTTCTGATAAAAAAAAACCAATGACGACTCTGTAGTAGTATTTCTTGAAACAAAGTCGTTAACCTGAAAAAAAGAGTGCCGACTCAAAGGATCGTCATTCTGATAAATAAAAGTTGACGACCCTTGTTAGGAAATTGTCCATTCTGTAATGAATCTTTTTTCCTTTTTATGTAGTTGGTTGTACAGATGAGCTCTCAACCTGAACCCATCTCCACTATCGGTCTGGATACCTCCCAACACTATGTGACCGATTTGGTATGTTTATATAGTTTGAATCGTTGTATATCGTTTTTCCAATTATTGAATTAGTGTTCTCATTAACGTGTTATTTGTTCAATGTAGACGTGGAAAACTAAGGATGAGGTCAAGGCTTGGATTATTTCCAAGGCAAAAGAGAAGATGTGCGTAGTAGTTCAAAGCAAACACGTCGATTTTAAGCAAATGAAGATGGTATGCGAGAGAGCGAGGGACAAGGAAGTCACAAAGGGAAGAACTACAAGTATGAGAAGAAGACGACTAGGGTGTACAAAACTTCGTCGAAGAAGATTGGATGCCCGTTCAGGATTGTTTTCAAAAGGCATCTTGAAACTTGTTTATAGAGTATGTATAGTATACCTCAGGGTCGTCACAACCATCCTCCACCTAAAACTCTTTTAGGACACCCAGCATATGCTCGATTGAAACCACATCAAATGGAAAAGGTCCGGCAGATGAAGGGATGTAGGCCCCTAAATATCTTAAATGCAATTAAGGCTGAAGATAAGACAAACTTGTCTATTATTTCAACCATATACGCTGCCAAAGTAACAATTAAGAGAACCGAATAGGATGGTAGGTTAATTATGTAACAATCAAAGTGGTTGGCAGAAAAACTTAACTACGCAATGCAAACAAGGGTGGGTCCGGGCGACAAAGTGACTCATATTTTTATTTCCCATCCTAGGATGGTGGATTTGGCTCAGTGTTTTTATCAAGTCTTGTTCATAGATTGCACCTATAAGAGTAACAGGTATAACATGCCCTTTTTGAACGTGGTTATTCATAATTCGGATAAACAATCATTCACCGTTTCCTGGTGCTTTATGGAAAAATAATAAATACATGACTATGTTTGGGCGTTGGAACAAGTGAGGTTGATTTACCGTGGCGAAGACACACCGCAGGTTATATTTATGGATAGGGATTTGCAGTTATGAGTGCCATATGACAAGTGGCACATCCAAATGAATATTTTTTCTAATTGCAAGAATAAAATCCAAAAGATCAAACCTGCCCAGGGTAATCAACGTTCCAAGGAGGAAGACGAGCGTCTAAGTCAACTTTCAAAAAAAAAAAGCGGAAGAGAAAAGGAAAGATAAGGAAAAATATGAAGAAGAGGGGGATCTGTGGAAGGATTTCTGCAAAGATTGGGACTATTTGGCTCATTCCAAGACCTAAGTAAAGTTCTATGCTAATTTTCATAAGTTTATTGATGATTGGAGTATGGATCATAAGAAGGTGGTCGACTATTTCCTTGATACATGGTTGAATCCATAGAAGGAGAAGTTTGTTTATGCATGGACCAATAAGTACAAGCACTTCCAAAATGAGTCAACGAGTATTGCAGAGCAGTCTCACGGTCGTTTGAAAAAAATTCTCGAACTAAACACTGGAGGGCTAGTTACGGTACAAGAAGCTATTCACAAGTACGCTGAGAATGATCTAAGCAAGATAGTGACTCAGATGGAGTATAGTAAAGACCGTTTTATGATGCCATACATACAAGACAAAGAACTGTTACGAGGGGTTGCACACCTAGTATCGTGGTGGGCAATAAAGCATATGATGACTGAACTTAACAAATTTCGGGCGAAAGCTTCCGCTGGAAAAGTCATCAAATGTAATTGTACAACCGAGACATGGCTTGGACTCCCATGTAAACATAATCTTGGTGGTTACAAGGTGATCATTCCTATTGAAGATATCGATCCATTTTGGAAACAACTTTCATTCACACCAAATCCCACAGGAGCCGCCGATGACCAATTTAGAGACTTGGAAATTTCCAAGTACATCACTGAGAAATATCGAAAATAAAATTGTGCATCAAGACAAATATTGGTTTCTAATTGTGGTCGGATGCCCGTAAGAGCTTGGGAGTTGAAGAAGAACCAATAAAACAAAAACCAACGGGTAGACCACTAACTAAAAAGTCATTTAGAGAAACTGTGAATGCGGACAACAGCACCACAAGTGACCCTTCACGTCATGAGTATGTCCAGGCTACGGAGTATGAGAACTGTTTCCTCCCTAAGACAACGGGTCGCCCAAGAAAGCAAGATTTAACTCAAAGTGAAAGACAAGGCAGACATGGATGTCGAGCATGTGGTCGGTACCCAGCAAAGCCAAACATCCGGAATGGTGACGATAAGAGGAATAAAGGGTAATCCTAGCACCCCTAGAGATTCCCAAGGAAGACCACATCGTGTTGCTCACACTTTGTATAAAGAGTACACCGATCAACTTCCTCACGTCATCTTGGATCACCTTATATCCACCGACGATGTTGACAGCGATGGGAATTGTGGTTACCATGTTGCAACAGAACAATTAGAGCATTTTGAGGAGGCCGGCAAACTAGATCTGACCCAAATACAATATGCAAGGAAAAAAATGGCAGAAAATCTCGTTGAGAACAAGAAACTTTATTTGACAAGGCTCTTGGAAGGAGATCTAAAATAGAGGGAATTGAAGTTTAGGTACTTAGTTTTCAACGTCAAATGGAGGAAGGGGTCGAAGAAGGCCGGTTATAAGTTTTGGATGCAAATGCCTTTTGGTGGTCAACTTTTAGCGAATACATTCACTTGTGTTGTAATTGTATTCAGCAAAGGCTTCCCCGGGTCGTCTTGTATGTACGTACCCTCAAAAAATAGGTGTGACGCGGCGGTAAAGAAGAGAAGAATTGTAATGGCACATGTGAACAATAACCATTACATTGGCATGAAGATTTCCGATGAATGTCATCTACCACGGGTCTATGGTGATTGGGGAGAGAACACCAAGGAGTGGAAAAACCAGTATGAGTACGGAATGAACATTTGGAATGATATGGACCCAACCCCCATTTACATGGACATGGGCGATGAATCCTAAGGCATTTGTTTTTTTTTTGGATTTTGCATTGAATTTTTAAGCATACTTTTTCACAACGGTTGTATCTTGAACCCAAATATTTGTATTTTGAAGAATGCTTAATGAATACAATGCGTTTTATCTTGCGGAAACAACGCTTTTCATTTGTTTATGTGATGTTGCAAATCCTGGAGCCTGCATGGATGTTTTTCTAACCAAGGGTCATCATCCAGATAAACTAAAAGCGAACGACTATAGTAGTTAAAAAAAAGGTCATCTCCTGGATGTTTTTGCATCTAAGTGTCGTTGTCCATATATACATATACTATAACGATTCTAGGGGTACAAATATTGTTCTATAAGAGTCGTCAATATGATAGTTTATACCTAGATGACACTCATTAAAAACTACCCAACGACTCTTTTTGTGAAAACTTTTTCCAAAAAAAATAGCCATTGCCGATTTGTTCTATATATAAAGGAACACATCCAATTGAAAACAACCTCACCAAAATTTTATTCAATGGCTACTCCCACATCTTCAACCAATCCAATTGAAAACATACTTAGAAGATGCAAGCGACCAACCAAATCAATATTGGAAATGGAAGAAGAGATACGCAAAACAACCGTGCGACCTACCAAAAAAATAAAAAATTACACGTCATATCCTACGAAGGAAGAAGAAGAGAAGCGAGAGGCCAAAAAATGAGGCAAAGAACAAGCGCATCTCCGGGAAGTATTCAAGCAAGTCGAGGAAGAGACCGAATGGGTTAAAAATTATTACATTGTCAAACATCTTCCCAGAGAACAACAACATGAAAGTATATTTTGGATTCAAGTTGGTTTGGGTCCTTTCGTTAATTCCAACACCAAACTACGCTATAATTACAAACCGTCCCACATTCGTGATAGGACGATACACGTTATAAGATTGTACAACAAGTATAACGAGTTTCTCGCAAAACACAAACGGAATAGGCCTGCGGCTCAGGATGCATATACCAAATGGAGGGGAGAACGGTTTTATCACATCGAAGCCGCAATGGTAGTTCAATCTGGCACCGATAAGTAACATGTAATTTGTTGAGTACGATCTATGTTAGACTTGATGTATTGTAGATTCAACTTAATGTATTTTAGTAGTTTCTCTTATTTCAGAGTAAGCATCGTTAACCACATACCACTACCAAATTGACGACTCTAGTTTCT
Organism: Papaver bracteatum; assembly: GCA_023529315.1. Lineage (NCBI taxonomy): Eukaryota > Viridiplantae > Streptophyta > Magnoliopsida > Ranunculales > Papaveraceae > Papaver > Papaver bracteatum. The sequence continues at coordinate 1,660,518 of JAJJWX010003275.1, read as the reverse complement.
TCAATGGGTTTGTTAATTGCATAATGACCCTTGTTTGTCATTTTCAAAAAATCCTACCGTTGGGGTTTCCTTCTATAAAATCCACCCCCTCCTCTTCAGAAAAACAACAAAAACTCTTAATTTTCTACCAAAATACCAAAAATTATAGTGTTAATGGCGGAATGGGAAGCGTATGAAGATTTGTGTCTCATTAAATCGTTTTCCAATACGTTTCGTGATTGTCCGAATGCAATCTATTCCATGTTTTGGAAGAGAGTTAAAGAGTTCTTTTACGGCCGAACCGGAAATCCAAATAACCGCAAGTGGAGAGACTTGGCTTTTCGATTCAACTACATGAAAAGTTCAATGAGAGAGTATGTTAAGGTTAGGAATATGGTGTACGAACATCATCAACAATCTCCTCTTAGGGAAAAAGTAAGTAATCCGATAATATTCATCGTTAAAAGTTCGCATCGTTTCATTTAATAGTTTCAACAAACATCTTACTAAAGTTTAAGAATGCATTGAAATTCAGCTGGAACGTTTCATAGGGCTATGGAGAATTCGTAACGGGGAAACGAAGTTCATTCACCACAAAGAATATACCACGTTGTACCGACGTGCTAGGAGGTTCATCGACGAACATTTGATGTGTCAAATTCTAGATTACCCATATTAACTCTCTTATACATAAAGAGTTTGATGTAATGTTATTATCTAAATGAAATAAAAGTCCATTCTCGTTCCAATTAAAACTATCAGAACTGAGTCGTCCACCTTTTTAATTTACACCATAACGACTCCACTGTGAATCATTATTTCTTCCTCTCTGGATGTTTTGTGACTACAGAGTCGTCATTTTTGTATACGATTAACCTAACGACACTCCCATGGAATTTTAGTTCATCTCCTGGAATTATCTTTAACATTGGGTCATCATTTGATTTAATTTGTAACTTGACGACTCTAGCGATCGAAAAAAATATGTACTCTCTGTATTAAATTCTATAAGGGTCGTTATTCTGCTAGCTTATAAGCTAACGACCTCAACTGTTACACAGTTAATCTTCACTGCGTTAGGGTCCAAAATTATTCAAACAAACAAACATACTGGTAAACATCTTACTAAAATCTTATAAAAACAAAGTAGATTCAACAAACCAACCAAACCAAACACACAAGTAGTTCCAACAAACACATTAGTTGTTTAAACAATCACATAAGTTCAAGTCAACAGTAACATGTCCTCACTCAAGACCACCATCTCCACCTCGACCTCCTATTTACCTCCCTGATCGGGAAACTTTCCGGCTTCTCTTTGGAGGACCCTGAGTTCCACTGCCCCCTGGGGAACCACCATCTCCTATTGCACCTAGTTCATCATTAGGTTGGATACATTTCCCCTCTTCAGCAAGTTCTTCGGCTAGCCGGCTACGTGTTTTCCGGGACCTCTTACCTTCCTTATCCACCTCACCAAACATATTCTTTGCATTGGGATTTTCAATATGCATCATGTAATCAGCGTACCGATGTAGCTTCGCTGGCTCAAACGCTTCCCCTTTGTCAGCCGAGCAACATATTGACTTGACAAAAAGCTTCACTCGTTCCCTCTATATGCATTCAAATACCAATTCACATTAGTTTAAGAATGTATGTATATGAAGAACACAATCACAAAATTAAATTCTCACCACTAATTTAAGGATGGTAGTATCATCTCTAGTGTTAGCTTGAGAAGCAGGGGTGGATGCTCTGTTGGTCCTCTTACCCGTAGTTTGATCAATACGTATCACCCTACCATGGGAGAAGCCTTCGTACATTGATAGTAATTTGTTGTTGCCTCGTGACCTTCATTCGCATGTTCCCAATGTCTGATGTCTACTAGCCTAGAGTGTCTAGCATTCCAATGCTTGACATCAGGTTCAGGTTCGTAAACCACCTTTATGTCTGAATTGTCAGCCCGGCATTTGTCCAACTTGTGATTGAACGGAGGTGCATAGTCGTCATCGGTGGAATCTTGAACAAACCCAAGTTGACGCATGATTCTCATCGGATTATACATTGAAAAACCGTTAGGGTGAAACAAAGGGCCATGGTCATACACAATATCTTACATTGCGCCAAGTCTGACATCCTTGTACGGATTGAAGATTACCTCTTCCGCAGTGATGTTGTCAATTTTTTGGCGCATCGCTATCAACACATCAGTTTGTTCCTTATCCTGAGAACCGATGAACAACCAACGCGTTCCTGTTGCACTGCCTTGGCTCCAATGTGGGTTGAGTTTCACATCTTCATTTTCTTTGAACAGTGACGGAAAATGATCATAAATCCACACCTATAACAACCAAAGTTGAAATTTTAAAACTACCAAAATAACATAAAAAGATTTAAATAAAAAAACGTCCAAAAAAAAGACAACTTTCATCAATCCAAATACCTGGATAAGAGCCAAATTCCCATTAATTTGAGAAGTTCTTTCGCAAGACGCCTAGGAAAGCTGAACATTCAAATGTGAAACAATGGAAATCCCTAAGAGTACTTGTTCACATCCTCCAGTGAATCCAAAAGCTGTAGAAGGTTGGCGCTAACCCTGTTACCTTTGCTGTCTGGAAATACAACCGAGGCAAGGACATACAACAAATACCCAGCAGCCGCATAACGACATTCCATATCAGATATACCTTCCTTTTTTTCCTTCTCTTCTATACCAGCAAACATCTTCCTTATCTCCACAAGTTTGAACTCTTTCTTCGGGTAATTAGTTCCCAGCACCAATATCCCATTAGTCATCTCTTTATCCCACCCAAACAAGTTCTTCGTCCATGTATAAATTTCATCCCAACTAGGTCTTCTATTGAACTTCTCATTGGTTGATTTACCTTCAACCTGCAGTCCTAATATCTATTTTGCATCATCAGGAGTCAATGTCATCTCGCCAAAAGGAAGTTGGAATGTGTCGACTTCAACGTAATACCTTTCACAGAAACTAGATACTGGAACCTTGTCATACGCAATCACAGAGTTCACAACGGCATTGTACAAACCGGAGTTTTCAACATAGTCTCTAACTCTTGCACATTCACCTTCTAGCGGCCACAACTCCATTTTCTTAAAAGAAGATTGGTGCCTGAAAATACGGGCGACATTCTTATGATCCTACAAAACAAAAACAAGTAAATAAAAAATAAAAAATTAGAAAGTTAACATCAACTAATCATATAGGAGCCAAAGTTGGGATTCTTACGATTGTCTCATAAATGGTACGAGCCCATGATCCAGGATATCCAAAAAGAACTTTGCCTCCATCTTTAGGTTGTCCTCTAGGTTTACCACTTCGAAGACGAGTCAACATCAAATGACCATCGGGAACGTGTCTCGCGCTCGGTGTAATATCGGTTCCATCCTTCTTAACCCTATTTACCGGTTTTGGCTTTGCATTCTCTTCCTCATGTTCTGCATCATTTTTACCTTCCTCCTCCTCATCACCATCATTTTTACCTTCATTATTTTCCTCCTCCTCACCACCACTACCATTTTCTTCATCATCATTATCACTCTCTTGTTCCTATTCTTCTTCTTCACCTCGTACTGGATGATCTTCTTGTATCTCTTCTTCTTTATCATCATCGCTACCATCAGCAGAAATAACATGAGAGGATTATTCTGACGAATCCGATAACTCATTACCTTTGTCTCTTGGTTCGTGATAGAAAATGATACCTCACTCGGCTTTCTTCCGCGTAATTGACCAGAAATTAGGTATTTACCGTGGCGGGGAGGTCTGGAAGGAGGACTCATCATCATTTGAACCGTGTCTTTCATTTTCTTGGTGCTACATTCTAAACACACAAAAAAAAAACTAATAAGATGCTAATTTAATGGTATCAGATAAAGGGTCATCAGTGGGATTATCTAAAACCCAAACGACCCTTATGTTTTGGATGAAGACGCTAACGTACATCACTGACGACCCTTACAAATATTGGAACAAAGGGGGTGTTTGTTTCAATTACAGGGTCGTTAATCTATCACAGAGGGTCGTTATTCTACAGTCGTCATCTTCAATATTTTACACTAACGACTCTAATCTAGGTCAAAATTTTCTGAAGTACCAGCAAGAGGGTCGTCATCTTCAACCTAATACACTAACAATTTTTCATAGAATTAACATGCATATCAAAAGTTGTTAGGGTCTTCGAATTACATACTGCTGACCCTAAATCTGTAACTGCAACTATTCAGTTACCGAACTGATTTTCGCAATCAAAATACAACACAAATTCGAAAACAAGGTGGGTTTAAGTTCACATACCTTCTAATTGGAGCCATTTTTTCCTTGGGTTTTAATTTTTTGCAGTTTTGAGGTGCCCCCGCAACGACCTTGGTTTTCACGATATTCACGATTAAACGTTCTTTGCGAGCGGTTTTCTTTGTGCGTGACATGTTTGTAGAAGAAGTTAATCGTCGATTAAAATTTTTATCATCGACGATTACGCGATGAATTGGGCCAACAAAAAAAAAACAGAAACGATCGTTAATGGTGGTGGTGGAGAAGAGAAAGGGAGGAGAGGAAGATGAAGAAATTGAAACTGAAACTGGTTTTGGTTTTAGGATATAAATTGGGGGCCTAATTAAGAGGGTTAATTAGTGATTAACTTATTTTTAAGTTTTAGGTTTAGCAAAGGGTAAAATAGTATTTTCAAAATTCGGATTCATACGCCCATGTCAAATTTAGGGTGCAAATAAAACGACCTGGTCCCCCAATTAGAATTCATGGCCCCCAATTAAACTAGGATTTTTATCTTCATCTCACCCACTTCATCTTACGTTAAATAAAGAAAAAGAAAAAAACGAAAAAAAAAAACAAGTGAAAACTACAGTGAGACCCATTCTCACAGAGTTTTCCACTGTGAAACCCACGCTCTCAAAACTAAAGGCGCACACCCATTTTTGGGGTAAAAAATTATTCTCAAACCCAAAATTAAAAAAATTTGGTTTCTTCGTATTTTTGTTTCTTCTTCACCCATTTTTAGTTTCTTTTGGGCAAATTGAGATGAAATTGAAGGGTTTTCGGTTGGATTTTTTTGATTAACAGTATCAAAATCCCAGGAAATTGCTACTACAGATTAACAGTTCAAAAATGTCACAAAAAATCCATTAAGAAGAAGAAGAAGAGATAGGAAAATCACAAAAAAATCGCATTCCAACACACCTTCTGATACTATCCAATCATTCAAAATCAAATCAGATCTTAAAAACCGATTCTGCGAGATTTGCCGAAGCGCATGAATACAGAAACGAAGCTGAATGTCCGGCGACGACATCATCATCAGTTTGTGACCGGTTTCGTGTTCATATAGATATGACATTAGATGTAGAGTATTTGAGAGGATCAATGGATGCAGTTTCATCAGTTCTAACTCATGCTTCTTGTCCAGAAAACGTATTCCTACATTTCATTGTAGCAGAATCAAATTCAGAGAAGCTGTCACCGTTAACTCAACTAGTTCGATCTACTTTCCCTTCTCTTCATTTCAAAGTTTATCTGTTAAAAGATGATTTAGTCAAGAACTTAATTTCATCATCAATTCGTACGCGCATGACTGGTTTTCACAGTCGATTTCTCTTGATCTTGGTGAGGAATCGCCTGAATCTGCGTACGATGAGTAGGAATTATCCATTTTTGATGGTGGCGGTGGCGGAGGATTGCCTGAGATTTTTTTATTTTACGGAGATGAGTTTTTGTTTTACAGAGAGAGGAGAGAAATGTGAATCTTTTTATTGCTGCTGGTGGAGTAAGTGTGGTGGGACCAGTGGGGTGGAAATTTTTGTTAGTATTGAAACCAATAAAAAAAAGGCTGCATAACACGTTATGCACCTATAATAATATCTGCATAACATGTTATGTAATCAAGAAAATGGATGCATAACCTGTTATGCATCCGAAAATATGACTGCATAATGCGTTATGCATTGAGAAAATTGTTGCATAATCTTTTATGCATCGAGAAAATTGATGCATAACCTGTTATGCATCCGAAAATATGATTGCATAATGCATTATGCATCAATTTTTTATATGTACGCGCTAAAATCAACCAAAAAATGGTAATATAACTTGTTATAGATGCATAACTTCGTTATCCAAATGCATAATTTGTTATGCAGTGGAGAAAATGGTTGCATAATTTGTTATGCGTCTGCAGAATGTGTTATGCATCGTTTTTTGGTGGCTGCATAATGGTTATGTATGAAGTTTTCGAAAATTTTGCCTAAAGTGATGATCACCTCCGATATTTTCGCGAAAAACAAAAATTTGATATTGTTGTTTGTACTCGTTGCGTAGCTCTCTTAAAAAGATTTCCAACGATATAAAATTTGTAAAATTCTAAGGCGCGGATTTTTAGATATGTTATGTCCAAGTTGCGCTTCCAATTATACCCCTGAAAAATTAGGCTGCATAACGAGTTATGCCTGAAAAGATAGTATGCATAACGAGTTATGTATTGATTCATAATAATTTCATATAATTATGGGTGTCACCGTACCAAAAATTAATTGTGGGCTTGACAATGAGAATATTATTTTTTTTTGGGTCTCCCCCTAATTTTCCCAAAAAACAAACGTGAAAAAAAAGTTGACCGATTTTGATTCCTAAATAAACTCCTAAAATAATTCTTTTGATTTTCCTAAACTAACTCCCTAAAAAACCTTTTTCTTACTTATGTGTTATTTTCTCCCAAAAACCTAAAATTCTTAGTAATAGACAAAAAAAAAAGGGGGCGGGGGAACTCAATTATCACCATGCATAGTTCAGAAAAAGAAAATGGTCAATTATCACTACAGAAAATTTAGGGAAAAAATCGATTATCACCGTGGAAAACTAATGAAAATTATAATTTTCACCGGAGTTGATCGGTGAAAAATTCGAATTCAATTATAACTTTGTGAAAATCATGATTATCATGGCATGTTAAAAATATTAATTTTTATAAATTATTGATAATTGTAATTTTCATCTATATGTTTTATGTGTAGTTGGATAAACAAAATTCCTGATGAACAGTTAAATTAATTCAACCACAAACCACAATCAATAGTTAAGAATATTAACATGATTGTTATTACTAATCATGTTATGTCGTGGATATGTTGAATCCACCGAGACACCTTGATCTAGATCAGTTTTCCATTCTTTGAAAAAATAGCTCCATATAGACGAACACGAATTAAAAGAGGCGTGTTTCGTGTAATCATAAAATCTCCCCTCCTTTAAAAGGCTAAGTCATATGAGCTCCCACGTCGCACGGTGAATGTGACACCCTCCTCAAATTAAAGGGTAAATTTATTAAATACCCTTAGTTTTGACCCCCCACTAAATATACCCTTATACAACAATATAAATACCCCTATCATTTAAATACATTATCCATTAAAAGATAGATTACCTTAATACCCTCACTTACAATATTATTTTCCATTTAAAAATCTTATGCATTAAAAAATAGATTTTTCTATTATTTCATTTCATCACCACCAACAGCACCGCCGCCACCACCACTCCGCCGCCGCCACTCCGCCACCACCACCATTGTTGTTGCCGCCGCCACCACCACCACTGTTGTTGCCGCCGCCACCGCCGCCATTAATATTAGGCGTCAATAACTGAAATTATTTGTTGATCCAAAAAATCAAAAGTTCAAAAATATTTGTCAAATTTGGTTGTTGATACCATTTTTCTATTGTTGATACACAAACCTTGGTTGTTGATACACAAACCTTGGTTGTTGACTCCCTAAACTAAGGTCGATTTCTATTGTTGATAGACAAACATTTGTTGTTGACTCCTAACACTAAGATCAATTTCTATTTTTGATACACAAATATTGGTTGTTGATTCCATTTTTCTATTGTTGATTCACAAATATTGGTTCTTGATACCATTTTTCTATTGTTGATACAGATACACTGGTTGTTGACTTCCTAAACTAAGGTCAATTTCTATTGTTGATACACAAATATTGGTTGTTGATACACAAACCTTGGTTGTTGACTCCCTAAACTAAGGTCGATTTCTATTGTTGATACACAAACATTTGTTGTTGACTCCTAACACTAAGATCAAATTCTATTGTTGATACACAAATATTGGTTGTTGATACCATTTTTCTATTGTTGATACACAAACCTTGGTTGTTAATACCATTTTTCTATTGTTGATACAGAAACATTGGTTGTTGACTCCCTAAACTAAGGTCAATTTCTATTGTTGATACACAAATATTTGTCAAGGGGGAAGACTGCACATTGTACATACATTGCTTTGGTTAGATCAATAGCGTCTTCTAATTTTGTCAGACGATTGTAAACATACTTGAATCAACAGCATTTTCACAACATTAGCCAAGGTAGAGCCAGAGGAGAGTAATTGATATAGCATCATATTCATTTGCAAAAGTTGCATTTGATTAACATCATATAGGCAAAGAATAACAAACACAAATAAATCATGTGTGAGTGAAAATGGCTTGAACTAAGCAAATACAACAGCATCAAACAATAGGTATGTTATAACTAAGAGACAAGCCACTAACCTAATACACTTGGAGATTTATCTGATTGGTTTAGTTCTTACAATTTCCAATATGTTACATTTAACCACTTTGATGACCACTTTTTTCTGCTAATTGTTTTCCTTTGGGTATCAAATATTATTTCGAAACTACATAGACTTTAGGTTTGTAAAAAGTCAAAAGTTCATGAACATTTTAATTCCTACATCTAATTACATCCTAATCAAAGTCAAGTGGAATTCATTTGACATGACTGATCATATTGATACAGATACATACCTGATGGAATATGATTTCTATTTCATTCTGTAGCACTATACCTGATGTCTGATGCATTAAAACTCTAACAAGATAAGTGACATAGCAAAATCAAATTTTGCAATCCAGTCAAAGACTTTACTGCATAAAGCTATGACAATGAAAAATAATACCCAAAGTAGCATGTACCTTATTCCGATTCTTGTCTTCGAGATCCTGGAACAAAACAAACAATTTTGGCCAAAGCACATGATCAGAAAAAGGATAATGCCATTCATCCCCAAATTCCTAGTATAAAATTATCTTCTAGGGTTTTAGAGTAACGAAACTATATAATAGCATAACCCAAAATTTCTAGTATAAAATGAAATAAACCTACCTACAATTGAAGATTTCTTGTTTGAACTTCTTTTTCAGCCTGTAATTAGACGAGCGAAGGAGGAAACGAATCCCTTTTTCTGTTTCAAAAAAAATAAGAAAACTTTGAAAATCAAAATGCACGTCAACTCCCTAAACAATCAATTAAGGAGGCGAAAACTACGTAACGAAAATCGAGCCATTGTGTAATCTAGACTCTAGTGGCAACACCAAAAATAGGACTATTTGCAAATAATTGAGACAATACGCAATCTAGATTATAATGCTAACACCAAAATAGGACTATTCACAATTAAATCTGCGAAAATCAAGCCATATCTGTAATCTGATTCTAGACTCTAGCTATTCACAATTGAATTGCTAATTCTCACCATTTAAAGCAAGTTCATCAGAGAAACAAACAAAAACAAACCTTTGTACATTTTCATGGAAATTTGCCACTGTTTCCTGAAAAGAAAGTAGCTATGAGAGTCTATGACATTGTAACAACTACCTTCTGTGCTTTCCCAATGTGCTTCTCCTACCAGACAGTCAAGTTTCTTCCAGCAAATTCCCCTGATTAACAAAAACATCATTATATCTCTAGCACCTACAGCTCTGGTTCACCGACATCGGGAAAAAAATTACAAAAATATTGTGAACACATTGTTTTTACCTGAAAATTTTGGCATCAACAGGATGAGGCCTTTTGTGACACAACTGCTGTTAGTGGTGGTTGCCCATGAAATAGACTTGGATGTACACAAAATCAGAGTTTTTGCTGGATAAGAAAACCAAAAAATCAAACATGCAATGATCTCTTTCAATCTCCAGTTCGAATTATGAAATTGAAAATCAAAAAATCAAATTCGTTGATCTCTGAGTCTGGAAACTCAGTCATTAACCTAAGAAGATGAAGAAAAATAAATATAGGTTGAAAATCGAAAACAAACATGGTGATAGATCTGCTGCTAATAGTGGAGGACGTGTTGATGACGGCGGCAAAGGTGGTGGTGGTAACTGACTAAGGGAGGGAGAGAGACATAGAAAATTATCGGATCAACGGGAGATCAGCTATGGGTGGAGATTTTGGTGAATTTAAGATTCTGATAAAATTGAGTATCGCTACTTCTATTTAATAACTAAAAGTTATCACTGATTTTAGGTTCTTCTAGCCAGATCCAGTTGATAACGAAACGAATCTGATATTATTTGCAGATTCATCGGTTAAGGAGGAAAGGGAATCGACGATTCTTCATCGGTTAACGAAATGAATCTGATATTATTTCCATTTTTCCACTGTATTCTTCATCCATAGTGGTGGTAGGTGGTAATGATAGTGATGGTGATGGCGGTGTCACTGGTGTTGGTTCGTGATGACGACGGAGATGGTGGTGGTAGCGATGGATACGGCGGTGGAGGAGTTCGATCTGTTTTCTCTATGAATAGAAATGGTGATGGAGAAGTTAATGAAGATAAACCGAAGATTAGAGGAGGAAGGGTAAATATGGAATCTCAGAAAAATGTTAATGGACCCCTGATGGGCTTTGGATGGAGAGGGGTATTTTTATTGTAGGATAAGGGTAATTGTGTAGCCCGTCAGAATTGAGGGCAATTATATAATTCCCACCTTGATTAATGCTTCTCACTCTGGTGGTTTTGAAGAAGTTGGCCCAAATTCCTTTTTAGAAGATTTGAAGAAGATAGTGCAGGAAGATGCCACAGGGAAAATCGGTGTAAGAAATTCTATTAGTATGGGCTAGTTTTGGGTTGTTTGGCTTGTGGCATCTGGGTTATCTTGTGTTGTTGGGGTAGTTGATGTTTTTTGTTTCCCTGTTTTAGTTGGGGTCCCTTAACCCCCCCTCTCTTTTCAAAAAAAAAACAAAACAAAAAGACATCCGTACTTGATAGGGCTCTAATTAATAATGAATGTTCCATGATTTATCCGGATGCTACCTTTCGCCATTTATCCGAAAATGGATTGGATCATTCTCCTAGTTTATTAGATCTTCATAGTCAAAGTAACAATATGGGAAAAAACTGGAAGTTTTTTACGAAATGAAACTTGTGCTAATGAAATTAGAAGTGCTTGGAAAACTAAATAAAGGTTGTGCAGCATTTGTCCTCACAAATAAACTTCTGAATGCTAAGCATCACTTATCCAAATGGAGCACGAATATTTTTGGGCATATTCAATCCGTAATCTCTAAGCTTCAACATGAACTGAATGTACTTCATGTAAATGATATAAATGGTAATAAAACTTCTGAAGCAATGAAAGTTGAGAGTGAATGGAAACACTCAATGAAATCCAAGACAGCTCAAACAGACAAAAAGCTAAAGATCAGTTTTAAAATAACATGAATAGAAACTCAAAATATTTCCATATTAGATCAAACCAAAGGAAAGCAAGGAATATGATTGATTCACTCCAAGCTCCGGATGATACTTGGTGTTAAGATAGAGACTCTTTGGAGCAGCTGTTAATTATTCATTTAAAAACATAAATAGTACAACTACTAATCCAGTAGATAGTTATCGATTTTTTTTAACACATACAAACATACATCATGGGAAGATAATCAATTGTTAGAAGTGATGAAGAAGGGTGCCCCTATCCAACATCCAGGTGCCTTTAGTACATTCCATGGGTGCCTTTAGTAATTTTTCTGTGGTGTTTTTAACACTTTTCATGTGTGCCTTTAACACTACTTTGGGTGCCAATAACACTTCTTTAGGGGGTGCAAATACCACTTTTCGAGCCAATTTCTCCACAAAAGTTTATTTCTCCAAAAACACCTACATTTGTGTGGGCAATTTTCAATTGATCCACAAATTAATTCACACAATAGATTATTTAGAACTAATAAGGATCGTTGAACATTTTTGATAAAATCATATTTCGAGATTTTTAACAAGAGAAGCTTGACTCGAAACTTCTTCTTTGTAAATCTACCAGAAGTTATACGACATCGTCTTAATAGATAGAATGGTAAGATAATGAGTAAAATAGAATGGTTTAGTCTTCACATACCTGATAAATAATTTCTCTAAATGTCTTTGTTGATCTTCAATCTTTGAGGATGATGTCTGATACTCAACTACCAAATTCTAGCCTAGTCCGAAACTTGACTTAGTAGACTAGAAATCAAGATATAGTTTTGATCATCTAACATTGGAAACAAGCTTGAGATAGAAAAATTCGTGAGTTCAACCGAGCATTGCTTTAACAATCTCCCTCTTTGTCAATTTTAGTGACAAAACTATCAATACATATAGATTCAAAATAAATAAAACTTTTCAGCTCAATCCACTATGTTTGATTTCCTTGGTTCTTCCACACACGTCTTGAATTCTTCGTAATTCAAGTCCTTCTATGGTTCTGCATGTGTTCGTTTAGCACCTTTATTGTTGAAGATCCGTAGCGATAACAACTTATGAGAATAATCAAAAAGAGATTTGTTACTCTTACTCATCGGTTGTTATACGGAAACATAGTATTGTTACCTTCCTTAAAGTTCAATTGCACCACAACTTAGAAGCAATACTATGGTGATATGTTCTCCCCCTCAATACATACTACTTTTGCAAAATAAGTAAAACCTATAGACAATAATCTACTCCCTTTTACATGATGCTACGAAAAGACATATGTAATTTAATAAGATACTACTTAATTCCTCTCTTTATGTCAACAAAATTGGCAAAGGAGAAAAATCGGGATCACAATGAATTAAATAAAAGATTTTCAAAATTAGAGAACACATACCAACATTTAGTTTAGACGATTTCACCAAGTAACCTCGGTTTGCGTGATGGAGACAAAGGCACAAGTATCTCCTATGATTTCACATCCACTCTCCAACACAAAGATATTACCATCAAGCACACGTTCAAAAGAAATCTCCCCCATTTGATGTCATTCCCGAAAGAACAACATGAGCGACCTTAACTCTAGTCACAAGAAAACTATTTTCCTTGTACATATAAATTTACTCGCCAGTTACAAACACAGTAAATAAATATCCCAATATTTTTTTTCTCTTCTCGCCAGTTACGAACAAAGACGTTAAAAATAGGGATCTTAATGTTAGAGGCACTAAGATACAAGATTTTCGTTAGAAAAATAATAATTACAAAAACTATCCTCTACGCCAGTTACGAACAAGAGAATACTTAGTGCGATATGACTCAACATAAGAATTTTAATTTCTTTATCCATGTACGAACGTAGAGATTAAAGTTCACTACTTATCCCTTGGAGGTTATGCAATCAAGGAAGTAAGTAAATTCCTAGAGAACATCTTACGGAATCCTGTGGCAGTATATTCACAAAAGTGAAATCGTGGAAGGATCAATATTGTCATTCTTAAAATAGTTTACTCTTCTTTTGCAAGAGTTGAGAGCTTATCCTATGAAAAAATATGAGATATTAACCAGAGTATGATAGCAAAGAACAAATCTCACAAAATAAGCAATATATATTGCAAGTTATCTTTCAAAATAAAATTTAATTAAATAAACTTTAAACATGCAAGATGATAGTATTTGGAATAGCTAATATAATACATAAGAACTACTCCTAAAGCTAGTGTTCCTCCTTAAACAATACGAATAAAGTTCTATAAGGAGTTGACTAGTAAAAATGAAAAGGAGAAAAACATCTAACGGATACCAGTAAAAAAATCATTGGTTTTGAGACCTTTGAGTTTATCATCAACAATATCCATGAATTCTTTATGAAAGATCTCTTCATTGAGAAGATCATTGACATGCGATTTCATGAGAATAAGGTCAGATGAAACCTTTTCAAACTCACTTCTTAGCATATCTTGGCTTTTCAATGCTTCAACAAGCTTAATATTTGATTCTTCAAATTGTTTAAGAAAATCATAAACAACATTAGTAGAAATCATTTTCTTGTTTTATATCCTGATGATCATATGCAAAGTAGTAATTGACACTGACAGTAAGATGATTCTTAGAGGTGTTAGGCTATCAACTTCATCTTCAACCAGAGTTTTTTTCTTCTTTACTTTTAACCAAATACCACTGCATTTGTTACCAAGTTCTCCTTTCATGAAAGATAGGGAAGTCTGACATGAAAGATAGAGAAGACTTGAATGAGACTACTCAACTCAAGTTTTAAGGTATTTAAATAGATGAATACCTAGGAGTTTCCAGACATAGGGTCGGTTCGTGACCCCAATTTCTTGTAATTTTAGTTAAATTAGGAAACAATTCATGAACCGAACTTTCTTAACTCAAGAGTTAAGCAAAACACATAGTTACTTTTAAGGACATATAGTCTTCCTGTTAATTAAAGAGTATTTCTCCACGCACATAAACTATTTATGATCTCAAATAACAAAATCTTTGAAGATCAATTAATATGAATTACTTTCTCTTAGAAATAGGAGAGATATGTCACACATCAGAACTATTTGAGACATATAGAACACATGCTTATTTAAATCCTTATCTTACAGGATTTTTTAAAGATGATGAGGATTATAGTCCCTTTGCTTAGAGAGCATTAGGATGAGTATTTTTGTACTTACCATTTGAGAATTTTCCATGCTTTGATTTCACTCTACTCCTGTGTTAACCTTTTGGTTTCGAGAAGTTATTATAAAACTCATTATCATCATGAAGAGAGATTTACATGAGTTCTTCTGCCTTTGGAAGGTACAAGACAACTTGTCTATGAGATAATCATAGCCTGCAATCATCAAGTTCATGTTTGCCTGTTGAACAGTTTTCTTAACTGGTAAGTCCTTAGATTTTCCGAAGTAAGTTTTTATTGGAACCCAAGTCTGTGAAGAATTCTTTAGTTTTTTCTTAGAAATTGTGCCAAACCCCTTTTAATTTTTGTTTGATTTGATGAGTAATCCATACTAACATTCCTAGAAGGTTCCTTGATCCGAGAACCAGTGCCATTCGTTTCAAAATACAAAGGCTCTGACTTTTGAATGTTTGTAGCTTCCTTTACTTGAGACATTTTTTTTAAGAATAAAAATCAAATTATAATGTATTTGAAGCTAATATTTTAGGGATATGTTAGTCTTACAAAGATATACATACCCAAAAAAATGAGCCCATTATAAAACACTAAACCCCATCATCTATTAATCTTAATTTAAACGGTTAAAAATCGGGTTGATTTTCGACATCTGATTTTCAAAGTAGTAGATAGTGGAGTTATATGTTTCGGAATGTGCTCATTTTGGTAGTTATGTGGAGCTTTGTAAGACGAAGATATCGCCAAAATATTAGCTTCAAATACGCTATAGTTGAAAAATTATTCACAAAAAAAGACATCCAAAGTGTGAGATAGTGTAAGAATAAAAGTGTGAGGGGATCCTCCCTGAAAAAGCGGGGGTCTAACAACCACACCCAATATTTAGCTTAGCAATCTGTATGGACAAACTCCAATATAATTCCAAGAGAATCAACTAGACAGTCATACTCGATAAATGAAAATATATCTAAGAGTTGTATCTTTGTTTCACAATGTAATCAAAAAATCAAATAGATAGAAATCCGTGAGCCTGATTATTATGTGAAACAACTTCAACGGTACCCAAGACCAATGTTCAAGTGTCAGTCAATATAATCAACAACTAAAGGTCGGATTCTCTAATTAATTAAACTACATACAACCTGTGATAGTTCTATTATATAACAAAATATAATGTGGAAAAGAAATAACACAAATACCAGAAATTTTGTTAACGAGGAAATCGCAAATGCAGAAAACCCCCGGGACCTAGTCCAGATTTGAACACCACATTTTATGAAGCCGCTACATACACTAGCCTACTACAAGTTAACTTCAGACTGGAATGTAGTTGAGCCCTAATCAATCTCACACTGATCAAGGTACAGTTGCACTCCTTACGTCTTTGAATCCCAGTAGGACTCTACGCACTTGATTCACCCACAACTAAGAGTTGATACGACCCAAATTCGAAGACTTGATGAACAAACTTATCTCACACAGAAAAGTCTATTATATATATAAATCTGTCTCCCACAGATAAACCTATGAGTTTTGTTCCATCTTTTGATAAATCAAGGTTAACAAGAACCAATTGATATACCAGACTTATATTCCCGAAGAACAGCCTAGAAATATCAATCACCTCACAATAATCTTAATTGTATGGTAGAGAAACAAGATATTGTGGAATCACAAACGATGAGACGGAGATGTTTGTGACTACTTTTTATGTTGCCTATCGGAGAATAAAATCTCGAGCTAATCTTAGAGAACATAATACTCAATACGATAAAAGATGCAAGATCAGATCACGCAACTACATAAAAAATAGTTGGGTCTGGTTTCACAATCCCAATGAAGTCTTTAAGTCTTTAACCTCCAGGGTTTAGTGAAAAACCTAAGGTTAAAGGAGAATCGACTCTAGTCGCATCTAGTATCACACAAAAGGTGCGGGAATTAGGTTTCCCAGTTGCTATAGTTCTCCTTTATGTACTCTTCAAATCAGGGTTTTCCATAAACATTACCTTGGTAACAAAGCATTCAATATTCACCATTAGATGAAAACCTGATTAGACTCAAGATAATATATTTTAACCATTAGATCGAACTTATCTTGTTACACACAAACAAAATGTACCTTCATTTAGATATGAGTAACCGTACCTAAACGTGTACACCTTGTTGGCTCAACAATAGTTAATTGAAGTTAGCCATATTAACACTTTCATATCAACCTTGTTCATCTTAACCATAACTAGTTCAAATGACTCAAATGAAACTAGTACTAGAGTTGTTCAATTATTTATATTCTCATAGAAGTATACAAGACACAATTGAATAAAAATCTATTTTGATTTACTCGAATCAAGTCATGAACATTATATCCACGGTTTGCAAAAGATTGCATTCCTTATTATATAAATGTATTAGTTCGTGAACAAACCGATTTTAAAACATCATCTACTTACGTATGCGTACGGGTATGTGTACCTAAGTAGACATACCAAGTTTGGGTTTTGCCAGTACGCGAACTGGTACGTGTACCATCCAAACTCAGCAGAAATTCCCGGACCCAAACCTTACGCCAGTGCACGTACCGGTTTGCATACCAGGTTCTCAGACTTCCTCAAACCAACAAGTACGCATACGAGTATGCATACCATGGTTCCTAGACATGGATTACATATATGCAAATACACATAGTATGCTTAAATCCATTTGTTCTAAACTCTATTTCAAGCATTAAAACATTCTTAGAGGAAGATAATAGTTGTCTTCACTAACTATTAGCATGAAATCCATTTTCAAGTGATTGACATAATCAATACGAAACATTTCGAGTCTATATCAAATGACTGTATCACACAAATAATGTAAGATGTTACCAGGCGATTTTCATATGATCATCTTTTGACTTTCTTCAAGAGTATAAAATGAACTTGGTTGAAGCAAAAGCTTACCAACATATATTTTGAGAAATATGTAAGCGAGTTAAACTCATCTCGAAGTATCAAATGTGTATAATCGAAGTCTATATAACTATATGACTTTTGTCTCAATTATGAGATAGAATAGATATACTTTTGTGTGATAGATGAGTTCAAGTCTCCAGTCTCCACATACCTTTTGTTGATGAAGTTCCACATGCTCCCTTTGGTAGTTCTTCATCTTCAATCGATGAACTCCGTGAAGTCTAAAGCTCAACTACACTTTTTATCCTAATCCGAGACTTAGGTATAAGTAGACTAGAAATCAAGACTTATAGTTTTGGCAACTAAACTTGACAACGCTTGAGATAGCAACGCTTGCGAGTTCGACCGAGCAGTGCTCTAACAATCTCCCCCTTTGTCAATTTTAGTGAAAAAACTATTAATACATATGGATTACAAAATAAATAAACTTTGTAGCTTCTCATCCAAATGCTTGATCTCCTTGGTTCTTCAATATCACTCGAAATCTTCGTCACTTCCAAGTACTGCAGTAATTCAGAACATGTTTAACTCAGCATCATAGTTATTGAAGATCCGTAGTTATAACAATGAGAAAACAGTTGCTCTCAATCATTGTTATATAGTGTCATAGTATTATTACACAACATCGAAGTTCAATTGTATCACAACTTTGACAACAATACTATGGTAATATGTATCACTCCCCCTTAGTCAATTCTTCATCTCATATGGAAACCACTCCCCCTTACATAATGATCCGTAAACCATATGTATTTGTAGTGTGAACTACACATTAATTCTCCACCTTTTTGTCAATAAAAATTTTCAAAGCTACGAAAATTAGTGGGATCCTAATGAAATTTCCATTGAGATACTTCATGACCAAAAGAGAACAACATATCAACCTTTTTAGATGCCATCATATAGCCGAATCTAAATGCATTCATCAAGGAGTTCATAAAGATACAAGATAACTCCTATAATATTCCACAGCAGCACTCCCCACAAAGATTTAGCAATTAAGCACAAGTTCAATTAAGAACTCTCCCCTATATAATGTCATTCCCGAAAGAACAACAAGAGCGACCTTACTTTCACAAGAAAGGAAGGATTTCTTTGGACATTAACAAATCACATGAAACATGAATTTGTAT
The DNA here is from genome assembly GCA_023529315.1 of Papaver bracteatum. NCBI lineage: Eukaryota > Viridiplantae > Streptophyta > Magnoliopsida > Ranunculales > Papaveraceae > Papaver > Papaver bracteatum. Next base: position 1,641,740 of record JAJJWX010003275.1, on the reverse strand, counting down.
CCAAAATACTCAATTAAATTAACTACAAGAGAATCCATGATTAATTTAATCAGAAATGCTCACATAAGAGAACTTACGGATCCACACAGTATTTACACAAAGATGTGGATCAGGGAAGACCAATACTGTCGAATAGACAAAGATTCATTATATCTTTCATCAATATTTGCATAGAGACATACAATAGACTTAATCTTTGTAAAAAAAGTTCATCCTATCTTCATCAATATTTGCATAATGACATAATAGGCTTAACTTTTGTATGTCAAAATTTCATTCAATCTTGTATCAATATTTGCATAATGACATATGAAAGACTTAACTTTTGACATATATGGGATAATCATAGTTCATGGACGCAAACGCACATATCCCATAAAAATTTGCAATATATGAAATCATAAAGATTAATACTGCAAAATCATCTTCCAAATTAACTTTAGAATTTAAATAAATAAATCGAAAAACATTGCAAGATGAAAATCGTTGGAAATAACTATATGTACTCACAATAATGGTTATTCCAAACCCTAGTTGTCCTTCTTAAAAAACAAGAATAAATTCTCATAATAAGAAGTTTCCTAGATATAAAGACCTCTAAAAGATTCTTTATCATCCACGAACTCCTTTTCGTCAACATCCATAGGAACATAAGGTTCTTGAAGAAAGGAGTTAATTCCAACAAACCTTTTAGACTGATGCCGAACCAGGGCCTTATGAATTTCTAGATTCCTGAAAACAATAGCATTTATTTCCTGAATCTCCTTTCTTGTTTCCTTCAACTCTTCAAGAACCCCAGAGAACTTCCGTTGATTAGACGGAACAGCTCTTGGTTTTCTCACATTCCCCTTTTTTCTTTTCAAATTTAAAGGTACAGGAGATTTATCTTTTTCCTTCATGATTGATGTCTTAAAAACCTTTCCATCAGAAGACATAATGCTTGGATTCTCCATATCCATATGAGATTGTAAGAGGAATTCACAAATAAGGCTCAACAAGCAGTCTTGTGATAATAGGTTTTTCAGAGAAGGAAAAAGGAATGTAGGGTTACGAAACCTTTATACAAAAAGGATTCACGTACACACAAATCTCATCCCTAAAGAAGGCATAATTATCGACTTTAACCCTCTTTTATTGATCAAACATGGAAATCCTTTTCAATATCAATTAGATATGAAAAGATGGAAGAATTTCAAAATGGGAAAAATAAAAATAACAACAAAAAACTCTTCTCTTTTTCCTAAAGCATGAAGTGTACAAACTCTTGTCTCTTTTGAATCAGGCACATGAGACAAGATACACAACTAGCATAATTAAGTTATGATGGGGTGTAAAATAATCTGTCCACCATGACCTTCTTGAATGAAATTCTTAGAACCATGTTTCACAGATTGTTTAGACCGTATTCTTTTTTCTAGTGGTCTAGACAATTCTTTGGAAATTAATTTATTTGGAGAGGAGATAAGAGAACATACCTCAGTCGACTTCTGAACAAATTTGAGCTTGTTTGCTAATCGGTTTGTTCTCCGTTTTAGTTTATTGACATATCTAATCTTATGCGTGTACTTGAAACAAATGGAGAGTTCATGACCCTTTAGAGTATAATAAGAACATGTCAATCAAGAGGATGATTCAGACGCCATGGTTGTGTAAGCTGCAAGACACACGGTAAAATCTGAAACATTAGAAGAAGAATTTCACGTAGACAAGGAGAGATCCATTTTATCCTCCAAAGTGGTTGAAGTTTCTCCCGGAAGAATATCTAGGTAGATGTACGTATTGCTAAAATTATCAAAATTAATATTTTCACATAAGAGTGCAACACTTGATTTTTCGTCTTCATTAGAATCATAGTGGTCGTCCATTTCATCAAGAGTAGTATCAAGACCTTTGTTTCCAGTGTACTTTTTGCGATTTAGACACTCATTTGCAAAATGACCAAAGCCTTTACACTTGAAGCACAATGGCATATCCTCGTCATCAGTATCATCAATATCCTTGTTTTTAGGAGGAACACGATTATGAGGTTTAACTAATGACTTAGGTTTGTCTCTGGTGAACCGTTTACTTCTATTCAAAATAAGATCTCTAAACTGTCTTATGATCAAAGAGGCTGACTGGTCAAGATCTTCATTTGATGAATCAGTCTCAGAAGGATCATCTTTAGAGATGCCAACACTCTTACTCTTATCAACTAATTTAGTGTTATTTTGTGCCTTGAAAGCAATATCCTTTCTAGATTTTGATGAATGCTCATAATCAAATATCTTTAACTTCCCAACCAAGGTGTTTCTGGAAAGAGTGTTAAGGTTATTTCCTTCAATGATGGAATGCTTATTAGAATCGTATTTGGTTGACAGCAATCTGAGAATTTTCATCACAATGTCCTTTTCAGGAATAGTGTTACCCAATGTAAAAGATACATTAACAATTTCTGAGACTTTGTGATTAAACTCATCAAATAAATCCTTATCAACCATACGAAAGTTTTCCCAATCAGAACATAGGTTTTGAAGCCTAGCTTCTTTCTCAGAGGAATTTCCTTCGAATATAGTTTCTAAGATATCCCACGCATCTTTATACTTAGTACACGTAGTCACATGGCACTGAAAATCTGGGTAATGGAATGTATGATAGCATTTAAACCGTCCGAAATTTGCTTTGCAGCGAGAATCTCGTTAGGTTCATATCTACCAATATCCTTAGCAATAGATACACCGTCTACTGTAACCATTGGAGGATTATAACTGTAGCACCCCCTAAGTTAGCAGCTGACTAATCCAATAAATCAACTAAATAAAGAGGCACTAAAATCTAAAACATGCACTTAAGCATTTAATTACTAAATGCGATACAAAACTGAACCCAAAGCTAACCCCGCTCAGAAATATATATACAAGATCTTCTCTCAAATGATACATATATAATAGTCATTTGAGTTTACAAATAAAATATACAACATAATAAATATAACAGAATTTAATCAACTAGCGAAGTTAACTTCTCGGAGCTTTCGCTGCGCAACCCTGATCTGTCACAGAAACTGAAGTGGGAATAATTAACATTTAACTTCTAAGTAATCATAGGCAAGAGTTGGAAAACAATAAATGTTTTTCCGAGAAATTAAACAGTGACTAATTCATTGAAAATAATCATACATGTATACGGAACAAACTCCTTCGTCAAACAATGTATTAATATGGTTGTAAATTCCTAACCGGCAATTCACACCTATTTAGCTATGGATGCCACCAAGACCATGGTGACCAACTCTAAACAATAAAAGCTGAATTAAAGTATATATAAATGTGAAGGAGCATATCCTATATACCACAAGTGGAAATTCTCATTTCCCATAACAATTCATATTGAAAACACATTACAAGTCCTTTCCAAATCATGGAAAGATTCACAGAATTAACAGAATATTCGTAATGCAATTTAAACAAAGCATGGAATGCACAACTAGACAATGCATGAGTTTATTAAACGAAGACTTTCGTAAAAGAAACAAAAATGATTACAACAGAGTCAAATGCATTCCCACACCTCTTTGGAAGATAATCCACACCTACCTCGAGATCCACGATCCACTGGTTCGTCCTTTGAATCGGTCGTTGTTAATACTAATTGTTAATCAAAGAAGCATTCTAAGAGTTTATCCAAAAGGCTCGTATAATAATTATGTAATTCTACTTAATGGTTCTAAGCCCAAGTCCACTAACTAAGTCCATTACACAAGGTCCAGTCCATCTGAGTCGACTAACGGTCAAGTTAACAGTCAGCGGGTCCCTAACAGTCAACGTCAGTCAAATTCAAGTCTATAGTCCACTGGTCAACTAACGGTCAACGATAACAGTCAAAAGAGTCAACTAACAGTAAACGTGAGTCAACTAAGTCAAGTTCAGGTCAAGTCTAAAGTCAAAGAAGTCAAATTCTAAAGTCTAAATCGGTCAACTGGGTCAACTCAGGTCAGGACAAGGTAACTCGGTGAATCAACACCTATTCAATTCGGTCAGAGCACCGAGTCAGCAAAATTAACTCAGTTAGACATCTGACTAGGATGACTAATTGGAAATAACTCTGTTTCAGTTTCACTTAAGTTATAAGTTCTTACATTCTCATCTCCTCGTAAACATTACAACATCAAATCAATCGATCTTAATTAAACTACAAACTTCATTTATAATTACAACTTCGCTTACCTGCAATTGCAGTAGCTGCAAGCTCTCAATGAGACTGCTCACTGTGATTCTACAATTACCATAGCCAACATTAACACTTCAAATCCAACCCTAACTTACAATTGACAGTTCCACTTACATCTCCTACCTGCATTACAATTCAGATATACTCAGCTTCTTTCATTCCCTGTATACATCAATATACCACCACCACTTCATCAGATTATAGTATCGCCACCTACAGGCCTAAAAACAACTATTGCATACCAACGCACATGCTACAATCAAAATAAGATTCTTTCACACTCAATTATCTACAGCTCAGCTCAACAAAACTATATGTTATACCAGTTCACTACTTCAAACCAACCATTGCAAGACTAATTCCCTAACTGAATTAACATCAGCACAAAAAATTCCAGTTCTGCAATTTCAACCACACAGACATGACCACCATCTCTAGCCACTCGCATTCTCTGCAACTTCAACAACATAACACTACAATTTTAGCTATATATGCAACTCAACATATTACCAGCAATTAACCAACCTTATCTTGTACTAACCCAAGCAGTGCACCAACAACACTTCTACAATTCAATTTTATAACAAATAACAACTTCTACATTCTACCTCTCTGAATTACCACACCACCAAGTTCAGTTCAATTCAATTACTATCAACCATCCAAAAGGACTTTAATCCATACAAACTTCAATTTAAATTACACACAACAATCATCTAAGTTCAATAACTCAAAATAAATGAAATTCAATCCACTTCAATGCAGGAAGAAGAAATTACCTCAAACAGTTGACTTCAAACTCCTCTTTTCCAACTGCAGCTCAAACCATGAACCCTAAATCCAATTCTTTACCGAATCAACTCTAGAATTTCAATTAAACAACAACCCATTCCTTCTTCATTTATTAACAACTCAATTACTCATCAATTCTACTCAACCTAACTTCAATTTGGGGAAGAACACATGAACCCTAATTCTTTGAATCTTCTCTGAAGCTTGAGAATCGAACTCTAATTCATCTTCTTCGCCTTCAACACACAGAACCCCTAACTTCATCAAAACAGAATTACTCTTAATCTCTAAACCTAATTCATCCAATAGATCAACACCCAACTCCAATTTATCAATTCCCAAATCAACCAACGATTCACAGAGGAAACCCTAGTTCTCTTTTCATAACAACGCCCAAACTTCTACTTCCCGAGCTCAAATAACCACCGCATCTCACCTTATTCCTCAAACATAACTTAATCTCAACCTCACCCCCACAATCTCATCACCTAATTTCATTTCTCAAACTTTCAGAATCGCCAGAGGCGAAGAACATAAGAAGAAGAATAAGAAGAAAATAAAAAAAAAGTGGAAGAAAGAAAAGGAATTGGTTCTCTTCGATCGACTTTGGGGAGATAAGGCTCAAAATAAATACTAGGACATGCACTAGATTTGATAAGGGGAAGCCATGACGTGTCTATGGTGCACCACTAGCGGTTTTTCCATGAAATAACGATTTTACCCTTCATACTATGATAACTTCTTCGTCCGATATCCGATTGACACATGTGAGTAGTCCATTCTGCGTAACCTTTCAAGAACTATTCAGTGATAATAATTTCATGTTTGTATCGTTGTTAGATTAATTCATATTAATTAACATTCGTGCTAAACTAATCGAGTTATTATCGTCTAATTCGTCTCTTGACTGGTCTAATATCATTGACGAGCTTGAGGGTCCTTACATTCTCCCCACCTTATTTTATTTTCATCCTCGAAAATCGAACCATCCTTCTGGTCTTCATATACTCCCCACCTTATAGAATAATCCCATCTCTTGTCTAAACGCAAACAACATAAAACAAAGCACAACCCTATATGGTTTTCTATTACTAAAATCTAAAATTTGTAGCTCTAAGTTCAACTACACTGATTTAGATTCTATCAAATAGGGAAGTCTAAGTTTCTTACATGAATGAATCTCTATAATGGAAACTACGACTTTTAGATTTGAATTCTCTACACTAATTTATATGTCAATAATTTACTGGTTCTAAGTACTGTGAAGATATTCCATAATAAAGTTTCTCATTAAAATTTGGGATCTATTAGTTCACTAATAGAAGCAAGTCTCCCCTCTATGCTTAGTGATACCAGAATGTAGTTGCCCTATCTAGGTTCGCGACGCCTGACATTTCCTACCTACGTAACAAGTATCACAGGAACACATAGGAAATACCAACCTCACTATTCCCCAGTGCTGGATTAACTAAGTATTAATTTATTAAAATTAATTAGTCTTTAACTTCTATCCTAATTGGTGTAATTCTGAAAATTTTACTTCGTAAAATATTTAAATAGTTCACATCTTTTTAAGCAATTTAGTGGTATGAAATTTTATGTATTTATTTATTTTACCAACATAAGTAACCTCAATTCGATTTTTACTTCAATTTTGAATATCTGATGCTTTTAACTTCGATGTAATACTATATATAATTTTTTTTATTTTTTATTAATCTTCTACTTAAGAATAACTTAATGATATAACCATTGTACAAATGTTATTTTCAATATATCTATTTGTTTATTTCATTATGTGACTTGATATAAATAAATAACTACTGACCATTTTTCATACCTGTTTGGTTATAATATTTTATTACTATTATTACATTTATTTCTTAATTCTTAGACTGATAAAAATTAATCGTAATTAATCGCAATGCCAAGTTTATTTATTTTTTTATTATTTATACTAGATTTGATTTGGTATAATTTTATTTTCTTAGTTTATATTATTGATAAGAAATCCTTAAAAATTACGATTTGCTATTACTATCCAATAATTATTATCCAGATGATATTGACAATGACTCTAAATTTTATAGTAATTATCATTATTTAGTATTATTATTTTCTTATCTTATCAAAAATTAAGGTCTTAATTATATTATCATTTTCGTTATTGTTTTATCAAATTTTCTTATTTGATTACTAGTGTAACTAACATACAATTAAAATAATTGTTTAATAATGATACTTAGTTTAATTTTATTAAACCCTAGTCTTGTAAATATAATTTTACTTTCACGAAAAGATTGATATAACAGATTTTATTTATTCAGATTGAATGCGTATACTACGTCTTGTTAAATATTGGCGTTGGTAATTTAATATGATTTAAACTTTGAGTCTGCATAAATTTTTTAATATGTCTTAATAGTCTTTAGATTTTGGGTATTAATAATAAGTATCTATTTCACATGCAATTTTATTCTCCTTTAAGTTTAACTTTGTAATAAGCATTCTGGTAATATAAATATCACTTCATATGTATGATTGAAAGATTTAGTGAATCATTCATTGGACTAAAGATGCTTTGGTTATAAGATCATTAACAAGTTTAGTTTTTATTTTATGCCATATATGACCTCACATTTTTTTTTTTTTTGACAATCAACATATTTCAATTCATTCAAATCAAAACAGTGATTACATGTTCGCTTACAAGAATGACAAAAACATCAAAATAAGAGATAATCAAAACCCTAGTAAAAATAAGGACACCAATTACATGTAGATCGCGAAGAGAAAGAGCGATAAACCGCAAAGATATCCAAAGAAATTTTATGTATAAGGGAGAGATGATGGTATATCCGAAAATATATTCCGACCATTTAGTATGAATGTATTCTTCTTCTTCTTCGATAAGAGATGCTCCAAATATAATGGAGTACTTTGCCCATAAATTTGTCGATCCACACGAACACGGATGCAGATTCAAAGCGATGTCGTGATGAATCGTTGATGTTTTTGATATAAGAATAGCAAGCCACGAACCCGCCATAGAAATTTGAAGAACTCGCCCCACAACGACGAAGAAAAATCGTCTAAAAAACGACGAAGAAATATGCCAAAAGACAAAAAAAAACGATGTAAAAACATCTTATTCAATTATCTACTACCAAAAACTTAAAAAAAAAAAACAAAATCTTGCTCAGATCTGGTCCAAAAGGACCAAATCTGAGCAAGAACGCTCTTGGGTTTTTTTTTTTTTTTTTGAGAAAGGAAGAGGAAGAGAGAGATGACCTCACGTTCTTAATCTTACCTAATAAGTCTTATATTATCTATCTGGTGTGAACGCAAAACACATAATTTTAATTTGTTATTAGTTAACTTTGCAAATTTTAATCTTAGATAAGCACTAATAAAGCTATTTAATCCTAATCATTATTTTATCGCCATATATTTGTTAATGGGATTTTAATTTAAGTTATGCTCAACATAATACTAATTTAAATTTTAACAGTTTAAGTTTTTCATACTAACTTTCCATTTCAATAGATGAGGAAAATAAATTCTAATATTACACTAAATATCCGATTGCTAATATTACTATTTCATGTAAATTTGTTTCATTTTTAAGGATTTATTGAATCATTTGTTAGACTAAGATAATTACAGTACATGATTATTAACAAGTTAATTCTTTTTATTTTATATATTATATCTTCACCTTTTTAAGTCTAACACCTAGTAAGTAATATATTAATTATCTAGTTTAAAAGCAAAACATATATTTATAATTTGTAATTAGTTTAATTTACAAAACTTAACCGTACACAAGCGTTATTAATTTTCCACAACTATTTAATTAATCATAATAATAATAATTTTTTTTTTTACCCTTCTTGAAATTTTAGATAAAATAAATTAAGTTCGATATGATACAATTGATAAATGGTAACATCAATTTATTAAAATTATTTTTAAAATTATTTTCATTTGTCATTACTATTATAATATTTTTATTATTAACATTTATGTGATTATAAATTGTTGACTCCACGTATATGTTAAGGTACTCAATTAGTTTATATGTGACTTTCAAAATTTATCAATAATACTAATCTCACTATTTTTAGTATTGAATTGTCTACATGTTCATAATTTTTAGATTAATTATTCTCTAATCTTTATCAGCTAAAGTTATTGGAATACCCTACAATTTTTTACTTCATTACATAAACAAACAAAAAAATCAATCTTTTAATTATTGTTAGCTTTTAGTGATTAAGATTTATCTCACAAACCCAACCTAGTTCTAAACTAATCTAGTTCACCAACTGGCACTGGCTAATTCTAACTATTCCCATTTAAGATCTAATATTGAGCTTTGATACCAACTTTGTAGCGCCCTCTAAGCTAGCAGCTGACTAATCCAATAAATCAACTAAATAAAGAGGCACTAAAATCTAAAACATGCACTTAAGCATTCAATTACTAAATGCGATACAAAACTTAACCCAAAGCTAATCCCGCTCAGAAATATATATACAAGATCTTCTCTCAAATGATACATATATAATAGTCATTTGAGTTTATAAATAAAATATACAACATAATAAATATAACAGAAGTTAATCAACTAGCGAAGTCAACTTCTCGGAGCTTTCGCTGCGCAACCCTGATCTGTCACAAAAAATGAAGTGGGAATAATTAACATTTAACTTCTAAGTAATCATAGGCAAGAGTTGGAAAATAATAAATGTTTTTCCGAGAAATTAAATAGTGACTAAGTCACTGAAAATAATCATACATGTATACGGAACAAACTCCTTCGTCAAACAATGTACTAATATGGTTGTAAATTCCTAACCGGCAATTCACACCTATTTAGCTATGGATGCCACCAAGACCATGGTGACCAACTCTAAACAATAAAAGTTGAATTAAAATAGATATAAATGTGAAAGAGCGTACCCTATATACCACAAGTGGAAATTCTCATTTCCCATAACAATTCATATTGACAACACATTACAAGTCCTTTCCAAATCATGGAAAGATTCACAGAATTAACAGAATAATCGTAATGCAATTTAAACAAAGCATGGAATGCACAACTAGACAATGCATGAGTTTATTAAACGAAGACTTTCGTAAAAGAAACAAAAATGATTACAACAGAGTCAAATGCATTCACACACCTCTTTTGAAGATAATCCATGCCTACCTCGAGATCCACGATCCACTGGTTCGTCCTTTGAATCGGTCGTTGTTAATACTAATTGTTAATCAAAGAAGCATTCTAAGAGTTTAGCCAAAAGGCTCGTATAAGAATTATGTAATTCTACTTAATGGTTCTAAGCCCAAGTCCACTAACTAAGTCCATTACACAAGGTCCAGTCCATCTGAGTCGACTAACTGTCAAGCTAACAGTCAGCGGGTCCCTAAAAGTCAACGTCAGTCAAATTCAAGTCTATAGTCCACTGGTCAACTAACGGTCAACGATAACAGTCAAAAGAGTCAACTAACAGTAAACGTGAGTCAACTAAGTCAAGTTCAGGTCAAGTCTAAAGTCAAAGAAGTCAAATTCTAAAGTCTAAATCGGTCAACTGGGTCAAATCAGGTCAGGACAAGGTAACTCGGTGAATCAACACCTATTCAATTCGGTCAGAGCACCGAGTCAGCAAAATTAACTCAGTCAGACATCTGACTAGGATGACTAATTGGCAACAACTCTGTTTCAGTTTCACTTAAGTTATAAGTTCTTACATTCTCATCTCCTCGTAAACATTACAACATCAAATCAATCGATCTTAATTAAACTACAAACTTCATTTATAATTACAACTTCGCTTACCTGCAATTGCAGTAGCTGCAAGCTCTCAATGAGACTGCTCACTGTGATTCTACAATTACCATAGCCAACATTAACACTTCAACTCCAACCCCAACTTACAATTGACAGTTCCACTTACATCTCCTACCTGCATTACAATTCAGATATACTCAGCTTCTTTCATTCCCTGTATACATCAATATACCACCACCACTTCATCAGATTGTAGTATCACCACCTACAGGCCTAAAAACAACTATTGCATACCAACGCACATGCTACAATCAAACTCATATTCTTGCACACTCAATTATATACAGCTCAGCTCAGCTCAACAAAACTATATGTTATACCAGTTCACTACTTCAAACCAACCACTGCAAGACTAATTCCCTAACTGAATTAACATCAGCACAACAAATTCTAGTTCTGAAATTTCAACCACACAGACATGACCACCATCTCTAGCCACTCGCATTCTCTGCAACTTCAACAACATAACATTACAATTTTAGCTATATCTGCAACTCAACATATTCCCAGCAATTAACCAACCTTATCTTGTACTAACCCAAGCAGTGCACCAGCAACACTTCTACAATTCAATTTTATAACAAATAACAACTTCTACATTCTACCTCTCTGAATTACCACACCACCAAGTTCAGTTCAATTCAATTGCTATCAACCATCCAAAAGGACTTTAATCCATACAAACTTCAATTTAAATTACACACAACAATTATCCAAGTTCAATAACTCAAAACAAATGAAATTCAATCCACTTCAATGTAGGAAGAAGAAATTACCTCAAACAGTTGACTTCAAACTCCTCTTTTCCAACTTCGGCTCAAACCATGAACCCTAAATCCAATTCTTTACCGAATCAACTCTAGAATTTCAATTACACAACAACCCATTACTTCTTCATTTATTAACAACTCAGTTACTCATAAATTCTACTCAACCCTAACTTCAATTTGGGGAAGAACACATGAACCCTAATTCTTTGAATCTTCTATGAAGCTTGATAATCGAACTCTAATTCATCTTCTTTGCCTTCAACACACAGAACCCCTAACTTTATCAAAACCGAATTACTCTTCATCTCTAAACCTAATTCATCCAATAGATCAACACCCAACTCCAACTTCTCAATTCCCAAATCAACCAACGATTCACAGAGAAAACCCTAGTTCTCTTTTCATAACAACACTCAAACTTCTCCTTCCCGAGCTCAAACAACCACCGCATCTCACCTTATTTCTCAAACATACCTTAATCTCAACCTCACCCCCACAATCTCATCACCTAATTTCATTTCTCAAACTTTCAGAATCGCCAGAGGCGAAGAACAGAAGAAGAAGAATAAGAAGAAAAGAAAGAAAAAAGAGGAAGAAAGAAAAGGAATTGGTTCTCTTCGATCGACTTTGGGGAGATAAGGCTCAAAAGAAATACTAGGACATGCACTAGATTTGATAATGGGAAGCCATGACGTGTCTATGGTGCACCACTAGCGGTTTTTCCATGAAATAACTATTTTACCCTTCATACTATGATAACTTCTTCGTCCGATATCCGATTGACACATGTGAGTAGTCCATTCTGCGTAACCTTTCAAGAACTATTCAGTGATACTAATTTCGTGTTTGTATCGTTGTTAGATTAATTCATATTAATTAACATTCGTGCTAAACTAATTGAGTTATTATCGTCTAATTCGTCTCTTGACTAGTCTAATATCATTGACGAGCTTGAGGGTCCTTACATTCTCCCCACCTTATTTTATTTTTGTCCTCGAAAATCGAACCATCCTTCTGGTCTTCATATACTCCCCACCTTATAGAATAATCTCATCTCTTGTCTAAGCGCAAACAACATAAAACAAAGCACAACCCTATATGGTTTTCTACTACTAAAATCTAAAATTTGTAGCTCTAAGTTCAACTAAACTGATTTAGATTTTATCAAATAGGGAAGTCTAAGTTTCTTACATGAATGAATCTCTATAATGGAAACTACGACTTTTAGATTTGAATTCTCTACACTAATTTATATGTCAATAATTTACTGGTTCTAAGTACTGTGAAGATATTCCATAATAAATTTTCTCATTAAAATTTGGGATCTATTAGTTCACTAATAGAAGCAAGTCTCCCCTCTATGCTTAGTGATACCAGAATGTAGTTGCCCTATCTAGGTTCGCAACGCCTGACATTGCCTACCTACATAACAAGTATCACATGAACACATAGGAAATACCAACCGCACTATTCCCCAGTGCTGGATTAACTAAGTATTAATTTATTAAAATTAATTAGTCTTTAACTTCTATCATAATTGGTGTAATTCTGAAAATTTTACTTCGTAAAATATTTAAATAGTTCACATCTTTTTAAGCAATTTAGTGGTATGAAATTTTATGTATTTATTTATTTTACCAACATAAGTAACCTCAATTCGATTTTTACTTCAATTTAGAATATCTGATGCTTTTAACTTCGTTGTAATACAATATATAATTTTTATTATTTTTTATTAATCTTCTACTTAAGAATAACTTAATGGTATAACCATTGTGCAAATGTTATTTTCAATATATCTATTTGTTTATTTCATTATGTGACTTGATATAAATAAATAACTACTGACCATTTTTCATACCTGTTTGGTTATAATATTTTATTACTATTATTACATTTATTTCTTATTTCTTAGACCGATAAAAATTAATCGTAATTAATCGCAATGCCAAGTTTTTTTTTTTTTTATTATTTATACTAGATTTGATTTGGTATAATTTTATTTTCTTAGTTTATATTATTGATAAGAAATCCTTAAAAATTACGATTTGCTATTACTATCCAATAATTATTATCCAGATGATATTGACAATGACTCTAAATTTTATAGTAATTATCATTATTTAGTATTATTATTTTCTTATCTTATCAAAAATTAAGGTCTTAATTATATTATCATTTTCGTTATTGTTTTATCAAATTTTCTTATTTTATTACTAGTGTAACTAACATACAATTAAAATAATTGTTTAGTAATGATACTTAGTTTAATTTTATTAAACCCTAATCTTGTAAATATAATTTTACTTTCACGAAAAGATTGATATAACAGATTTTATTTATTCAGATTGAATGCGTATACTACGTCTTGTTAAATATTGGCGTTGGTAATTTAATATGATTTAAACTTTGAGTCTGCATAAATTTTTTAATACGTCTTAATAGTCTTTAGATTTTGGGTATTAATAATAAGTATCTATTTCACATGCAATTTTATTCTCCTTTAAGTTTAACTTTGTAATAAGCATTCTGGTAATATAAATATCACTTCATATGTATGATTTAAAGATTTAGTGAATCATTCATTGGACTAAAGATGCTTTGGTTATAAGATCATTAACAAGTTTAGTTTTTATTTTATGCCATATATGACCTCACATTTTTTTTTTTTTTGACAATCAACATATTTCAATTCATTCAAATCAAAACAGTGATTACATGTTCGCTTACAAGAATGACAAAAACATCAAAATAAGAGATAATCAAAACCCTAATACAAATAAGGACACCAATTACATGTAGATCGCGAAGAGAAAGAGCGATAAACCGCAAAGATATCCAAAGAAATTTTATGTATAAGGGAGAGATGATGGTATATCCGAAAATATATTCCGACCATTTAGTATGAATGTATTCTTCTTCTTCTGCGATAAGAGATGCTCCAAATATAATGGAGTACTTTGCCCATAAATTTGTCGATCCACACGAACACGGATGCAGATTCAAAGCGATGTCGTGATGAATCGTTGATGTTTTTGATATAAGAATAGCAATCCACGAACCCGCCATAGAAATTTTAAGAACTCGCCCCACAACGACGAAGAAAAATCGTCCCAAAACGACGAAGAAATATGCCAAAAGACAAAATTAAAACGATGTAAAAACATCTTATTCAATTATCTACTACCAAAAACTTAAAAAAAAAACAAAATCTTGCTCAGATCTGGTCCAAAAGGACCAAATCTGAGCAAGAAGGCTCTTGGGTTTTTTTTTTTTTTTTTGAGAAAGGAAGAGGAAGAGAGAGATGATCTCACGTTCTTAATCTTACCTAATAAGTCTTATATTATCTATCTGGTGTGAACGCAAAACACATAATTCTAATTTGTTATTAGTTAACTTTGCAAATTTTAATCTTAGATAAGCACCAATAAAGCTATTTAATCCTAATCATTATTTTATCGCCATATATTTGTTAATGGGATTTTAATTTAAGTTATGCTCAACATAATACTAATTTAAATTTTAACAGTTTAAGTTTTTCATACTAACTTTCCATTTCAATAGATGAAGAAAATAAATTCTAATATTACACTAAATATCCGATTGCTATTATTACTATTTCATGTAAATTTGTTTCATTTTTAAGGATTTACTGAATCATTTGTTAGACTAAGATAATTACAATACATGATTATTAACAAGTTAATTCTTTTTATTTTATATATTATATCTTTACCTTTTTAAGTCTAACACCTAGTAAGTAATATATTAATTATCTAGTTTAAACGCAAAACATATATTTATAATTTGTAATTATTTTAATTTACAAAACTTAACCGTACACAAGCGTTATTAATTTTCCACAACTATTTAATTAATCATAATAATAATAATAATAATAATAATAAAAAAACTAGCTTGTTAGGCTTCCAACTAGTTTCATATAATAATATTAAATATTAGTAATATTAAAAAAAAAAAAAAAAAAAAAAAACGGGCCCTAGCTCAGCTGGTCATCCCCGTTCCCCGAAGTTTCATGCGTTCCAGGAGGTCTCAGGTTCAAGTCCCCAATGGCGTAATATTACAGGAATTAACATGGAAGGTAGTGTTAGTTTGCCCCCCTTGTGACACAATCTCTCCCCCCCTCCCGCTTCGGCTCCCCTTGGCAAGGTTACCCATGAGGCTCGCTAGTAGGCTACCACAGCAACCTGTTCAATTAATGTAGTAGTATGTTGTTGGAGCCTAGCTTGTTAGGTTTCCAACTAGTTTCATGTAATAATATTATCAATAATAAACTAAGTTATAAATAATAATAATAATAATAATAATAATATTTTTTTTTATCCTTCTTGAAATTTTAGATAAAATAAATTAAGTTCAATATGATACAATTGATAAATGGTAACATCAATTTATTAAAATTATTATTAAAATTATTTTCATTTGTCATTACTATTATAATATTTTTATTATTAACATTTATGTGATTATAAATTGTTGACGCTACGTATATGTTAAGGTACTCAATTAGTTTATATGTGACTTTCAAAATTTATCAATAATACTAATCTCACTATTTTTAGTATTGAATTGTCTACGTGTTCATAATTTTTAGATTAATTATTCTCTAATCTTTATCAGCTAAAGTTATTGGAATACCCTACAATTTTTTACTTCATTACATAAACAAACAAACAAATCAATCAAATAAATCTTTTAATTATTGTTAGATTTTAGTGATTAAGATTTATCTCACAAACCCAACCTAGTTCTAAACTAATCTAGTTCACTAACTGGCACTAGCTAATTCTAACTATTCCCATTTAAGATCTAATATTGAGCTTTGATACCAACTTTGTAGCGCCCTCTAAGCTAGCAACTGACTAATCCAATAAATCAACTAAATAAAGAGGCACTAAAATCTAAAACATGCACTTAAGCATTCAATTACTAAATGCGATACAAAACTTAACCCAAAGCTAACCCCGCTCAGAAATATATATATACAAAATCTTCTCTCAAATGATACATATATAATAGTCATTTGAGTTTATAAATAAAATATACAACATAATAAATATAACAGAAGTTAATCAACTAGCGAAGTCAACTTCTGAGCTTTATTTTGCAACCCCGATCTCCGTCACAAAAATCAAGTGGGAATAATTAACATTTAACTTCTAAGTAATCATAGGCAAGAGTTGGAAAACAATAAATGTTTTTCCGAGAAATTAAATAGTGACTAAGTCACTGAAAATAATCATACATGTATACGGAACAAACTCCTTCGTCAAACAATGTACTCATATGGTTGTAAATTCCTAACCGGCAATTCACACCTATTTAGCTATGGATGCCACCAAGACCATGGTGACCAACTCTAAACAATAAAAGCTGAATTAAAGTAGATATAAATGTGAAGGAGAGTATCCTATATACCACAAGTGGAAATTCTTATTTCCCATAACAATTCATATTGACAACACATTACAAGTCCTTTCCAAATCATGGAAAGATTCACAGAATAATCGTAATGCAATTTAAGCAAAGCATGGAATGCACAACTAGACAATGCATGAGTTTATTAAACGAAGACTTTCGTAAAAGAAACAAAAATGATTACAACAGAGTCAAATGCATTCCCACACCTATTTTGAAGATAAGCCACGCCTACCTCGAGATCCACGATCCACTGGTTCGTCCTTTGAATCGGTCGTTGTTAATACTAATTGTTAATCAAAGAAGCATTCTAAGAGTTTAGCCAAAAGACTCGTATAAGAATTATGTAATTCTACTTAATGGTTCTAAGCCCAAGTCCACTAACTAAGTCCATTACCTAAGGTCCACCCATCCGAGTCGACTAATCATCAAGCTAACGAAATGGTCCCTAAAAGTCAACGTCAGTCAAATTCAAGTCTATAGTCCACTGGTCAACTAACGGTCAACGATAACAGTCAACAGAGTCAACTAACAGTAAACGTGAGTCAACTAAGTCAAGTTCAGGTCAAGTATAAAGTCAAAGAAGTCAAATTCTAAAGTCTAAATCGGTCAACTAGGTCAAATCAGGTCAGGACAAGGTAACTCGGTGAATCAACACCTATTCAATTCGGTCAGAGCACCGAGTCAAGAAAATTAACTCGATCAGACATCCACTAGGATGACTAATTGGCAACAACTCTGTTTCAGTTTCACTTAAGTTATAAGTTCTTACATTCTCATCTCCTCGTAAACATTACAACATCAAATCAATCGATCTTAATTAAACTACAAACTTCATTTATAATTACAACTTCGCTTACCTGCAATTGCAGTAGCTGCAAGCTCTCAATGAGACTGCTCACTGTGATTCTACAATTACCATAGCCAACATTAACACTTCAACTCCAACCCCAACTTACAATTGACAGTTCCACTTACATCTCCTACCTGCATTACAATTCAGATATACTCAGCTTCTTTCATTCCCTCAGATACATCAATATACCACCACCACTTCATCGATTGTAGTATCACCACCTACAGCCTAAAAACAACTATTGCATACCAACGCACATGCTACAATCAAACTCAGATTCTTGCCCACTCAATTATCTACAAATTTCAACTCAACAAAACTATATGTTATACCAGTTCACTACTTCAAACCAACCACTGCAAGACTAATTCCCTAACTGAATTAATATCAGCACAACAAATTCCAGTTCTGAAATTTCAACCACACAGACATGACCACCATCTCTAGCCACTCGCATTCTCTGCAACTTCAACAACATAACACTACAATTTTAGCTATATCTGCAACTCAACATATTCCCAAAAATTAACCAACCTTATCTTGTACTAACCAAAGCATTGCACTAGCAACACTTCTACAATTCAATTTTATAACAAATAACAACTTCTACATTCTACCTCTCTGAATTACCACACCACCAAGTTCAGTTCAATTCAATTACTATCAACCATCCAAAAGGACTTTAATCCATACAAACTTCAATTTAAATTACACACAACAATCATCCAAGTTCAATAACTCAAAACAAATGAAATTCAATCCACTTCAATGCAGGAAGAAGAAATTACCTCAAAAGTTGACTTCAAACTCCTCTTTTCCAACTGCAGCTCAAACCATGAACCCTAAATCCAATTCTTTACCGAATCAACTCTAGAATTTCAATTACACAACAAACCATTCCTTCTTCATTTATTAACAACTCAATTACTCATCAATTCTACTCAACCCTAACTTCAATTTGGGGAAGAACACATGAACCCTAATTCTTTGAATCTTCTCTGAAGCTTGATAATCGAACTCTAATTCATCTTCTTTGCCTTTAACACACAGAACCCCTAACTTCATCAAAACCGTATTACTCTTCATCTCTAAACCTAATTCATCTAATAGATCAACACACAACTCCAATTTCTCAATTCCCAAATCAACCAACGATTCACAGAGAAAACCCTAGTTCTCTTTTCATAACAACACTCAAACTTCTCCTTCAAAAGCTCAAACAACCACCGCATCTCACCTTATTCCTCAAACATATCTTAATATCAACCTCACCCCCACAATCTGATCACCTAATTTTATTTCTCAAACTTTCAGAATCGCCAGAGGCGAAGAACAAAAGAAGAAGAATAAGAAGAAGAGAAGGAATTGGTTCTCTTCGATCGGCTTTGGGGAGATAAGGCTCAAAAGAAATACTAGGACATGCACCAGATTTGATAAGGGGAAGCCATGATGTGTCTATGGTGCACCACTAGCAATTTTTCCATGAAATAACGATTTTACCCTTCATATTAAATCAATGATAACTTCTTCGTCCGATATCCGATTGACACATGCGAGTAGTCCATTCTGCGTAACCTTTCAAGAACTATTCAGTGATACTAATTTTGTGTTTGTATCGTTGTTAGATTAATTCATATTAATTAACATTCGTGCTAGACTAATCGAGTTATTATCGTCTAATTCGTCTCTTGACTGGTCTAATATCGTTGACGAGCTTGAGGGTCCTTACAATAACCATTAACAACATAAACTCGTGTTTGAAAATCACGCGCTTGAAGAAAGGCACGCATAGTAATTTTCCATCATGAGTAATTTGAGCCATCGAAGACTGGTGGTACGTTTATAGAGATAACTCCTTTGTCCATATAGTCAGATCACTACAAACACAGACTTATGAGGTCTTAAATGTGTTTACCTGCTCTGATACTAATTTAAAAATCGGGGGTCTAACAACCACACTCAATATTTCGCTTAGCAATCTGTATGGACAAACTCCAATATAATTTCAAGAAAATGAACTAGACAGTCAGACTCAATCAATGGAAATATATCTAAGAGTTGTATCTCTGTTTCACAATGTAATCATCAAATCAAACAGATAGAAGTCCGTGAGCCTGATTATTATGTGAAATAACTTAAACGGTACCAAAGACCAATATTCAATTGTCAATCAATATAATCAACAACCAAAGGTTGGATTCTCTAATTGATTGAACTACGCACAACCTGTGCTATTTCTATTATATAACAAAATATAATGCGGAAACAAATAACACAGATACCAGAAATTTTATTAACGAGGAAACCGCAAATGCACAAAGACCCCAGGACCTAGTCCAGATTTGAACACAACACTGTATAAAGCCACTACATCCACTAAACTACTACAAGTTAACTTCTTACTAGAATGTAGTTGAGCGCTAATGAATCTTACACTGATCAAGGTACAATTGCGCTCCTACGTCTTTGAATCCCAGTAGGACTCTACGCACTTGATTCCCTTAGTTGATCTCACCCACAACTAAGAGTTGCTATGACCCAAATTCGAAGACTTGATAAACAAATATGTCTCACACAAAAAAGTCTATTGTATAGATAAATCTATCTCCCACAGACAAACCTATAAGTTTTATTCCGTATTTTGATAAATCAAGGTAAACATGAACCAATTAATATACCAGACTTATATTCCTGAAGAAAAACCTAGAAATATCAATCACCTCACAATAATTTTAATCATATGGTAGCAAAACAAGATATTATGGAATCACAAACGATGAGACGAAGATGTTTGTGACTACTTCATATCTTTCTTATCGGAGAATAGATCTCGAGCCAATCATAGAGAAGATAGTACTCAATACGATAGAAGATGCAAGATCAGGTCATGTAACTACAGAGAAAATAGTTGGGTCTGGCTTCATAATCCCAATGAAGTCTTTAAGTCATTAACCTATAGTGTTTCGTGAAAAACCTAAGGTTAAAGGAAAATCGACTCTAGTCACAACTAGTATCACACAGAAGGTGTGGGGATTAGGTTTCCCAATTGCTAGAGTTTTCCTTTATATAGTCTTCAAATCAGGGTTTGCAATCAATATTACCTTGGTAACAAAGCATTCATTATTTACCGTTAGATGAAAACCTGATTAGACTCAAGCTAATATCTTTCAACCTTTAGATCGAACTTAGCTTGTTACACACAAATAAAATGTACCTTCATTTAGATATGAGTAACCGTACCTAAATGTGTACACCTTGTTGGCTCAACAATAGTTAACCTAAGTTAGCCATATGAACACTTTCATATCAACCTTATTCATCTTAACCCTAACTAGTTCAAATGACTCAAATGAAACTAGTTCTAGAGTTGTTCAATTGTTTATATTCTCATAAAAGTATAAGAGACACAATTGAAGAAAAATCAATTTTGATTCACTCGAATCAAGTCATGAACATTATAGTCACGGTTTGCAAAAGATTTCATTCCTTATTATAAAATGTATTAGTTCATGAACAAACCGATTTTAGAACATCATCTACTTAAGGTATGCGTACCTAAGTAGCCGGACCAAGTTTGGGTTTTGCTAGTACGCGAACTGGTACGTATACCATCCAAACTCAACAGAAATTCCCAGACCTGAACCTTACGCCAGTACGTGTACCGGTTTGTATACCAGGTTCCCGGACTTCCTCAAACCAACAAGTACGCATACGAGTGTGGATACCATGGTTCCCAGACATGGATTACATATATGCAAGTACACATAGTATGCTCAAATCCATTTGTTCTAAACTCTATTTCAATTATTGAAACATTCTTAGAGGATAACAATAGTTGTTTTCACTAACTATTAGCATCAAAGACATTTTCAAGTAATTGACATAATAAATACGAAATATTCTGAGTCTACATCAAATGATTGTATCACATAAATCATGTAAGATGTTACCAGGCGATTTTCATATGATCATCTTTTGACTTTCGTCAAGAGTACAAGATGAACTTGGTTAAAGAGAATGCTTACCAACACATATTTCGAGAAATATGTAAGCGAGTTAAACTCAGCTCGAAATATCAAATGTGTATAATCGAAGTCTATATAGCTATACGAATTTTGTCTCAAATAGGAGATAGAGTAGATATACTTTTGAGTGATAGATGAGTTCAAGTCTCCACAGATCTTTTGTTGATTAAGTTCCACAAGCTCCCCTTGGTAGGTCTTCGTCTTCGATCGATGAATGCTGTGAAGTCTAAAGCTCAACTACACTTTTTTATCCTAATCCTAGACTTAGCTATAACTAGATTAGAAATCAAGACTTATAGTTTTGGCGACTAAACTTGACAACAAGCTTGAGGTAGCAACGCTTGCGTGTTCGACCGAGCAGTGCTCTAACACTCCCTCTTAGTTTTTTTTTTGAAACAGAAAACGACATTCATTCATTAGTTAAAATCACATAAATATAGGTTAACTACTGTTAGAGCATTGCTCAGTTGAACCCACTAGCGTTAGTATGTCAAGTTTGTTATCAATTTATTTTCCAAAATGCATTCTTGATTTAGTATACTAAAGATAGATTCAGACTAGATTAAGTCTAAGAAGTAGAATCGAAGTTATCCTTGAAGGATGGAGTTTTAAGACTACAAGAACACATCAACAAGGACTTCATCAACAAAGGTATGTGGTAATTGATTTCATTTGGATTCTTGTTTAATTCTACCTTTCTAATATATCGAAATAAATGCTCACTCTATGGAACAATTCTTGTGACGGTAAATGTACATTTATGTATATATACTTGAGGTTATTCAATTTGCGACTTTGGTGACAATAACCTTTATCCCTAGAAAGGATCTCATATTATATTGAATGAGGTTACGAATTCAACGAGCCAAGAATCACTCAATTCCGAGTTATAACGATGAAGTTATAAGTGATTTATTAAAGTAACAATTATAAGTGTTGCTATAATTGTTACAGTTCGTTAGGAGGAAACAATCCATGAACTGTTTGTAACGGTTCACGGACTTGAGCCCATCCATTTTTGGTCAAGTTGTTGATGTTTCCTTATCTAGGCAAGATATCTATTACTCCAAAAATATT
Source organism: Papaver bracteatum (assembly GCA_023529315.1). Taxonomy (NCBI): domain Eukaryota; kingdom Viridiplantae; phylum Streptophyta; class Magnoliopsida; order Ranunculales; family Papaveraceae; genus Papaver; species Papaver bracteatum. Next base: position 1,618,712 of record JAJJWX010003275.1, on the reverse strand, counting down.
TTATTACCATATTAAAGTGTTTGTGATTCCTTCCTAAGATAAATTGTGATTTATTCACATAAAGACAATATTTGCTAAGTTAATTAATTATTTATTTATTTTGGCAAGAGTTGTAACTTAGGAAGGACTCCCAAAATTATGAGAGTCTTGAAAAAGGAAAATAGCTTTGCTTAGATTTCAAGCTACCTTGTTCACAATAAATAAAGGGTTCATGAGTGCTACATGTTTTTCATCCCCTTTGGGAAATTGGTGTAAGCTTCATAAGGTTGTTTTCCTTGTCTTCTGTTCTTCGTGAACAAGAGTGAGATAAAAGTCTTTGTATTGGGGATCACAAAGCCGAGTTGGATTTAATCTTCGTGATTGATTATACAACTTGTAATCTAGGTTTTTCACATCTTTCCTATTCGAATGTTTTCTCTTCTAATATAAAAACAATTCAAGAGTTGTTGATCATAAACCCTAGGTTTTGATAGATTTCAGTTTCCAATCGTATACCAGCACTTGTTAGTCGAAATTGGGAGCTAGAAAGAAAACTTCGATTAAGGTATCTCGTAAAAATCCTTAAGAAGTTTTAAACAAGATATCTCTAGATTTATTCTAGTTGTTCTTGTTGTAGAATTATCAGTGTTTTCTTAACTTGGAAATTGATCTTTGGAATCGCCCAAGTTCACTTACGAAAATCAGGTTCACGGACTCCTTGTGTGTACGCATACTAATTGTAAGTTAAAACCCTAATCTACAAGTTTGTTTCGATATCTTTACTTTATTTGGTAGTTGTTTGAAAAAAACACTAGATTTACAAAACCTTGATTTACATCTAAAGGGAAATCAAATCGGTATTTTGTGAAAACAAAAGATCGAAAATATCAACCATATTGTTGTATCTTTTGAAGAGAACTTTGTTCTGCCAGAAGATTTTCGCGAATAACTTCTAAAGAGAATTTGTGTTATTCTAGAAGTTATACGAGAAGAGTTCCTAAAGAGAATCGGTGTTCTGATATGAGTTATATTAGTGCTGAAGCAGGTATTACATCTAGTATGAATAGGTAGTAGGAAATTGGTGTAACAACTTATGATCAGTGTGTGTTTATTTTGTACTAGGTCCCGGGGTTTTTCTGCATTTGCAGTTTCCTCGTTAACAAAATTTCTTGTGTATGTGTTATTTCTTTTCTGCATTTTATTGTCTATCTTTATAATTGAAATATCACAGGTTGTGCGTAAATCAATCATTATTGATAAATCTGACCTTGTTTGTTGGATAGGATTTTGATTGATCTTGGATATTGGTTTTTGGTACCGTCTAAGTATTTCTCACATCAATCAGGCTCATAGATTTCTATCTGTTTGATTTGATGATTGATTTGAGAAGAAGAGATAGACTCTTTAGTATTATTATTTGATTGAGTTTTCACTCTCGGAATATTATTGGAGTAAGTCCTCTTAGATTTCCAAACGAAATATTGGGTGTGGTTGTTAGACCCCCGCCTTTTCAATTGGTAACAGAGCAGGCAAACACGCTAAGACCTTATAAGTCCGTGTTTGAAGCAATCTAATTCTTATGGATAGAAGTGTTATCTCTAGAAATGTACCACCAGTCTTCGATGGCACGAACTATTTATGGTGGAAAATTGATATGCGTGTTTTTATTCAAGCGCGAATCATGGGTTCGTATTGTTAATGGCTATAATCCTCCATTAGTTACAGTAGACGGTGTAACTGTTGCAAAGGATATTGGTGATTATAATGATCTTGAGATTCTTGCTGCAAAGCAAAACTCTGAAGGATTAAATGCTATCATCCATGCCATTACCCTAGATCTTCAGCACTACGTTACTACGTGTAATAAGTCTAAAGATGCTTGGTATATCTTAGAAACCGTATTCGAAGGGAATGTCGCAGAGAAAGAAGCAAGGATTAAAAATATAGCTTCTGACTGGGAAAACCTTCGCATGTATGATGATGAAACCTCTGATGAGTTTAACCAAAGACTTTCTCAAATATTTAACTTCTCATATTCATTAGGAAGAACTATTCCAGATAAAGTTATTTTGTGCAAAATTTTCAGGTCTCTACCATCAAGATACGAGTCTAAGAAACATGACATTGAAGAAGCAAACGATCTTTCTACACTCTCCAGGAATACTCTTGTTGGAAAGTTAAAGATCTTTGATAATGAACACCAGTCTGGAAAAGAGGTAATTTTTTTTTAAACTGCAAACAATTCTGAATCCTCTAGGGATAACTCTGGTTCACCAGATGCTAAGGATGTTACTCCATGAAAATTTAGAAAAATCTTGAGAGACATGGAAAAGAGTTTTTCTAAAGGTGCAATGATCGCTGTCGTATGCGTCAAAAATAATGCACTTTCTTACTCAACAAAATATAAATGAAGTATAAAGTAAGGAAGAGTTCGTATCCACAGAGAGGCGATTGTTGTTATCAAATTCTAGTTTCTTAGTAACCAAAAGGGGTGATTTCTGATTTTTGTAAAATAAAAGTAAAATAAAAGCAAAGTAAATAGTAGGAAGTAATCAATGAGAGAAAGATATCGATCAAGGAATTCATCTTCAATCTTAAACATGTGCTTGCATACGTGATTAGAATTACAATTTAATCTCTTTTATTATCAAAAGCCTAGAATATCAAGAGAGCAAGATAATCTGATAATTTCCTAAGTTCACCAACACACACATTAGAGATGCATATGCGAAATCTACCTAAAGAATAACCTAACGCCTTGCGCTAATTAAGTTCAATTCCTAGGAGCATTAAGTTTGGGAAATAGGCTAATCAATGCAATTGTCATACATTGCGCATGACAATTCGGACAATGGTCAAACTCTACATATGATTATAAGAGTGTATCACTACAAACTATAATCATATCATGCTACTTGTATTTGGGTTATCGCTTGATGAAAAACCCTAAAATAGCTATGGACAAGATGCAAGTTCAATTAATTGGCTACTTAACTAACCAAACATCTAAATCCTATCACAATACATCAATCATGTGATTATTAAAAGCAGTAGAGATTTGAACGAAAACAAAGAGAGAAAACTAATACATAACTCAAGCACAAGTTCTAGAAATAGGACTACATCCTTAACCAATAAAATAATATTTAGCTACACATATTAATGGAGTTCATCATCATTGATAATCAAATAAAGAAGATGAAAAATAAATACGAAAGCAAACCCTAGTTGCTGCTCTCTCCTCTGATCCAAGTAGAAAATACGTGATATCCCAAAAGAAGTAGAAGACTTTCTTTTATATTCCTTTGCTTTCCAAAAATAGGTCTAGTCTTCAAAGTCCATTAGATGAAAATCCACCAAGCCCAAAAGTGAGAAAAACCCATGTAGAAAATATGTCCCAAAATCTCTCGCCGGAAAACTGGGTTTATTGCCGGAAGTTAGCCGGAATCCGGCACCGGAAAGTAGGTCAACCGGTCCAACACAGTCAGCCCGGATCAGTGGACTAGACTCAGGGATATCAGCAAGGTATAGTCAGCGCCTAGTCAGCTAACTGACTTTGCTGAGTGCATTGAGTTGCCAGGCCTGAACCCATTTTGCACAAGACATTCCCAGAGATGCACTATCCTGCGCAGTTCTGTGTGCATAACTTCAACTCTCTTGCAGCTTCATCCAATTCAGGCCACATCAAAAAATCTCTGCAATCTTCCATTCCCTTATTTGCTAGATCAAATTCACAACTTCATGGTGCCTCCTTCATCATCTCAACATCATAACAGCAAGCGCCACCGTTCATAACCTTCACCGCAATTTCAGCTCATTCAATTGCATTATAGCTCCAATCATCCAGCCACAACACCAAGCTGTTAACTGCAATGGCTGCAAGTGTAAAAAAATGCCACCTGCAATATCACCAGCTCCACCTGCAATATCACAATCAACTTCACTGCCATGAATAACTCCAGTTCCTTTACCAGTTCAGCTGCAAGCCTTATAAAACACCCGCACTTCCTCCATTTCAGCACACACACATGCCATCACCTGCATTCATTCTCAAACCCTTCTTAGCAGCTTCGCTATAAACAGGATGGCACCAGTTTCACAACCTGTAATTCATTCATACACAACAAATTCCTGCGGCAGTCAGCTGAACCATGGACTCAACTCAATCCATTTGCAACAACACCAGTTCAACGCCAAGCTTAATATCGCCACCAACTGCTCATAAATTCGACACCGCACACATCATTTCCATTACAACTTTCCTTGCAATCTTAAGTTCCAGCTGAACAACATCAAGGACATCACCAGCCCTTCTGTACCAAATTTCAGGCACAACATACCTCATACATAGTCCATGGCAACTAACTACAGAGTCACCTTATTTTACTGACCTTCCGACATCGAAACAAGCTCAACTCAGTAACAAGTCGACCACCAGAACTCAGTTCACAAAATCTGCAGCAAAACTGGGTAATACTCATGTCAATAACTTTCTGAAATAAATCCAAGCTCGAGCCAAAACTACCAAACACCAAGCCATCTCTGTCATGTTCTTTCAATCTTCGAACACCTCTTAAAACCCATGGAAAACACCCACCTATTTCACTAAATTCATGGCTTCACAATAACTTTCTTCCATTGAATTTTGTGGCTAAAACCAACATCCAAAATCAATCAAAACTCCACATTTCCTGGCACTTCAGTTCATCCTTCCACCACCTTTACTTACACCACTAGTAATGCCATTGAACCTCTTATCTACCATGAAACTCCCAAGTTATTCATTGCCTTCTTACAGCTGCCAAATACGCCCCCAAGACTCTCCCAGATTTGAGCACAATAACTCCATCAAACTTTGAGCAGCAGACTGGTTACGACTGAGCTTGAAGTGAAACTATATTCATTCAGGAATTTCTACAAATACTTGATGTGCCTGACTTTAACAATGATAAACAACTACAATTTCGATGCTTAAACATTTCCACATCACCTTTCCTGCAAATTCATACAAAACCCATTGTTCTTCTCCATACATACTTCACTCAGTTCCCAATATCAACAGCAGCATCATTATTTTCTCTGGCAACTTAGTCTTCAAACTCTACCATCTGTTAATCATTTTTAACCTCAACTCAACCTACAATCTTCACAGCAACAGACCCCCATTTCCTTCTATGTGTTGGCTTTAAACGGAGCTGTTATAAATCTCAATCGCTGGCAACAACATCGATCTTCCACCAGCAACAATAACTAGTTTCACTACCACCAATTTCCTCCCTGATTTTTTCAATCTCTCAGTCTCATGATGGTGCCGCCAGGCTTTAGATGAAACTCGGAAATAAAGAGAAACATTTATCTTTTCTGAATACTAGAAGAAAATGATTGAGAAATCAATTCCCTTCTGAATTTTAGGGTTGAGTAATGATAAGAAGTGTTATAGGCACCCAACAAAATATAAGTCACCAAATGACAACATTTAGTGACTCCACAATAGCCCCTTTATCCTTGGCTGAGCTCCCAATAGCATTTGCTCCAGAAATGACGCTTTTGCTCTTCTTTGAATCCTTTCACCAATAACAACCATCTCTTACTTCTCAGATTCACTTCTTCCCTTCAATGTTTATTCATCACTAAAGCTGCCATGCTTTTCATAAAAAATTCACATCACTAAAGCCGACATACTTTTCAGATAAAGATGAAGAAATAAAAGCAAATAATGAGAAATAATCCGCCTCCAAAAGCCATTGCACATGAGATGAGACTTTTGCGCCGTTTCTTCTTATTTTGTTCCAAATGACTCAAAAGTACTTAAATACTCAAAAACAAACATAAGATACATATTTTACAAGAAAACTTAGCAAATAAAGCATAAACTATAAATAAATATCAAGGTGTTTTAGACACCTATCATGCAACATCTCCTAATGATGATGTACAATGCTTAAAATGTCGTGGTTTCAGGCACTTTTCTTCAGCATGTCCTAGCTGGACCCATAGACAATCTGCATATGCAACATCTTTGCCTACTATTGATGATGGACCTGAATATTATGATCACCAAGAGTACGCAGGCTAGGTTGCATTAGCTTCTAGAAAAATTCTTTCGGATACTGATTCTGATTCTGACGAAGAAGTGTTCCATATAGATCCAGTTGCTAATAATATTCTTAAGGAATGTCATCAAAAACTCTCGGAAGCTGAAAGCACCATTTTCAGTGAGAAAGTTAAATATGACAGACATCGTAGTCGGAATAAACACTTGCAAGACCAACTTGATTCTATTGGTGCAAGAGATTGTCTCCACGAAATACAGAAGCTTAAAGAAGAAATTGCCGGAAGTCGAGATCAGGAAATTACTCTTCAAGCAAAGCTAGATAACTTGGAGAACATTGAGATGAACTTGTTATTTGATTCGAAACAAGAATATCTCAAAGTTAAATGTGAATCATCCAAGAATGATCTAGTTATTGCACTTGAAAAGGTCAAAAGGTTGGAAGAAGAAAACTCGAGCTTAAAAGACAGTTTGTCTAGAAATAGCAGATCAGATAAATTAACCTCAATATTGAGAGCATGTAGAATTCATCATGATACACGAGGTTGGGCTATAAAGGAATAGACGCTCCTGGAATTTGCAAAGAGGTAAAATTTGTCAGAACTAAAGTTTTTTCTCAACCAAAACCTTCCACGGTTAACAAAAGTGAAGTATCTCTGCCAACTGCCGATGACGAAAAGAGGAAATCCTGTCAAGTTCCAAAGCAAGCATATGTGCATTCAGGTAACATTAAACATCACTTTTTCCATTAAACTAAACTTTGTTTTTATTGTGGAAAACCAAGTCACCTGCAAAGGAATTACATATTTCTTAAACGAGATAAAACCAAATATGATTCTGATAAGATGACAAGATCTGATGTTCCAAATTGGAGAAAACCCGAGTCTCGTAATATCAGTTCTTCCAGTATTCTCCCCAAGAAGTTTCATAATTATACTGGGGAGAAAAAGAAATACATTGCTCCAAAAGCAGCTCAGAAATGGGTACCAAAAAAGATCAATAAAACAACGAGTGTTATTAAGAATGATCTCCCAGACAAGAGTTCGATAATGGATAACATCTTAAAAAGGTATGGAACAGTTATTGAAAGTTTCAAGGAAGTTCTTAAATTCCTAGAGTCCATGCATGATTTTGTTTCAAATACATGTGGTGAGCAAGATTTTGTTCACCTCAACATAACCTGATTGTGTTGGAAGTGCATCCTCACCAAGAATACCTTGTAAATGTGGTGAGGGTTGTAAAAGAATTGGGGAGCACATATTATGTTGGGTATTTTTTATATGTGGAAGCTTTTTGCTTTAGCTAGATTCATCTTATATTCTTGACGAAAGTCAAAAGATGATCATGTGAAAATTTTCGAGTAACATCTTACATGGTTTGTGTGATACAATCATTTGGTGTAGACTTGGAATGTTTCGTTATGATTATTTCAATAACTTGAAAATTGCTTTGATGCTAATAGTGTGTGAAAACGGATATTGTCATCCTCTAAGAAAGTTTCAATGATTGAAATAAGAGTTTGGAACACTTAACCATTATTGGATATGACATGTTGTGTACTCTTGCACATATGTAATCCATGTCCAAGAACCATAGTATGCATATCCGTATGCGTACCTGTTGGCTTGAGAAATCCGGGAACCTAAGTATGCGCACCCGTTTGCGTACTGGCGTAAGGTTCATGTCCAAATATTTCTGCTAGGATTAGAAGTACGCTGAATACCAATATTATGTGGAGCACGTGTCACGATCTTAGTGTCCTCACATAAATCTAACTGTGTAACCTTCGCTGGACAAAGAAGTCTAAGGATCAAAGGATACCTCCGCAAATCTACTTTATCTCGCCCCAAGAAAGAAGACCTCGACGGTGGATATAAGAAGAGTACGAGCCTAGCCTACTAGGAGGCAGATGGCGAGGGGACAGAGGTAGATAACGCATTTAATCATCATTAAATGCACAAAACTCTTATCTACACGCATGAATCAAGGCACGTGGAGAGAGGAAGCGTGGTAGAAGCTGGCGGTGAACGAAGGTACAACCTACACTAAGGTTGGGTAGTTCCCGAAGGAACGTGGGTTAGCTGAGATGGTAGAATTCTACTGGAGAAGGTACGCGGTGGACGAAGGTACCACTGACACCAAAGGTATATCAGCAGATGATGGACCCAGAGATAGAAAAGATATACTACTAGCATAAGGGGCTATAAATACCAAGCCTCACTAACAAACTAAGGGGAATTTCAATACTTAGGAGGAGAAGATCTAGTCTTAAGCTTATACCTCTTTAATGTTTAGAACTTAATTATTTACTTCAACTTGAGTTCTCTCTATTACTTTGGGAAGCATTTAAAGATCTTTGTAACCACCACAACTTAATACAAAAAATCACTCATTATCCCGTGGACGTAGACAAAATGTCGAACCACGTAATATCTTGTGTCTCATGATAACTTAGAAGCTTCTACATTATATTTATGTTCTTCATTATTATTGTGATCTTACATATCTTTCATTACTTAGTATCATCAGTTCAACAGAGGTATCGATACTACTTAGCATCTGATCCTCTGAACTGTACACATCACGTAGACTACGGGAAAAAGAGTAGTCACAGTTTAGCGCCCACCGTGTTCTTTCTCACGACGTTGAGTCTAGACACAATTTTACTTTTAACTTCTGCATCTTCGGAAACGAAGGGATATGTGTTTTGACGTTGAATCTCACTCTTTAGTGTTTTGCTCATTCGTTATTTGTGTATGTTTTTGAGTTCATATCCAATGCCGTCTCTGACATTTAGACGACCCAGTGCGAAAAATCTCAAAACGCCCTTTGATCCTAATATTGGAGTAATAACATGACACATTATCCCGCCCTATGAAATAATACTGCTCTATCCCGCCCTGTGCGGGAGCCCAAGAAGCCCCCCCCCCCCCCCCAAGAACCGGGCCTGTTCATAGCCTCTAAAATCACACCTTGTTACAGATATACAAAGTTTTTCACAACAAGCGTAACCAAAAAACGCCAAAATCTTTGTTTTATACTAAAATCTCCCTTTTTAAAACAAAGCATACTCTAGATCTGGGAGGTTTTGACTGACAAAGGATTCTCAATGAGATTTTAAGGAAGAAAGATCTTCTAAAGCATTTAATAACCTCGTTTTTACTGAGATCCGACACCCACCTTTTCCGGTTTTCAACGTTTTAAGGTTTTTTTCTCCAAGGGTGTCATAAGCATTTAATACCCGTCTATCAAAGACATTATTTCAGTCATTTTTCTGAAAAATCTGTTTAGCCGTCTTCTTTGCCAGGGCATTAATTGTTACTTTTTGTACAAAGGTACCCAAGTACTAGATTTCTTTACTTTTTTTGTGACCACAAGATATAAAAAGCCGAAGGCATGCAGAAACCAAATGATGTGCCAATAAGCTCACGACCAGCACTCACAAGAGGAAGATCCCAAAAGCCGTCTCAAGCAAACCAAATAAACAAAGCAGAGGACGGACAAAGTGAGTTAGCAAGAAGAACAATGGCTACCAAAACACATATTCCCGCTAAAGGGATGGGGCAGACATCGGGATCTCAACCAATATACGGCATGCCATTACCGAAGCATCCTACCCCTACAAGGCCACATGCGGATGACGCAGGGCTACCCAGAACGTTAGCTCCTACAAGACGAGGGTTGGGAAACCTAACACCAATTCAGATAGATCCGGATGCACCAATAGTAGATGAAGATGTACAAAACTTTGAAGATCCAGCCAACAACACTCCTCAAGGAGGTGGAGATCACAATGAAGACCAAATGGCGGCACAAGTAGCAGCTTTGATACTTCGAAACAAGGAAAACGAAAATGCATTGCAGTAGATGGCTCAGCAGAACCAAAACCTCAAAGGTATGCTAGATACACATATCGAAGGTTCCCAAGCTCTCCCTCCTCAAAAACGGCATGGAAACGGAGCTATCTCAGGAAGATAATGTTGGATCTCAACCCACCAAAGACCAATCAACATAAAGGATCCGGAAAAGCGCACCACGATCCGGATGAAGTGGACTCAACATACAAACCCTCTCAATCCTACTACGACAAGGCATTTTCCAAAGATGCTCATAATGTGAACTTGGTTATGGAGCAAATGGAGAAAATGTAGAGGGAGATACAAAGCCTAAAAACTGGTCACGCAGGCGCACGACTGGAAGAAGCGTTACAAGAGGAAACCACATCACCACTGTCTTTTCGCATTTTAAGGGATCCCATCCCTCCGAAATTCCCGGTACCTACGTTCCATGCATACAATGGTACCTCAGATCCCGCAACCCACCTACGGTATTACACTTGTGTCCTTGCCTATTGGGAAAGATATGAGGTAGCATGGTATGAAAATCTACCAGAAAACTCAATAGACTCCTCCGAGCAATTGTCTACGGTCTTTTTGGAGACGTACATGTACAACAAAGCAACAAAGGAAGGGTTATATAGGCTATTTGCTTTAGCTATCGAACCCCGGGAAACATTGATGCAATACACAGACAGGTGGAAAAATACGTGCAAAGCAATTGGGAAAATCAATCCAGAAATTAGCATCAACTGCTATAAGTAAGGACTTGATAGAACCTCAGCCATCTTCGTGGAACTACACAACAGAGCCCTTGATTCCGAAGGAGAGCTCAGGGTAGTTCAAGACCGTTACATCATACTCGAGGAGATCCAGAAGGACAACCCCAGGGCACAAGCAAAGGCAATAGCAGCTCCGCAGCGAACCAATTCTATGGAGCCAATTTTGGGGATACCTAAGCGACAAAATGAAGTCGGGGGAAGAACCAGCTATCAAGACAAACGATCCAAATACGGAGATGGAAAAAGAGGCAAAGGAAGAGAAGAATTCACTGATAAAGTCTACACAAAGCTCAATACAAACTTCTCTCACATCCTAAGCAAGGAAGGAGCAAAGCCCGGCTTTCCTTACCCTAATACTAGGGGAAAGCAGCCGGATAAAATGAAGGAGGCTAAGGAATACTATGCATACCACTAGTAATTCTTACATACCACAGATACTTGTTACCACTTAAGAAGTGTGATCCAAATATTCATCGACGAAGGCAAGTTCATGGAGTACATTCAACTAAAGCCAACGGAGACGGAGGAGGCCCCAAAGAAGAGGGTGGAGCTACCTCAGGATGGAAAATACATAAACATGATTACCTTCTCCAGTGGAAGAAAAGAAGAAACGCTCGAAGACATACTCGAGTTAGCTCGAAACAGAAAGAAGATTGAATCACATGAGGTATTCTAACTAAGTGGACCACCTACCAGCACTTGGGAGGAATAGATGGCCACGCCATTAACATTCTCAACAAGAGACGTCAACCAGGAGGTTGAAATGCACAACGATCCGCTAGTGATCACCATGCTAATACATGGATTGAACGTTACAAAGGTCCTCGTGGATGGGGGAAGTTCGTTAAATGTGTTATATTATGAACCATACCTACGCATGGGGTTTACAGCGGAGCAGATGGATTCTTCCACTTGTACAATATACAATTTTAACGGAGGGTATCAAGACCAAAATAAAAAATTATCTTGCAGGTACATACATGACCCTTAGTAACAAACACATGCTACTGTGTGGTAGAGGCACCTTCTCCCTACAATGTCATCATGGGAAGACTATGGGTCCATAGGTTACGAGGAACAACTTCGATATATCACCAATACCTACGCTTTCCTACACCAATGGGTAAAATGGAAATCAAAGGCGACTAGCAGGACGCAAGGCTGTGCAACCTCGCAGAAATCAGACTCAACGAAGAGAGAACTGCGTCTCAGCAACACGAAAGCAAGAGATGCAAGGGAAACAATAAAAAAGTACACGATAGAGCCTCCCCCGTACCCAAAGCCGTCTCAACACTAGAAGTAAGTACATCCACCACTCCAACCGCAGATATCTCCGCCAAATAAAAATTACAGAAAAGCACTCCTCAACGGCCTCAGCAAAAAACCTGCTCACCGGTAGAATCAACGAAGAAGACCAACATCAGAACGCAGGCAGAACCAAAGATGATCAACATAGGAACATTACTTGAAGAGGAAGAAGAGGTGCAACTACAAAAATCGCTAAAAGAGTACGCATATATCTTTGCAAGGTCAATGGAGGACATGCCAAGAATTGATCCGAATTTGGTCTCACACCACCTTCGGCTCAGACCGGAGATACCACTGTTCAAACAACGCATACGAAAAGTTGCGGAAACCTTCCACGAAGGGGTATAAAAGGAGTTGCAAAAGATACTTATAGCAGGATTCATACGATAATTCAAGTATCCCACGTGGATATCCAACATGGTCATTGTTCCAAAGAAGAATGGAGGCGTACGCATCTGAATCGACTTCAGAAACCTCAACAAAGCGTGCCCCAAAGATAGCTACTCGCTGCCAAACATTGACCAACTGGTCAACGCAACCGAAGGCCATCAAAGACTATCCTTCATGGATTTATACTCAGGCTACAACCAGATAGCTCTGCATTCTTTAACCCACGAGTCCTGTATTGCTATACAAGGATGCCTTTTGAACTAAAGAACACGGGGGAAACATACCAGCGATTAGTAGACAAAATCTTCAAACCTTGGATAAGAAAAATACTGGAGTTATACGTGGATGATATGCTCGTCAAAATCAAAGAATCAAAATACCATCACTCACACCTAAGAGAGATATTTAAAGTCATGAGGAGCTTTCACATGAACGTGAACCCAGAGAAATGCACGTTCGGAGTTACCTCAGGAAAATTCCTGGGATATCTAGTAACTCAGCGAGGAATTGAATTAGATCCTGAAAGGGTCAGAGCTTGGAACCACAAAGCTCACGAAGGTGGGAAATATTCGTAGATGGCTCCTCCAACGGAGAAGGAGCAGGCATAGGGATTGTGATAACAACCCCCACCAGAGACAGACTCATCTACGCATTCATATTAGAATTCAAGCAATACACTAACAACATCCGGAGTATGAGGCAGTCATCCATGGCCTACGCCTAGCTCAGGAGCTAGGCCTATCAGACGTTCGATTGACTAGTGACTCACAATTGGTCATTATACAAATAAAGCTCAAATACCAAACAGTAGATCCAATATTATCTTCGTACCTAAAGCTAGCACAGGAGCATGCATCAAAGATCAACAAGGTCACGTTCAAACATGTCTGTAGGAAAGACAACAGACACGCAGACCCCTTAGCATTTATATCATCAATTTTGAGGGACAGAAACACCACCTTTGTCCAAATTGGGAGAATTGATGAACCTTCGATAGAAGGACTGACCTCAGCAGAGGAAGCCATGGTCGTTTAGACTAGGTCCATGAAAGAAGCAGAAAAAAAGAAGGAGGTTGCGGAAGAACCAGACAACAAAGCCGACGAGTCTGACGAAGATCAATCTATGTCAGATAGGAGCAACGAAGGAGAAGCAGAAGACGATTGGAGAATCCCAATCCACCGATACCTTGACAAAGGTACCCTACCTGCAGATGTCAAAGAAGCTCGAAAAATCAAATCAAAAGCAGCAATATACAGCCTACAGAATGGGGTACTATACCGAAGGTCATTTCTTGGACCTCTGGTGCCTCTCACAAATCGAAGGTAGAAGAATTCTACATGATATACATAGCGAAGAAGCTGGGAATCACATCAGAAGAAGGTATCTGGCAATCAAAGCCAAAATGCAAGGTTACTACTGGCTAAGCATGGACGAAGATGCAAAGAACGTAGCAAGGTATTGTGAAAGATGCCAATGCTTTGCTAGGAAGATTAAAGCACCGGCAACGGAGCTTAACTCGGTCATCATCCCATGGACATTTTCCAAATAGGGAGTTGACATTGTTGGACCCTTGATAGAGGGGACATCGAAAAGAAGATACCTCATAGTAGTTACTGACTATTTCACCAAATGGGTGGAAGCAAGGGCTTTGGCAAGGATTAGTGACACAGATGTCTTCAAATTCTTGTTTGAGCAAATCATCTGCAGGTTCGGGATACCGGCCGCCATAGTCTCCGACAATGGAAAGCAGCTGGAAGGAAAGAACATAGATATGTTGTTTAACGCTTTCAACATTCGGAAAAACAATTCTACTCCGATATACCTAAGAGCAATGGATAGGCGGAGGACACAAACAAGACGATAGCAATGAATGTGAAAAAAAAAATGGGGGCATACAAGAAAAGATAGTTCGAGCAGCTGCACAACATCTTATGGGCCTACCGTACCATAAGAAGAGCAGCCACGGGAGAAACTCCGTTCTTACTAACCTACAGAGCCGAAGCAGTCATCCCAGAGAAGATAATTCTGCCAACAACAAAAATAGAGGCATGGGAAAAGAACCTAACAACGGATCTTATGCTGGAAAAGATAGATGACCTCGAAGAAAGGCGTGAAGTAGCTTTGCAAAGGATGGTGAACTACCAGCGAAGGCTAGATCGTGAATACAACAAACGGGTAATTCCTAGAAACTTTGTGGTTGAAGAATACGTACTATGTCAAATACCACCTTATCAAAAGAACAAAGAGTGGGGAAAATTAGCTCCTACACGGGATGGACCCTATATCATACACGACATTGCCGGGAAGGGTTCATGCTACCTAAGGAACCTCAAAGGAGAAGTATTGCAACACCCTTGGAATGCAATGTACCTAAAGAAGTACTACCCGTAAGTGAATGGTTATCACTCAGGAGAAGAAGGGAAGGCGCAATGGCCTACCATGTTCTATCCCTGATCAAAGGTATTACAAAACCTAACTAATTAATGAAAGAAACTTTTTGCTAAGAAAAAGTATATATCGATTACATAAAAATTGGGTTAGAAATTACACCCTCCGTCAGAATTGACGATTAGGCAGGGACATAACTGCGCATATGTCTGTTGATGGTGGATTTCTATTTAAAGGCTAAAATTGTAAAAAGACAATTTTTGTAAGCTGACGTTCTGCAAAGGATAAAACCTTCAGGTGATGAATATTTCTCGCCATGATAATTCATTGGAGCATGTGCAACCATCCCTGAGAATTAAAACCTACCCAGAGCGGAGCATGTAGCAACCATCCCTATTTTATGTTGGTTTGCAGCATTACTGCCTTAATTAAAGCCTTGTGTTCGACATGCAAACACCCGTAGGCTACCTGACGGTGGGTTATATTAGCCCCGTTGAATGCAGGCAAGGCTACCCATGTTAGTCTCACCTGCTGAAAACAAACTCAAAAATAGATCTCATCCGTCCAACTTCACAGGCATATATGGAGGGTGTAGATATAGATTCAGGAGGTCTTGAGCATGCTACCATGATCACCTCGGACTCACCTTCATGCATGACCGAACGGTCAAGACCAACTACAGTTGGTCCTTCCAAAACATGCGCTCAAAGTGAGCATGACGCACGGCTGGAACCTAATTAGGGTTCCTTTTAATCGTGAACGTCCAACTTCGCAGGCATAGTTGGACGGCTTAGATT
Organism: Papaver bracteatum; assembly: GCA_023529315.1. Classification (NCBI taxonomy): domain Eukaryota; kingdom Viridiplantae; phylum Streptophyta; class Magnoliopsida; order Ranunculales; family Papaveraceae; genus Papaver; species Papaver bracteatum. The sequence goes on along the minus strand of JAJJWX010003275.1, from coordinate 1,603,180 downwards.
ATACCCTAAAAACAAGTAGTGAAGTAATGGTACACCATTGACATGCCCTCTTTCTACCTACATGACCGACTCCCTCATAGGCAAGCCGTGGTGCAAGAAACGATTTCCCAAACAAGGATAGGTTAACGCCTTATGCAGGTTGAGAAGATCCAAAACGATCACGACCATCCGAATTCGCATGCATAGTTAGATGGCCTATATTGTGCCCAGGGTCATAGAGCAAGCATGTACATGCTCACTGTCGGCCCAAGATGTTGCATACATGGTCGGTCTCCCCAAAGGAGGTGCACGCAACCCAAAACCGATCGCCCAAAGTGGCCGGTCCAAAATCCTAATTAGGGTTTACGGTGCATGTCGCAGAAACATCTCGAGCGTCCATCTTTGCAGGATTGGATGGAAGGCAAAGATGGATACTTAGAAGGAACCGAGCATGCTAGCATGACCACCGTGGGACCGACTTCACGCCTAGATGATCGGCCAAGACCGGCAGTGGTTAAATTCCTCGGTACGCGTGCCCAAATGTGTAATGTCACAGCCCCTCCATAAGTTCTAATCTCGACCACCCGTCTTTGCCACCTAAAGTGAGTGGCTTAGATCAAATCTTTGCAAGTCAAGCAGGCATGGGCGTGAACACCATTGTACCACCTCCATGCAGGGCCAATCGGTTCCTCCATAGAAACTCCCTTAGCATGAAAACGTTTGAGTTGAAAAAGGCAGCATGCGCGCCTCCCATCCAACGATCGCAAGTAGAGTTGCAAGCCATCTCGTCCATCCAACTTTGCAAGCTTGGACGAATGGCTTAGGGTGCGAATCAACCAGAAAACAAGGTATCACCATGATCACCATCCGTCACTCTTCTTCACAGGGTGATCGACCAAGGCGTGGCCTGCCCATACAGCCTCCAAACGGTCAGCTGAAGATGGCTGCATGCGATGTCATACCAAGTTCACGATTCACCCTGCACTATTTTATGTGGGTCCCATGATCCACACACTCGAGACATTAATCACGTCACAACTGGGGGATACAAACTGGGGTATTGGTCTGGCGGTTTACAGCGTGCAACACGCCATTACAAGATCGTGTCAGGGAAACATGGGCGGTTAGCAATGATAGGAGAAGTGGGAGAGCAACCGTGTGACACTAACACACAACTCCACTTCCTCCATCACTCCACTTCCTCCACTTTCCCACGAGAGACGTGATGAAGTCTTATCGACTTGTATAAATAGGTTCTCATCCCTATTTCCAACGACAACACAGAAAAACCAAGTGTTAATACCATAGTATTCAACACCCAGAGCCTGCCTGCAATATTTGCTAGCCTTCTCAACCTTCTGTTAACAAGTCATCAAATAGCCTTCACCTTCATACTCTCAACACCTTCTTCGCTTCCCTCCCTAAGATCAACCTCACATCCTTCACCTGTGACCGAAGCAAATCTGGAACGGCCGTGTCTTCGGTTTAGGCCAGAATTGTATAGTTTATCTCTCGAATCAAAAGTGCTCATCGTGCAGCACATTTGTTGAAGTTTTAAATTCACTTCTCATCTACACACACCCAAAATTACCTAAACCGGCAGAAGTAGTTTTCTCCCACAAAAAATTGGCGACCACAGTGGTAGGTTAATCTATCGGTTTTGAAGTCGATCTCTTCAATACCATTTCAATTTTCAAGAATGGTGGATCTTAGATCTGGATCAGCAACCAATACCGAGGGAAGTAGCGCCGACAACACTTCTAGCGCTGATATCCCAATTACTGGTGTCACTATACAACCCGCCAGTACAATCAACGTGTCCCGTGGAGTTGCGTCTTCTACCATCAGTACCACCAATACCAGCGGAGAAGGAGCGGACATTCCAGTAGGTGTGACACCTCCCATTACAAGAGCTAGAGCGGCTGCAAATCCAGGCATTTCCTCAAGCATGACACCTCCGTCCGTCACCAAAACAACTACCCAAACGTGCGGCTCAAACGCATAAAGCTTCGCCTCGAAAGGGAACATGCAAAGATCCTGCGCAGAGCACCGAAGACACAAGCTTCCTGTTTCCGATAAATGAAGTAATGGAACTCTTGGAGGCATGGATTCAGGATGATGCTATCAAGCTACCTCCTATCAGACTTCCACCAACTGAGAAAGACATGGCAGACCCTAAGTACTGCCGTTATCATAGGTTTGTCCACCACCCAACTAAGGACTGCAACAAGTTGAAAAAAATCTTCATGGAAAATATAGCAGCAGGAGAGCTTCAATTGGGGAATGAAGGAGTTCACAGAGACCCTCTTCCTGTCCGAAGTTGCATGATCTCTGGAGACTCTGTGCGCAATACTGCACAATCCATGATGGAACACCTGTGTGAAATCTTGTACCTTTCCAAGGTACAACGTCAAGATATATTCATGGCCCTCAACCGTATTGTGTCAGGCATGCGCTTGTACCCAGAAAAAGAAGTCGTTCCAGCATCTCAAGTCTCCTTGGAAGATAGCGCCAACAAAGGAAACTGGGGACTTTTGAGCGTCGCTCATTTGAAAGATGTCAAGTTCGATAGCACATTAATCGATACAGCTTATGAATTCAACATCGTTACTATCAAGACCCTGCAAGCTGCGAAAATCTCAAAGAAGGAGGCTACCCGTGGTCCGACTGTGATCAAGAGCCCAGCAGGAGAGTTTGTGGATGTCTACGGATACATTGACATTGATGTCAAGATCGGTAACACTCCAACACAAGCCAGATTCCATATAATTAAGGAACATCCGGACTACGACATGATTATGGGGCGCCCGTGGGTACACAAGGCGCATTCCTTACCAATCTCAGTACCTGGAAGAATCTCCAACAAGCCAGCTCCGATGATTTCCAACAAACCTTGGAGACTCAAAGACTGCATGTTGCCTCCATACCAACAACTCACAAGCATAACGCAACTCCCTGGTGAAAGCCCTTCGTCTTACGTCAAGAGATTCAGATCCCAAGTAAGTCTCATTGAACAACCCTCTTTGCAAGTAGTGGATGATTGTCTTGTTGGACCGCAGGGGACTGTTTCACCTGACAGGCGGGCCACCACCAAGAGATGTGAATGGAGTGTTGGCCCCTTTAATCGCTTCACCAAAAGTTTGGAAGCAGTCAAGAACGACACTTGTCAGAAGCAATCTGTTATACCAAGTCCAAATCCGTTTCAAATCGGAGATATGGTAGCAAAGGTAACCACGTTCCAAGTTGGAAACATGGCAAAGAAAAATAACGCACTTGACTGATATGCCTGCAAAGGAAGAGGAAGTATTCTTAGTGGCAGATGTTATCTTGGGCGGTTACTGCAAGATCATCAATGCAGACAAACTCGAAGGTGTGGTTGTTCACTCACGATGGCTCAAGCCCTACCTCACTTGAAGACACGACATCACCTCTCTAATCCCCCCGGGGGGATTCCTCCAACAATTTTCCTTTTCACAATATTTGTCATTCCTTCAAAATGATGGCACCGCTTGCCTTCATACTTATTAGGGTTTCAATATTTCTTCAAGTAATCAAGATTTCATTCCTTTTATAATTTCTCATAAAATCACACAAAGTTATGAGTCACCTTCAAACCACCATTACCCAGAAAGAAAACCCTAAATCCTCATACCAAATCTTCATACCGGCCTGGTAATATGGGAGGAATAAAACATGTAAAAAGGGGAGGAGGAAGGTATCCTACATGATCTACTTCAACGGAGCCAGACTCACGTCAGGGGGCACAAGCATAAAAAATATGCATGTTTTGAAAGCAGCATTAAATAAAACTTTGTTCAAGACAAGCAAGCAAAGAGGAAAACTTCAAAATCAGCCGCCACTGAGTATAAAAAAAAATATACAAAGAAGAATAACAGGGAAACTCAAATCCTGGTTGCGTCTTCATCACTTTTGGGATCCACATATTGTGACGCTTTCTCCAGAGACGCCTCAACTTCTTCTTCGGGCACAGCAGCTACCGCCTCAACATCTTCAGCATGCGTAACTTCTGCACCTTCTACAGAATCCATTACAACTTTGGAGATCGTGCCAATCACTTTCGGACGTTCAGTCTCATCAGTATCAGGGTCAAGGATTATCACACCACCACGTATTGGGTAATCACACTTCCCATCATCCGCAGGACGTTCGTGTTCAACCCTCCGTCTCTTCAACCGAGCCGCAAACCCTTCAGCTCTCGAGCTTACTAGTGCTTGTGACGCCTCGCGTTTCCACTTCACTCGCAACGCTTCTTCATGTCTTTGTTTCTCCTTCATATCGATTGCAACTGAAAGAGCACAGAGCCGCCCCCTGACAATGGTTAAATGCAAGACAGACATTCCATGTACGGCATGGCCGACATCAAGAAGTGGCAAATCAATTTTAGCCATCACCTCTTCATGCGCGTTAGCTTCTAGTTTATCAACTTCAAAACGTTTTTCTGAAGAAGCTGCAGAGTGATCATCACCAACACCTTTCATGATATACTACAAAAAAAGAGGGGAAGATAAGTTGCGGCGGCACATAAAAATATTCTAATCACAACTATCGCCGATCAATTAAGAAATCAACGTATGGAGCAATACCTGATATGTTGAAGAAGACGATCGCCTAATGAGAAGAATACAGGAAAACTTCTTTATATGCTTCATGATCCAATAAGATCCCCAGGAGAAAAGAAGTCCACCTTTGCCGCTTTCTGAGGCTGTTGAGTCGGGATTGTGATCAACAATGTTTATCGAATGCTAGGCATATGAGAAGGCACACAGAAACAGGAAGACAAAGGTGGATCGACCCACTAAGATGTACTACCCCAGCCGAGCTTTACCATTGGAAGGATCAACTCAACCGGCTCCAAGGCATTTAACACACATGACATACCTCCTCCCACGATCAACCAAAGCAGGCACAACAAGCCCGATCAAACAAGCACATGCCCCCACATGCCTATCAAGCAGGCGCAACAGAGTGACTTTGGTTGAAGTATATACATGGTGGGGTCCACATTCATCTAGGGTTACATGCACATCTGCCCACGTTCAAATCAAGAATGCTCGCATCGGGTCCCACCAAAGCGGGCTCTCGACAGAGGCAGGCATAACAAGGACATGACGACTCGTCTCTCCTGGTAACATCAAACTTTATCTCAAAAGTTTTATCTTTATTAGTCACCATCTTATGCCTACCCTGCAATAGTGTAATCATTACATGCTAGGAAGGGGATTTAATGTTGATGGTGGATTTTTATTTAAAGGCTAAAATTGTAAAAAGCCAATTTTTGTAAGATGACGTCCTGCAAAGGATAAAGCCTTCAGGTGATGAATATTTCTCGCCATGATAATTCATTGGAGCATGTGCAACCATCCCTGAGAATTAAAACCTACCCAGAGCGGAGCATGTAGCAACCATCCCGATTTTATGTAGGTTTGCAGCATTACTACCTTAATTAAAGCCTTGTGTTCGACATGCAAACACCCGTAGGCTACCTGACGGCGGTTTATATTAGCCCCGTTGAATGCAGGCAAGACTACCCATGTTAGTCTCACCTGCTGAAAACAAACTCAAAAATAGATCTCATCCGTCCAACTTCGCAGGCATAGATGGAGGGTGTAGATATAGATTCAGAGGGTCCTGAGCATGATACCATGATCACCTTGGACTCACCATCATGCATGACCGAACGGTCAAGACCAACTACAGTTGGTCCTTCCAAAACGTGCGCTCAAAGTGAGCATGACGCACGGCTGGAACCTAATTAGGGTTCCTTTTAATCGTGAACGTCCAACTTCGCAGGCATAGTTGGACGGCTTAGATTATACCCTAAAAACAAGTAGTGAAGTAATGGTACACCATTGACAGGCCCTCTTTCTACCTACATGACCGACTCCCTCATAGGCAATCCGTGGTGCAAGAAACGATTTCCCAAACAAGGCTAGGTTAACGCCTTATGCAGGTTGAGAAGATCCAAAACGATCACGACCATCCGACTTCGCAGGCATAGTTGGATGGCTTAGATTGAGCCCAGGGTCATAGAGAAAGCATGTACATGCTCACTGTCGGCCCAAGATGTTGCATACATGGTCGGTCTCCCCAAAGGAGGCGCACGTAACCCAAAACCGATCTCCCAAAGTGGCCGGTCCAAAATCCTAATTAGGGTTTACGGTGCATATGTCGCAGAAACATCTCGAGCATCCATATTTGTAGGATTGGATGGAAGGCAAACATGGAGACTTAGAAGGAACCGAGCATGCTAGCATGACCACCGTGGGCCCGAATTCACGCCTAGATGATCGGCCAAGACCGGCAGTGGTCAAATTCCTCGGTACACGTCCCAAAGGTGGAATGTCACAGCCCCTCTATAAGTTCTAATCTCGACCACCCGTCTTTGCCACCTAAAGTGAGTGGCTTAGATCAAATCTTTGCAAGTCAAGCAGGCATGGGCGTGAACACCATTGTACCACCTCCATGCAGGGCCAATCGGTTCCTCCATAGAAACTCCCTTAGCATGCAAACGTTTGAGTTGAAAGAGGCAGCATACGCGCCTCCCATCCAACGATCGCAAGTAGAGTTACAAGCCATATCGTCCGTCCAACTTTGCAAGCTTGGACGAATGACTTAGGGTGCGAATCAACCAGCAAACAAGGTATCACCATGATCACCATCCATCACTCTTTTTCACAGGGTGACCGACCAAGGCGTGGCCTGTCCATACAGCCTCCAAACGGTCAGCTGAAGATGGCTGCATGCGATGTCATACCAAGTTCACGATTCACCCTGCACTATTTTATGTGGGTCCCACGATCCACACACTCGAGACATTAATCACGTCACAACTGGGGGATACAAACTGGGGTATTGGTGAGCAACCGTGTGACACTAACACACAACTCCACTTCCTCCATCACTCCACTTCCTCCACTTTCCCACGAGAGACGTGATGAAGGCTTATCGACTTGTATAAATAGGTTCTCATCCCTATTTCCAACGACAACATAGAAAAATCAAGTGTTAATACCATCGTATTCAACACCCAGAGCCTGCCTGCAATATTTGCTAGCCTGCTCAACCTTCTGTTAACAAGTCATCAAATAGCCTTCACCTTCATACTCTCAACACCTTCTTCGCTTCCCTCCCTAAGATCAACCTCACATCTTTCACCTGTGACCGAAGCAAATCTGGAACGGCCGTGTCTTCGGTTTAGGCCAGAATTGTATAGTTTATCTCTCGAATCAAAAGTGCTCATCGTGCAGCACATTTGTTGAAGTTTTAAATTCACTTCTCATCCACACACACCCAAAATTATCTAAACCGGCAGAAGTAGTTTTCTCCCACAAACAATGTCAATCTCGGATCCTAAGGTCGAATGAATCCCTCTAAAAGGCAGATAGTAAGGAATATATCCAATAAAGAGAGATACCTTGTCGAAAGTAAAGCAGCCATCGTTGAGCGCATATGGTTACAGGAAAATTATTGCCTACGTGGGGACCCTCGCTACCACGGTAACTTATGACCAAAGGATAGCCTGGTAGGATGTTGAATGTTCCACCAAGGTTAAACATACCTTAGCACCATGTGATGACATGAATGTGCGAATAATTAGACACAATACGTCTACTTACATATCATATAAAAGGTACCACGAAGGTGTTACCAAAATACGACTAATATGTCTTAAAAGCTGCAGATAACAAAGGTTCAGAGCGCAACAAAGGGTGTTTTAAAAAAACAAGACAACAAATGCCCCTCAACTGGGGGGAAAATACAACAAAGGAGTTTAATTGAAAGTAAAGAAAAAATAGCATGATCAAGGATAAGGAAGACAAAGACAAATGCCCCTCGAAAATCATTGTTGATATAATCAATGACGGAACGTTCAAACTGTGCAACAAGAAACTTGAGCATCCGTGTTTTAGATGAAAATCTCAAGATGATCATTAGCTTGCTGAAAACTTTAAACTTAGCAAAGAACATCAAATCGAGATATCTCTCTCTCGAGGCGACTAATCTTGGCATTTGCACCTACCAACTGCTCCTGGATACCTGCGGATACAAAGGGTATCAACAACAAAGAAAGACAGGTAAAGACACGAAGGGTGCTACGGAAAAATAAATATCTTAAGTTACCTCCGGCATGGATAAGGGATTCTTCTAGACTATGCTGAGATTCAGCAAGTTCCACCTCGGCTGCCTCAATATCTTCCACAAGGGTATCCTTTTCTGTCCGAAGATCATCAATATCTATCCGGAGTGAAGCATTCTCGGAGGACAAAGTTTGGTACACACTTTCTAACTCTTCAAACCTTTTTACCAAGGACGCATAAGACATAGAAGAAGTCTCGGAGCCAGCATCGACAAGTTTGTTCTTAAGAGAACGAACCTCAGAAGCTAATACATTACGCTATGTAGTAACTTTAGCTAAGGAATGACAAGCATCTTCAGAATCGGCGTGATATTTCTTTCGAATAATATCTTGGGCTGAGAGGCGTTTATCGACTAAGGCAATATCCTCCTTTTGCTTGGAGATGAGACTCTCCTTCCAACTAAGGGCTTCGTCATACTCCTTAAGAAGAAAAGGCATCTGCTTCACTAAGTCCGCATTATGAGCAAACTCAAGAGAAAGTTGAGCCTCATTATAGACGGTTATGTTCATCAGCCTATCAGACTTCTTTTGGTAAAACCAAACATTGGAAGTTAACTTGGCAACTTGATCTTAGATATATCTAAGTTCACTAGAGCCACCGGCTGGCAGACGAAGGTTGTCTCAGGACTATGCAACCAGCAAAATTAAAGAAAAAACTAAGGAGAAGAAAAAACGAACCTATGGCTTTGGAGCACTCAGCGGACAAGGCAACATCAGTAGATTTACGACCATCCTCAACAACCTTGGAAGCATTATTAGCTCTCCCAAGAGCCAATAATAAATCTTCCAGAGACATATGCGTCTTCCTCAAATCATCCTCCAACGAAGCTATCTTAGCAACAGAAGCTGCATCACTTGATGAAGGATGTTGTGCAAAGGCGAGTACATACTCTTGGCGAGCACGTTCCAACAAGGCACTCAAATGGGTGCACTTAGCCCTAGAGACATTGAATAAGGTATAGCTAACATCGATCTGCTTACAAAGCTGCAAACAAAGGAGCATAAGAGCGGACGAAGATTAAATTAAGAAGAAAAAATACTCAGGTAAGAATCACTTACTGAGAATGCTGAAAGACGAGGAAGGAAAGTGGTGTAGGTATCCATGAAAGCTTCCATCTCTTGGATGCTACCCCTGCGGATCTCACCAAGGCTTTGACTAGAACATATACAATCGAGGTCAAAGAACAAGTCCTTAGTTGCGTGGTACTACGCAGTCAGCACATCCAACTGCGAAGCTACTTCAATTGAACTATCAAGATGATGATGATCAACTCCAATAGAGAAGGGACCTTTAGAATCCCGCAGGACAGCTTTAAGAATAACATCATCAGATCTACCTAAGCTCAAGTTCTCTAGCAGCTTACCATGGTTTAATTCAGCACCAAGATGAGGCACGACTGCTGAACCCTCACCACGAAAAAGATACGGCATGGTGTATGAGCTAGGAATAGAATACGGGCCTTGAGAATTTCCTAGACCCATGTCACCAGCAGAAGGAAGATTACCAAGTACAGTCTAATCTGGTGACGAAGGGGGAGGTCCAACAGCTTTGCTAGCAGGGGCGGTAGAAACAGACTGAGCACTCCCTAGTGAAGCAGGAGCAACGTTGAAGGAGAAGCTAGCCAGTTTCACAACCTTATTCTTCGGCTGCGAATCTAAACCACTAGCCTTCGTTGTAGGGATAACGACCTTGGCAAACTAACAAGATTGTTACTTCAATTTCGCATCCAACTTCTCCAAATATGATTGCATCGTTTTCTTCTTCAGGGAGAATTGTTATCGAAATACCATTATGTTGTCATTATCATGCCAAAAACAAAAGAATAACAACAACCAACCTTTACCAGAGAAAGGTTGAAAATCGGTTTTAACAATTGCAAGCAAAAGTTGAAAACCGTCGAAACACATATGCTTTTATGCTAAACCAAAACCGATTCAACATATTGTGACTTTTTCACATATTATTTCTACAGGAACCCCTTATGATCCTTTGATAAAGCCTACCAACTTGGGATAGAACTTAATCCTGCTAAAACAAAAAGTTACCTAAACCATAAGGGTTCACAACATATTATGAGATCGAATATCAAGGTAATAAAACTGAAATCAAACATCTCATACACATACATAGCAAATAAATAAAGCATTAAAGTACCGGCTATGTAAATCAAAACTATCACAAGAAAAATTATAAATCAAATAATTGTTCAAAGGGAATTTAGGAGAAGATGAAGAGTATGAGAAATGGAAAGATGGTTCTTATTGATAGCAACAACAACTGTATTACATAGCATAGTATGCTTTATATACAAGTAGGAAGAGAAACCTAGATATTATATTGTGCCGCACATACATGGGCTACAAGCCCTACAACACTCCCCCTTATACGGTTCAATGACAAAACTTTATACATAGTGCTTCACATATAGTGCTTTGAATGTAGTTCTTGAAATATCGTTCTCTCCTTGATGACTTGTGCTGAAATCAATTTCCAAACTAAAAATTTGACAAGGAAAAACCCAGTGGGATAAAACCTTGGTACAATGTTTCACGTGTAGTACTTCACATGTTATCTCGTACTTTACATGCAGTTCATCACATGCAATACGACCTTCAAAGATCGATGAGTCTAAGTTAATTGCCTCGTTAAAACTTCGTCAGAAAAACCCCTGAGGGACAAAACCTGAACTAAAGAAAAAGAGTACAATATTTATTAAACTTAGAACATAGTTGGATGCGTATACGTTGCCTCATTAAAACCTTGACAAGGAAAACCCAATGGGATAAAACCTTTACGAAGGGAAAAGAGTACAACGAGGCAGATGCAAGTAAAGGTAATCTGTTGCAGATGATCACTTTGCTCCATTGAAGTTGACTAGTTGTTTCACAACTTCTAAGGCAGAAAACCCTCGTAAGAGAGACAATAGCCTTAGATGGGAAATTATATTCCTGGTATTTGTTGTTTTCTCATTAAAAACCTTGACGAGCAACAAAACCCTGTGGGAAAAAGTAACCTCGGTGAAGGAAAAGAGTTCAACACACCATTAGATGCTCCCCCCTGATATCGGACAATTTCCATTAGTCTAATGCAGTCAAAAGGAGTTCATCACACATTACTTTGGTGACTTTAATGTTTATAAGACCCTGTTGTTGATTCTGGAAGTTACGGTGCTTAAAAAACTGTCGCCATTCATTTATTTGATTCATATATTTTCAATAATATCAACGCGATCTTTATGTCTTCAACGTTCAACATACTTGATGCTTTTTTTTTAAGTATTGTCTCGCTAAAAACCTTGTCGAGTAACAAAACCCTTTGGGAAAAACTATTCTCGATCGAATGGAAAAATAGTACAACACAACTTCAATTTCGAAGTAAAAACATGTCGACAACATATCCTTGGATCCTCCCCCTGATGTCGGCATCTCCCTCTGATTATTTTTAGAGTTATTCCAGACTATTCCTATAGTCATGTACTTTTCGAAACTGAATATCGGTATTGACCTAGAAAATAGTCTACCGTATCTCCCCCTAATTACTTTCATTTGAGAATAGATTATTGTTCCTTCATAATCAACAACTTTTGGATTGCACTTTCATTAGCATTCCTTTTAATGTCTTTGTAGGGATAAAACAAATTTATGTCAATGGTTACGTTTAAGTACATGATTACATTCACTATATCATTCCAATGACGTTGCGTTGGCGCTGAGCTATATCTAGCTAACAAGTTACCTGAGGATGTAAAATTTAATCGAGTACATTATTATACTAAGTACAACAATGCATATATTGTACTTAGATATGGGAATTTCATCTCCCAAAACATATTCGTTATCTTCCTTTAGATGAAATGGTCACTTACTTACATTTGAACCTCGACTAATCATGGGAGTGCTATCAGGATGCATGTCTTTGTTAAATTTCCTGAAAAATTTAGACATATGCAAACTGGTGGAATAATGTACCACAAGCTCAGTATTCGATCGAGCTTTCCCTAGATTTTTCATCTCAAATTCGAATTTTAAATAGCATTTAAGCTCTCTTATTACATCAAGAGTTCACATCATGTTTGTATCATAAACATAAATAACTACAATTCCAAATAAGGAACTTTCTTATAAATACAAAAGGAAAAATAACCCAATTTTTTATCCCCTCCAAATCAAATAGCCACTTAGATGGGTATACCACATCCGCCTGATTGCTTGAATCCATAAGTGAGCGTTCTATCTAACTGTAAACGCACTCTGTAGTTTAGAGTCATTTGATTTGGGAAACAAAAGTCTATCAAGTACTTTTGTAAATATCTTCTATCTCTTGATTCTTTCAAAGATAGTAACAACCACATACATATGCTGCATTTCAAGTCCTTTTTAAAATTACCAAGCTAACTAAATAGCGGAACTATATAACGTTCATCACAAAAGAACAATTCCAGGGCTTTGTGAGAAACCTCGCGCCACAAGGCGAGTATTTGTACTATAAGAATACTTTCTTCTCATTATGCTTTATGACAAATTAATAATATATGTCCAATAGGATTTACACTTGGTTGGTTAGCACTACCACACCAAATACCCGTATATTTGTCAAAAAACTAAGTTCTACCTGGATTGTGTAGGCCAAATATGCTATTTATTTGAAATCAATCAAATAAAGCATGGTTCGATCTCATTGTGCTCTACTTATGGAGCAACTATTTATGGATTATTCATCATTGTGCACGCATGATCCTTTCATTGACTCATGTGCATGTAGTTGCAGGATTTCCCACACTACACCCTTGTTAATATTTTGTTATAAACAACTCAGAATTGAAGATAAAAAACGACACTTTATTATCTTGGTTTCAGAAAATGTTTACAGAAATGGAAGAACTCAAGATTACAACATTTCTCTTGAAGTTTCTCTCTCCTCAAGATTTTCTTAATTCTCAAAAGTACATCATCATCTCATGGACATACTGGGTCTGTATTTATAGAGTAACTACATAGTGAATGCCGACTAAGTTTTCCTTCTATTTCGGGTTGATTCTGCGATTGTTCCGCGATGGTTACAATGTTTACTCTCGCAAGTTTTGTAATCATCGCAGGATAAATACGCTTTTCTCAAGTTTTCTTCACTCGCCATTTATTACATCGCTCCTCTGACTGTTTTTATAACATTCGCAAAGTGTAGTTGATGATCTTGAGGTGACGCTCGCTGAGAAGTGTTGTTAATATCGCAGAGAATAGGTGTAGCGATATTCTGGTCCTACATCTTGCCTCTTCTCATGTATTTTCTACGAAGAAGAGAAGATCATGAGAATTCCATACTCCTCATAACACTCACAATTTCTTTTCCTTCTACATTTTCTCCCCGACAAGACTCCGTTAATTTAGCTTTTCCACCTACACGTGTTGTTAATTCCTCTTTTTACTGACACATCTCTGTTCAATAGGCCCGCTCCTTTTCTTCTATAAAAGGCAAGGTTTAATCTCAAAACTAATTTTGTCTGCAACCTTTCTTATTCTTCATATTTTCCTGCTACTGTTCAAATGGAGTCATCAAGGTATGTTTTTGATTGTAATACTTATCTGAGCCAATTTTTATTTGTATTTCATGATCTTCTCTATTTGATTCTTCATAACTCTTGCATTTTGTTTTCTCTCTAGTGGAATTATCCCTAATACTCGCAAAAGGCTTGCTGAGAAGAAGAGGAGTTCTGCGAGTGATAAGGTAGTAAGAAACACATTTTTCTTTTTAATAACAATATTGTTGCCTCTGTTTCCTATCTAAGTTATTATTCGCAGGATGATGAGAATCCTGTTAAACCTCCCAAAAGATCTCGCCACTTTAAGACTCTTGGGGATAATCTCACTATTCCCATGCTAACATCCGTAAGGACTACTCCCATACCATCGCAAGAAAATCTTTCTACTTTTTTCTACAAGAATATCGCTGCCCAAATTCCTACTTCTTCTGATCCTTTGATAAGTCAAACTTCTAAGATTGATATAACCGAGACTCATTATAGTCATTTACGGCCTTCAACTGTTGTTTTTCCAAACACTCCTCCTGATAATTCGTCCACCGCAAATGATTAAAATCGTCAACTGGATCTCGTTACTACTTTACCTTTTACACATCTTCCTTCATAAAATGAAAGCTTATCAAGTATTTATGTTGCTTTTAAAATGTTGTCTAATGTTTTAGACAATGCTAGAAAGTCTTCTAATGATTCTCTTCAACATGAAGTTTGCGAGACTTTTCTCAAATATTTTGGTTCTGATGGTTCTGCTTCGCTAGCATCTTTGGAGGATGAAATTGAAACTTTAAGAAGAAGTCTTCAAGTCAAAACGTCTGAATGTGATATTCTGAACTATAAGCTTCGCAACTCTTCTCTTGATTGAGATAACCTTCGTAGGAAAAATGACGAGCTAAAAGGTATAATTTTCTCCTCTGGTTTTTCTGTTTTGTTTTTATATCTCCTGTATTCAATCCTCCTCCTTAAATTCTTGATTTATGTGTTAGTTACAAATCGGACTCGTTTCATGGAGAGACTTAAATTTGAATCCATTGCTGACGAAGCTCGTGTTGAAAGAGATTTTTGGATGGACCAGTATGATAGATTAGACAATCTCTGTACATATTCGATCAATCAAATAGATAATCTTACTAATGAGAATAATCAATTGTCGCAAAGTCAAAATTTATTAAGTAACGAGATTACTCGCCTCTAATATTTGTTAACCAAGTCTAATTTGGCGGTAGAATCTTTATCAGATGAGAATAGAACTTTATCCCAAGAGAAACACAAATTTTCAAGCTTGATGGCGATTTCTTCGCAACAATTGCGTAATCTACAAAGAATATGCGATAACCAAGAGCAATCTCTCCATTCCCTTAAAAATGAACTCAAGGAGGTAACTAAATCATCCGCTGCTGAAAAGGAGAAACTTATCAAGGGCAGGTTAACTCTTAGTTTGAAGGCCAGCGAGCTTCAAGACCAATGCTCTCAATTGGAGAAATCTCACTCTTTGCTAGCAAAGGAAAACTCGTATCTACGTACCAGAGAAGAAAATATGAAATCTCGTATGAAGGGTGTGGTCGGTGATAAATTCGATGACGCTATGAATCAATGGTAAAATTGCTTCTTTACATTAATTCAAAACTTAACCTCGCAGAAAGAAGGTAGTCAATTGACTGCCTTTCTTGTTGACCTTTCGGTTAAATTATGTGTTATATTTCTTGTGAGATCTTTATCTGACCGATATTTTATCACTCTTGTTACTCGCAGAATCTGAAAGAAACCTTCACTCTACCATCACTGACCTTACCAACAAATTGGATAAAGTTCGCAAAAAGAACAAGTCTCTTATCTCCAATCATCTTGAATCTCGTGACAAAGCAGAAAGAAGACTTGATTATCTCGAGTACTTCAAGAATGTAGAGATTAGGAATCGTGATAGAGGTTTTCTTCGCAAGGCCCACCTTAGTGCTGAAGTTCTTGTGAACGAGATTCTGCTCTCCCATTCTCTCCCTCCAGTATCTGTTCCTCCTCTAAAGGTTGATGATGATGAAATTCCTCTTCCCATGCATGAAGAATTAGAGTTTACTAATGATGAAGAAATTATCACCCAAGAAGATGGTGAAGAAGAAGAAAAAAGTCCTCCCAAGGAAGTAATTGCTGATGAAGAATTAAAAGAAGGAGAGACTCGTGGTGAAAAAGATACTGATGAAGCTAATAACTCTGGCAATAATAAATCTGGCGAGCAAGAATAATGAATCTGGCGAGGCCATCACTGAAACTTGAATTTCATTGCTGCCTTCTTTTTCTTCTTTTTTCGTGTGAGCGATGTAACTTTTGAAACTTTTAGAATTTAACTTTTAATTTTGTTTACTTTGAATATTTTCAAGGAAGATAATGAATTCTTACTTCTCCATTCCCTACTTGCCCTCTATTATCTTTCTTGAAATGGTGAATAATTTTCTGTATCTTCTTATATATTGTTCTGAAGGAATCTGCGATGTTAAGAATTTGCCTTCTTATATATTGTCCTGCGATGAATGAATATTTCCTGCAATCTTAAAATAGAGTAGTTAATTGGTAAGATTATTCTTTTGGTCTTATTTTTCCTTCATAATTAAAGGTCTTATTTTGCCAAAAATTTTCTGTCTGCGACAAAATCGCAGGACGTCTTTACATTTGCATGTATTGACCCATTGATCTTGCCTTATATTTATTCTTTGATTGTATTGTGACAATATGACAAGTCTAAGTTCCCTCGCGAGATCAAATCCTCGTGACATTGTCGTCTTGCGATGAAATCGCAGGACGTCTTTACATTTTCGTGTAAAAACCCCTTGATCTCATCTTAACATTTCTCTTGTGGCTTGTTGTCTCCGTATAATTTACGTCACAGGACAATATGACAGGCCTAAATGTTCTTGCGATCATAAAGCCCCATGACATTGTCGTCTTAAGACACTTATCATCTCCCTAATGGAGGGTGCCGCCCTTATCTTCCCCCTGGTTGACCCTTCAAGGAGGGCACATCGGCCATACAAGACTAGCTCATCCCATCCGGATTTACCAACAACTAACTGTTTTCGTAGCCTCTTGTCCTTTATGCCTATATGGCTTATAGTTACAAGACTACACCCTAAGTGGGGTTTTCTTCAGGCCAAGTGCATTGTAGCCAAGACTTACCAAGAATGGCAAGGGAGTTTCGTACGCCCCAGGCACTCTTGGCTCAACCGTGTACCTCAGAGCCTTGGTCATACTTTGCACTTCTTGGAAGAGATTCTCGGTCGTCCAACCAGGGTATAACCTTATATAGTTGGAAATCCAAGATCTCTCTCCCGAATAGGTTTTCTTTAACCCTACATCTGCATAACTCAAGTTCCAGTAGCGGTATAACCTTATCACAGAGTCATGTCAAGAGATTCCCCCTCATATGACGTGCTATTAGGTCATACATTTTCCTCTTGCGAAATTTATTCGCGAACTAAGGTGCACGCCATAAAGTTTTGTCCCATTCTATTAATCTCTGCGAAATTTTTATTCGCTATTCTTGCGATGTTGCTCGCTTCTCTTGTTGTGCTTTGTTATTAAAAGAAACTTTCAGTTGTAATAGAGAGAGAAGAATTTATTATCTGTTATAACAAACCAGTATTTCATATCTCTCAGAAGGTGTCATTGATAATACCTCTTCAGAAATAATCTATTCCATGGTCTGTTGAGTCTTTGACCAACATCTCTCCCTTCAGGATCCATTAGTTTGTATGCTCCATTTCCTACTATCTCTTTAATGATATATGGTCCATCCCATTTTCTCGCCAGTTTTCCACCATTTTCTCACTGATAACTGGGCGTCTCTCGCAGTACTAAATCGCCAGGTTGAAATTCACGTTTCTTAACACATTTGTTGTACTCGCGAGCTAATCTGCGCTGATAATTCTCCATATGTTGTAGAGTTTGTTCTCTCTTTTCTTCTAATTCATCCAGTTTATTCAATATCATTCCAGCACTTAAATTTCTTTCCCATGCTTCTCTTTTAGTTGTAGGAATAGCAACTTCTGTTGGTAATACAGCTTCAAACCCATATGTCAAACAAAATGGTGACATTCCAGTTGCTTCTCGTCTAGTTGTGTTGTAAGACCATATTGCGTTATGCACTTGCTCGCACCATGCTCTGTGGTATCCTTCTAACTTCTTTTTCAAAATGTCTGTGATTGTTTTATTAGTTGCCTCAGCCTGACCATTTTTTTGTGGGTATAAAGGAGTATACTTTCCGCATTTTATCTTAAATGCATTGAGTAACAATTCTATATTCTGTCCCTCAAATTGCTTTCCATTATCAGATACCAATTATGCTGGAATCCCAAATCTGCAAATTATATTTTCAAAGATGAATGTAAAGATATCTTTATCGCGGATATGTTGTACTGCCTTTACTTCTCCCCACTTTTTGAAATAATTTGTTGCGACAATTAAATATCTTCTTTGTCCAGAGCCAGGTACAAATAGTCCCATAATATCTAATCCCCATTTCCCAAAAGTCCATACACTTGTTGAAGATGATAATGGTGCCCCTGGTGCATGTATCTTTTTTCCATATCGCTGGCAATCTTCGCAACGCCTTGAGAGTTGCCTTGCATCCTCATGCATATACAGCCAGTAATAACCTTGCATTTTTGTTCTATATGCCAAAGATCTTCCTCCACTGTGATTACCAGCATCACCACTATGTAACATCTTTAATACCTTTTGTCCTTCTTCCCTCGTTAAACATCTTAACAATGGTCCACTAAAGGATCTGCGATATAACACTCCATCTCTTAACTCATAATTGGTTGCCCTACTTTTTAACTTATATGCTTCTAATCGATTTCTTGGAATCTCCCCTCTCGCCAAATATGCATTAAGATCTGTTCGCCAATCTGTAATGTTATTATTTGGTTCTTCCTCGCTAGCTTCTACCATCATTATATATGTTTCTTCTTCTTCCTTGTTTATTGATGGAAATGAAAGTGTTTGAATTTTTATGCTCCTTGCCAATGGATTTGTCATCATACTGGATATGAAAGCAAAAGCATCTGCGAGCCTATTATCTTTCCTTGATATGTGTCTCCATTTTATTTTTGGAATTCTCGCAGACAATTCTTCAACAAGTCTCTTATATTTTCTCATGGATGGTTTATTTGTTGTGTATTCTCCTTTCATTTGTTGTGTATTCTCCTTTTATTCTCCTTCTTGTGTTTTCCAACTTCATTTCTATCGCAAATTTTAAAGCATGGATTACAGCTTCATATTCTGTCTCATTATTGGTGGATGCAAACTCTAACCTAAATGAAAAAGCTATTTTTTCTCCTTCTGGCGATATAAAAACAATTCCAATTCCATTTCCTTCCCCATTGGATGATCAGTCCACTAATATTTCCCATCTGTTTGGTTCTGTTAATAACACTTTTGGATCTCCACATTCCTCTTCTGTATCCATCATTTCTTCCACAGCTTCATCATCTTCTAGCGGAAATTCAGCTAAGAAATCTGCGATGACTTGTGACTTTGGCGTGGATAAAATTTCATATTGGATATCAAAGTGTCCAACTTGTGCATTCCATCTCTCAACTCTGCCTGATCTTCTTGAATTTTTCATTACTGACTCAATTGGTACTTTCGTTAATACTTTGACCTTATGTGCTTGAAAATATATACGAAGTTTGAAAGTTGCATGGACCAATGCTAGAATTAACTTCTCAATCTTGGAATAATTTCTTTCTGCAGAATTGAATGTTTTACTGATATAATAAATTGGTTTTTCTACCCCTTCATCTACTCGCAGCAACACTGCACTTAGCGCATACGTGGTTGTTGCGAGATAAATCAATAATTCTTCTCCCGGTTCATCTTTCTGTAAGATAGTTATGCTCGTCAAATGTTCTTTTATTCCTTGAAAAGCTTTTTCGTATTCATCTGTCCACTTGAATTTTGTTCCCTTCTTGAGTATATCGAAAAAATGTTTGCACTTATCTGAAGATCGCGAAATGAACCTTCCTAGCGAGGCTAAGAGTCCATTTAATTTTTGCACATCTTTTACCGTCGCAGGTGTTGGCATATCGCGAATTGATTGCATTTTTTTTGGATCAACTTGTATTCCTTCTTTTGATACTATATACCCCAAGAATTTTCCTGAGGTTACTCCAAAGGTACACTTATCAGGATTCACTTTGATATTAAATTGTCGCATTTGATCTAAAATTTCTTTCAAATCTTGCACATGATTTTCAGCTTCTTTACTTTTGATTAGCATATCATCTACATACACCTCTAATGTTTTGTGAATCCACTTTGCAAACACCTTCTCCACCATTCTTTGGTATGTTGCTCCAGCATTTCGCAAACCAAATGGCATCTTTGTGTAACAATACAACCCTCTTGGAGCAAAGAATGTTGTATGTTCTTGGTCTTCTTCAGCGAGAGGAATTTGGTTATATCCTTTATATCCATCCAGCGATGATATTCTTGCATTTCCCGCTGCTGATTCAACCATTTGTTGGATATCTAGTAATGGAAAACTATCTTTTGGACAAGCCTTATTTAAATCAGTAAAATCTATGCAAATTCTTATCCCTTTGTTCTTCTTTGGGAACACCACCATATTTGCAATCCATTCTGGATATTTTGCTTGCCTTATAATTCCTGCATCGAGCATTTTCTGTAATTCTTCCTCTATTTGAGAATGGTATGTTGTGGCGATTTTTCTTATTCTTTGTTTAAATGGCCTTACATTTTTGTTGATTTCTAACTTATGACATGCTATTGATGGATCTATCCCCGGCATTTCATCCATGCTCCACGCGAAGATATCTTTATATTCTCGCAAGAGATTTATAGTTCTTTCTTCTTCATCTGCCTCCATTCTAGTCCCAATTTTCAGCATTTTAGGCTCTTCTTTACTCCCAATATTTACTTCTTTTGTTGGTTCTGCCGCAGTGTAACTGGCTTTAGGTTCTCCCATTGGTGTCGGTGTTTTCATAATTCTCGCGAGTTCACCTTCTTCTCGCGAGGTTTCACTAGGTATTCCTTTTCCTTCGTTGGATCTTATCATGTAAACTTTAAACTCTTCTTCCTTCTTTGCTTCTTTCGCCAATTTTCTGCGAATTTTTCGCAACTTTGGACGATCTTCACAATTTCTCACTTCAATTTGGTAACATAGTTTTGCAAAGTCCGTATCTCCTCTAATTTCTCCAATTCCACTGGGCATAGGAAATTTGATACATTGATGCAACGTTGATGCTACATCCTTGATTACATGTATCCATGGTCTTCCCAGTATCATATTGTATTGTGATTCTACATCTACCACGCATAATGTTACTTGTGTTTCAATTTCTCCTAGTGGAACTCGTACCACTATTTCGCCTTTAGGTTTTGTTAAAGATTTTCCAAAGCCATGAATATGATATGTTGAACTAGTCATTTCTTCATCCTTATATCCCATTTTCTTAAAAGTATGATAAAACATTATATCCACAGAACTTCCTGCATCCACCAAAGTTCTATTCATAGCCCACTCTTCTTCAGATTTTAGTGATTCTCCCTTTTTCATTGGTATACTGGATACCATGATTACTAAAGAAGATGTATGATTTACGTTTTCTTCTGGTACTTCTGCTGCTGTAAACGTGATCTCCTGCTTTTCCCAATCTTTCAATGACGATATTTTCTCCACCGTCATGATCTTTCTTCCTTCAAAATCCCGTTTATGTATCTTCCCCTTAATATTTTCATGAAATCTATCAATCATTGTTCTTGTTACCATATCACACTCCAATTTTTTTACAATCTCCTTTGATTCTGATCATTCTTCCTTCAATTATCTCACCAATTTACTTAATGATTTCCTTAATTTTGAACAATTCTTACCTTCTTCTTCACCTTTTCTTCAATTTTCGTGAATCATTCCCTGTTTCGGGCGCCAAAATGTAGTTGCAGGATTTCCCACACTACACCCTTGTTAAGATTTTGTTATAAACAACTCAGTTGAAGATAAAAAACGACACTTTATTATCTTGGTTTCAGAAAATATTTACAGAAATGGAAGAACTCAAGATTACAACATTTCTCTTGAAGTTTCTCTCTCCTCAAGATTTTCTTAATTCTCAAAAGTAAATCATCATCTCCTGGACATATTGGGTCTGTATTTATAGAGTAACTACATAGTGAATGCCATCTAAGTTTTCCTTCTATTTCGGGTTGATTCTGCGATTGTTCCGCGATGGTTACAATTTTTACTCTCGCAAGTTTTGTAATCATCGCAGGATAAATACGCTTTTCTCAAGGTTTCTTCACTCACCATTTATTACATCGCTCCTCTGACTATTTTTATAACATTCGCAAAGTGTAGTTGATGATCTTGCGGTGACACTCGCTGGGAAATGTTGTTAATCTCACAGAGAATAGGTGTAGCGATATTCTGGTCCTACAGTGCATTCTCATAATCCGTCAGGATTTCATTGTTCTCTATAATCATTTAAAACTTCGGAGCGTCCTCCAGTTTGATTCATGGACATATTCAGATATAATCTTATGAGATGATTTCTGATGATATATATAAGTTTTGCCTTACTCACCTACTTCCTTTCTAGGTGAGGATTGATCAAACCAAGTGGTCTCTCCAACTTCCTTATGGAGCCACGACAGTGTAGTTGCAATACCTTAGTATATGGTGTATATCCCGTATTGAGGATTTATAACTTTGCAGGTAGGTTTGTAGCTGGTATGTGTGATCTCATCACTTTAGCAACATCAATGTACATTCTGAAAATCAAATATTCTTTATCACTTCATGTTTACATTTGTGGAGTACAAGAATCAATATGAGATACAGTGGGAACACACCACGACAATTCATGTCGTTCCCTTTGAAAATACATTTTATTATCTCCCCATAACGACGATAAGACTGTCTCATTGAAGTGATAACCCGCAAATATAGCGGTAAGAGATCTCCTGCCAAAAGTTTTAAAATACGGATAATTGTTGGGAATTCATTTCCAACATAACTACTTAATAGTTTTGAAGACCCATCACAGTACGATGTGGAGTCGTAATGGCACATATATAGTGCAACCAAATATGCGTAAAAACATGAATGTCAGGCTTAAATCCAGTTACCAACTGGTGCGCAGAAAAGGTTTACTAATATTGGGTTCTAAAAATAAATTAAGTAAGATGCGTGTAATATTGCATATTCCCAAAGCAATAAAAGATAGGTTGGTACGCATAACCTATTCCTAAGACACCATCTGTAACCTTTGATGGTAGCCTCTGCGAGACCATTGGGTATAAGATGCCCTATATTGATCCTATTAAACATGCAATATTCATCGAGTCCTTTTGATGTAAATTCTCTAGCATTAACAAGGGTGGTTAGCCTTTTCACTTTGCATTGTGTGGTATGTGCTAGTAGTTTCAAACACAATTTTCTTGGGAACTATAACTAGTCCAAAAATGTCAAAACATTCACCAGAGCCATAAGTCACTTTAATGGTCCGCATTCTGCATGAATATTTTTCTAAAGTTCACCTTGTTTTCTTTGTAATAAGGATTTTTTTTTACCATTTGCATCTTAGGATGGTCTCGATAATGTTTTACTGAAGACTTTGTAAAAATGAGTGATATGCTTTCTTACCTAAAAACATAATGGGAAGGGGGGTTGTGCATATAGTAATTTAGAAAACACTTATTGAGAGATATGTCAACACTTTGCATTCTGTCAATCTTTTTCCTATTTTCGTTCACTCAAATAAAGTGATATTTGTATGAGTTATTTCAAAACAATCATCATGTCACAACCAAAGTTTCTTAATGGTTATGCTCAAAGCCTGTATGAGTCAGTTTCCAACATTTCATCGTCGGAGTCAATATGATTCAATAATCCAAATATTATAGTGAATTACATTGCACTAGATTGACTCATTAGATTCTCTAAAATATATTTCCTTCCAAGTATATTAGAGACTATAAAAGATGCAATCAATCACATTCTCATCATTTTGATGTTCCACATGATATCCATTTGCACGGGTTACTTGGGAATTTAACAAGGTGTGATTATCTCTTGGTACATCTAGAGATTTTGCTACGTCTTTGTTCTATCTTGAAAAAAATGAGCAGTGCTGCGCTCGATAAGATAGTCAATTGGCCAGGCAAAGTTCTTGTTGCCATTAAAGTTGATGTGAAAATTGGTTGCTACTATGATACACACATTACATTGTATACACCAACACTTATGACCATGTGCATTTCCAAATCTTTCATTTATGATGGGAGCTACAATTACATTTTAGCAGATCCCATACTCGGTTGATACTTGTGTATTGGTGTTATTACTACCGAAGACTAAAGTGCATATTTGTCTCATGATACATATATCCCCTTTTCACATGCTTTATATGAGTCGGTACGTCTAACCTACATTACTTCGGGGTTCTTTCCATTTTCAATTTTGCTACATTTAGCTTAATTTGAGAAATTTCTTTATCTCAACAAGCCACGATAATTTCACAACACATGTCAACCACTTACTTTAGGTTGAATAAATTACTAAGATAGTTTTCTTGTTGTTATACTTCAACGTATACTAGTTCACTAGTATCATAGATGAAGTAGAGAAATGGAACTTTTCTAACTCATATCATATTTTTTTTCTATATTTTTTTTTTGAGTTCTTCCACAAAAATTGGGATACATGTGATTTTATTTGCAATGTACTTTGAAAATATCGACTCTTTAATAGTCGAGCAAGTGGATTACATCCGACGGAACATTCAAATTTGGGAGACAATATCAAGTACGCAATAATGGTCCAAGTACTTCTGAACCTCAAATAAATACATTGAAATCGAGTTGGTATAAGCAATTGAACAAAATACATCATTCAACTATAACCAATATCATACTCAAAATTGAAATTGACCCTTTATATAATATGGATTTATGTAAGAGAAACGAATGTTCTAAAAACAAATAAATAAGCCCAATAAATGTTCCATTAGTTACATACCTCAAACTTTGTTTCCCGTCGTACATAGACAGAACAGAAACAACTTTCATCGCGCACGACCAGAAAACAGGTCGGAACAGAAAATATGCTAGAACAGAACTGGCTTGTCTTGGGACCGGAATCGAGTTGGACTGGAACCGGGTTGGACTGGGACCGAGTTGGGTCGGGCCGGAACAGGATGGGTCGAGTTGGATCAGACCGGTATGGGTCGAGCCAGAACAGTTTAGACCAAGTGGATCGGACCGGTGAATACGAAAGGTAAAACTGTAGAAATTAAAAGAAATTAAAAATAAAATAAAATATTTAGAAAACGAGTAACGGTACAAAGCAAAGAAGGGAAGTAATTACGGCATTTATGTTCATATAAAATTTACATACCAATTAACATAATTAAGGGAAACATAATTAGTAATTAAGACTAACGTTACAATTAACATAATTACAAACATTACAATTAACATAATTAAGGGAAACATAATTAATAATTAAGACAAACATTATTAGTAATTAAGACAAACTTTACAATTAACATAATTACAAACATTACAATTAACATAATTAAGAGAAACATAAATAAACAGATTCTTACACTACACATCAATCTTTAAAGAAAAATTATATTATTTTATTACTCCCTCCGTCTCAGATTAACAGTCCTAATTGGCTTTGTCAAGATATTAAGGAAATCTTATAAAATGTCGTGACTAACCCTTGACTAGCCCTATTTAATGTTATGTTGTTACCAAAACTAATATTAATAGTGTTAAAAATTATAAATTGGATAGTATTATTATTTTAAGAAAATAAAAACAAACTTATACTGCTTTTATTATGGAGTCCATAATTAGAACGGGATATAAGAATAAATATAAGTTTTATTAGGAATTGTATAATTATCCATAAATGTTTTTAGGAATGATAATTAATACAAAGATATTGAGTAGATTTTTTCCTTATATATGGTGATAATATTTAAGATTTTGAATTAAGTTTATATTAAAAATAATTTTATGATTATAAAAAATAAGGGGTATATTTGATAGTTTAAGGGAAAAGCATGTCTATAAACAGAGCGGACAGATAAAAAAAGACAGATCAAAGTATAAATTAGGACATATAAAAAAGACAGAGGGAGTATTTCTTTTCAAAATCAATCGAGACGGCATATACCCCATGATACAAAAGAAGATGATACAATGTGATCACAATCAAGTACATGGATCAGATGATACTAGAACAAAGGATTAGGTTACAACCAAGTAGGGTAGAACATGAACATAGATAGATCACATAATAAAATTGTTAATCATCATAACATAAAAAGTCTACCAAGATATCTTATACTAATATAAAGAAAAGAGCTATTTTTGGTAGGAGAACCCCTAAATTACTTAGTTGTCCCTATTTTTTACATATTTACATAAATACCATTATTTTAAAAATAGATCAAAAAATTTAAAATTTTAATATCTTTCAAAATATACACCGGATTTTTTTAAAATTTATATATTTGAAAAGCTCTTTCAATCATCTACGTAACGAGTACAAATAAGAATAGTAAATTTTTGTTTTAGGAAAAAAAATTCATAGCTTTCAAACTTAGTATTATTGTTGGATGAATAAAAATTCAAGCATGTGCATCGCACATGTGTCCTTACTAGTAACATATAATTACAACTACCATTTTTCATCTTGGTTCAATAATATAAAAAAATAGGTAATAGAAATAATATGAACAATTAATTGGGGGATATAGAAACTAATTGGGGGATATAACAAAATGACAAAATAGGGATCCAAATATCCTAGCTGGGTTACCCCTTATATAATTAAATTATTAATTCCTAATTTAACCCTCACTAATCATACTTAGTTACTAATCCTGATTAGTAAAATCTTAATGAATTGGGGGATATAATTAGTGTTTTTATGTTTATTTGAATTTGTGTGGGTTAGTTGAGAGTAGAAAGAGTGAAAAAAAAATTGAGTAGAATTTTTTTTTTTTGAAAATGGAAGATGATTGTGATGAGAGACTTGAAGCTGCTGAATCTTTAGCTCAATTACAACAACAATCTTCGGTTAATGATAACAACTCACAATTGTTGTATGATGAACCAACACCTTTGAATCATGATTTTCGTTACCATGAAGGGTTTTGTGAAGAAACAACTCAAGAAAGTAAACATGTTCAGCATACAAGCAACCCAAACACACAGGTAATGCTTCCAAGAAGTCGAAAATTAGTTTTTTTTTTTTTGAAACGGCCATTTCTGTCTGCAAAAACAATCGTTCCTGCATGGTCTATGTATGAATACCATGCCGGAACTTCTATAACCGGCATTGTATTCATACAATTATATATGCCGGTACACAAAAACAACCGATCTACCACAAACCGGCATAGTGTTCAAGCCAAGATTCCATGCCGGTACACATTTAAACTTTTTACCAACCACCGAATATTCTTAGGAATATTCAAACCGGCAGTGTGAGTAACTGACTAACAATGCCGGTTTTGGTTAAAAACATACAGAAGTTTCTGATATGTTGAGCTTAAAAACCGGAAGTCATATCTTTGAACTAACTATGCCGGTTTAGTAAACCGGCATAGTAACTTAGACGTCGAAGATTCCGGTTTTTCGTTAAAAACATACAGAAGTTTCTGATATGTTGAACTTAAATACCGGCAGGCATATCTTTGAACATACTATGCCGGTTTAGGAAACCGGCATGGTAACTTAGACGTCGAAGATGCCGGTTTTGCGTTAAAAACATACAGAATTTTCTGATGTGTTGAACCTAAACACCGGCAGGCATATATTTGAACTAACTATGTCGGTTTAGTAAACCGGCATGGTAACTTAGACGTCGACTAATCCGGTTTTACTACTGGCATGGAAAGTCAATTACCATGTATGCCGGTCTTTAATCCCGGCAGTTTACTTTACTCATATACAATGCCGGTTTTGAACTAATCAAATTTTCTTTTCATTCATTCCTTAGATTGTGACATATAGCGATCAACCAATCTCCAAACCGCTCCATCGGGATACGTCGGAATACTATAAAATTCCTCGGGTATGTTACCAAACAATACTTTCACCTAGGTGTTACAATTTTATGTTGGAATTTGCTTGTAATCTCCTATTTTTTTCCTTACGTAGGGAATAAAAAATGAAGATGAAGCAATTGCTTGGGAAAAATCGACGGCTCTTCAGAACATGTGTGTCTTAGTGAGGAATAGCCAGCATTCGGCTGTTCGTTTTGAGATGGTTTGTGAGATAAGCGGAAAATACAAGGAGAATAGCCATAAGAGAAAGGATTATGTATATGAAAATAAGACTAAGAGGGTATACAATACAGTTACGAGGAAGGATGAGTGCCCCTTTAAGCTTGTATTCTATCTAAGAGGAGAAAAAAAAAAGAATGGGAATGTAAGGTGTGGTTTGGACGTCACAACCACCCCGATCCGAAAGATTTCGTAGGTCACTCCCTAGTTGCGAAGCTAAAACCTGATCAATTCGAGGATGTCAAGATGATGACAAAATCATGTATCAAACCAAGAGTGATTCTCCGAACCTTCAAGGAAAAGGATAAGATGAACGTTTCTTCACTAAGTACAATCTATAGCGCACAAGCAACCATTAAAAGGTTGGAATGGGAAGGGAGGAGTGTTATGCAATAATTTAAGAAGATAGTTTGGGATCACAACTACACGCGTATCATTAAAAGAGGTCCGGACGAGAAGCCGCTTCAAATATTCATTTCGCATCCTTTGCTTTCACAATTGGCTCATACGTGTTGTGATGTTCTTATGATGGACTGCACCTACAAGACAAACAAATACAACATGCCGTTGTTCAACATCGTGGGGCAAACATCGGACAAGGTAACATTCACATTAGCTTGGTGTTTAATGGAAAACGAGAAGGATTACAATTATCATTGGGCATTGCGACAATTGAAATTATTGTTCCCGGAAAACCGATCACCGAAGGTCATCATAACCGATCAATTTGCCGCACTAATTAATGCCATATCCGACGTATATCCGGATGCACAAAATTTCCTATGTACATATCATATTGGTGAAAATGTGAAATTTTTTTGTCATGCTTTGTTCGAACCCTCTAAGGAGGATATTAAGAAGAGAATGATTGCTAGACTGGAGGAAGATGTTCGCAAAGAGAAACTGTCACCCGAAGAAGAAGAATATGAAAGAGGAAAGATAAATGAGCGAGTCGACCAAGAACACGGTGAAAATCATAAAAGGTGGTTGGAATTTCTAAAGGATTGGGAGAAAGTTTATTGGTCTCTTACCGAGGACATGTATGAAAAGAGATTGAACATGTTTATTGCCAAATATAACGAAGTGTATCCAAGTGTCGTTTCATATTGTCGGGTTAATTGGTTGGATAAGTTCAAGGAAAAATTTGTGCGTGCATGGACAAATCGTTATAGACATTACGGGAATGAAGCAACTAGTATAGAGGAGTCCTCTCATGGGAGATTCAAAGATCTCATCGATTCCGGGCAAGGAAACATGGTTACGGTCACCGAGGCAATAGAGCAACACTTTAAGGCTGATATTTATAGGATCAAGAAGGCTTTTGAGAAAAGCTCAATGGATAGGATGACTAAATTTATTCCACATATTAAGTTGCTACAAGGAATAGAGTTCAACGTCTCCAAATGGGCAATAAAACATATGATGAGACAAATGCAATATGAGAAAAATTACGGAAAACCGGGTGATGTGTGTATTTGTCCCGACATATCTTCATTGGGGCTTCCGTGTCGTCATATGCTTGTGAAGTATGAAGAAGTGATACCCATTGATGTTATTGATCCATTTTGGAAGCAATTATCTTTCGACCTTCCCCCTACCGAAGTTCCCGGACAATCACCATGGGATACAAAGGAGGCCCAAGAATTTTATGAAGCTTACTCACGTGGTAACTCGGCTAGCCGACAAGTATTGTTGAGCCAACTAAGACTAATTACACGGCCATGGATAACACAAAGTGAAGAGACAACAAAGGGAGATCCGACGGATAGACCACAAACTAAAATTGCAAGGAAGAAACAAAGAAAAGAATTAAAACAAATGAGTCGACGTGAAGAGGAACTCGCGGCAACTAAAAAAACGAGATCTATGTGCAAGTGAGATTTCAGAAGCAAGATTCGCTGAAGCGCCCGTTCCAAACAAAAGGGGTAGGCCGAGGAAGGAACCGATATCAAGTCAACAAAAATCGACTAGTTCCGAACCTACACCAATAGTCGATGTATCGGAGGTTCAAAGGAAAAGGGGTAGGCCTCCAAAGGTACCAACATTAAGCAACCAAGGGAAACAAGGTGAGAATTACGAACCGTCACCAATAGTCGATGTATCGGAGGTTCAAAGGAAAATGGGTAGGCCGCCTAAGGTACCCACATTAAGCAACCAAGGGCAACAAGGTGAACATTCCGAACCTACACCAATAGTTGATGTATCCGAGGTTCAAAGGAAAAGGGGTAGGCCGCCGAAGGTACCCACATTAAGCAACCAAGGGCAACAAGGTGAACATTCTGAACCTACGCCAATAGTTGATGTATCCGAGGTTCAAAGGAAAAGGGGAAGGCCTCCGAAGGTACCAACATTAAGCAACCAAGGGAAACAAGGTGAGGATTACGAACCTACACCAATAGTTGATGTATCCGAGGTTCAAAGGAAAAGGGGAAGGCCGCCGAAGGTACCAACATTAAGCAACCAAGGGCAACAAGGTGAGGATTACGAACCTATACCAATAGTCGATGTATCGGAGGTTCAAAGGAAAAGGGGTAGGGGTAGTCCAAGGAAGAATATTCTCCCGGCTAATACCAAAGACATTTGGACTGTAGGTATTGCAGAGAATGATTTGGATATAATTAACCTAAAAGTTGGTAATATGACGATGTTTAAGGATGCGCAAACGGGTAGGACTCATAGGCACTACCATACGAAGATAGAGTCTTACATACACCAACTTCCTGAGGTTATTCGCGAGTTTATTGTGTACACGGATGATGTCGATGGAGATGGAAATTGTGGCTATCATGCCGTGACCGAACAATTAGGAATCTTCGAGACGGCTATTAGTAAAGGAATGACACCATGCCGATATGCTAGAATGAGGATGGCCGATCAACTTGTGAAGAAGAGGAGCTTTTATGAGCAATTGATTGGTCCCGACGAGGTGTTTGATGATATGTGTGCTAAAGTATTAGGACCCAAGGAGGAGATGGCATTTCTTCCTACTCAATATTGGATGAGGATGCCGCTTTGTGGGCATCTAGTAGCGGATACATTTAATTGTGTTGTTCATTATTTTACACCCACCGTAGTCACAACATATACACCAAAGTGGCAAAAATGCGAGGGATCCCTTAAGACAAGAAGAGTTGTTTTGGCGTACGTGAACGGCAATCATTTCATCATTCTAAAACTCAAGGACAATTGTCCATTGCCACATGTTTGTGGGATGGTTAAAAACAAGTAACTAGATCCAAATATATGGAAGGGATGGATGGAATTGAATGAGGAGAATCTCCAATTATGGGATGCTTTGGCCTTATCAAAGAAACCTCTTGAAGAGGAGGAGTCGAAACTTCATACGTGTGGAAGCGATGATGAGTAATTTGTAAATATGTGGTTTACTAATACTCCACCTTTTGTTTTTTTGGAAGTTTGAATTGTAATCATTAAACCATATGCCATGTACGTGCCAATGTGATTTGATTCAAACTTTACTATGCCGGTAATCATACCGGCGTTGCAATATATGTTCTCTTTTGTGCCGGAATAACACCATAAGTACACAGATATAATTTTATCATTTCCGGCATTGTAAAAAAATGCATAACGCTGCCGGTACTAAAACCTTTGTTACCAGGCTTCGGATTACTGTTAAACTCAAACCTCTGAGCTCTAGGGGTATCGGGTTCAGCAAGGTCTTTGATCTTCAAGAATTGGCAGTCCTTGAACAAGGTTGGGAAGTGTTCATAACACCACACCTAATCCAATGACAACAATGTACATGTGAACATAACTTAAATAAATACATGTGAACATAGATTAAAAAAAATTGTACCTGGAGTAGAGTGAAATTCCCGACAAATTGGTTTGTTTTAGCCAATGAAGCCCTTCTCATCTCCGCCATCAAATGTGCCATGACCGCGGTACCCCAAGAATAGCCATAAACACCTTCCAACGGGTCCAGGTACTGGAGAAAGTTTGCACTTACCCGGTTTCCATTACTGTCAGGGAATGCCCTAGTGCCCAAGAGGTATTACAGGTACGCGGCAGCGGTATACCGAATCTGTGCAGGGTCCCATCCATCCTCCAAGCTTCTAGCCTTTGTATTTTCAAACATCTTCTTAAGCATCGTCAGCTTGAATGTCTTCGTCTTACTTCTGTTCGATGCTACATAAAATCTATCCGAAGAAGTTTTGAAGTCCCAACCAAACAGCTTTGCAGTCAAATCGTGCAACTTCAGCCAATCTAGGTCCCGAGACTCAACTCCTTCTGAAATTGATTTTCCAATAACATTCAAGCCTAGAATGGCATGAGCATCTTCAGGAATCAAGGTCATCTCCCCGAACGGGAAGTGCATTGTATCGGTTTCACCATGATACCTTTCAACGAAGCAATTAACAGTGACAGTATCTGGATTCACGTAATTTTCAACCAAAGAATACAAACCCGAGTTCCTTACTAATGTTTGGACATCTTCATGTTCCAACGACAATTCCCACTCAGCCGCGGCTTGGTTTCGGCAGACACGCATAGCCTTAGTATGATCCTACAAATAAGAGATACGATTAAGAGATTATGTAAAAGATAAAACAATGCACATGCACAAAATAAAAAATACTTACATAAGTTTGAAAGATTGTACGAGCCCAAAAGTTCTTGTATCCAAAGAGTACTTTCGGTTCCGGAGCTTGAACCCAAATTTTACCATCATCGCGGTCGGGTATCATGTCATCAATGTGAGGAGGGTGACAACCTTTAAATTTTTGTTTTCCCTTGCCCTTGCCTTGTGTTGGTTGTTGACTAGTCTCACCAACTTCGATGTGGCTTTCTAATTGACTTAGGGGAACCTCATCATCTTTCTCCTCATTGTCCCCTTCATCATTCTCATCGTTCACAACTGTACCTTCACGGATTTTAAGTGCACTACGATCACCACCACTCTGCCAATCTAACCCTCTTGTTTGAAAACCCAAACGCTTCTTGCGACCCGCGTCTATCCCCCGTGGAGGGAGGCACTGGGGAGTATCAAGACCGTCCTTCCTCCTTTTTTTAGTGAGAATAGGACCTTTATTTTTCTTCGCTTCTTTGGCTTTTGACCTATAACATAAGCAAACGAAACAAACATAATAAAAGTCGTCACAGCTGAGGAACCGGCATTGCAACTCTTAAACAAACTAATGCCGGTAACATGTACCGGCATAAATGTTCAAATATCGAGAATGCCGGTTTATGAGTGTTTCTTCCTGAATGTTTCAAGTGTCAAACCGGCATACACGAATTGAACTAAGTGATGCCGGTATTTCAGGACCGGCATTAACGA
The DNA here is from genome assembly GCA_023529315.1 of Papaver bracteatum. Taxonomy (NCBI): domain Eukaryota; kingdom Viridiplantae; phylum Streptophyta; class Magnoliopsida; order Ranunculales; family Papaveraceae; genus Papaver; species Papaver bracteatum. The sequence goes on along the minus strand of JAJJWX010003275.1, from coordinate 1,569,889 downwards.
AACCTAGATACAATGCCGGTAAACATAAAATTGTTCATGTGTGTTTTTGGTTGACTACCGGAATAGTCTTCAACCAAATTCGAATGCCGGTCCTAAAATTTAATTTTGCAGGAACTAAAACCGGTTTGGTATTCAACCATTCTTGTATGTCGGTATTGATATTTCAGGTTCAGGAAGTTAAACCGGCATTGTATTCGACCCAAATTCTATGCCGGTATCTATACCGGCTTGGTATTCAAACTAAGATACAATGCCGGTTTTCTCTGCAACTCAACAGTTTCAGCAATTTTGGTGATTCTAACCTAAACCCATGGCTACAAATCGATTCAAACAATCATAAATGAGTTCAAAAATCACTTACCTTCTCAGAGAAGCCATGATTGGTTGATCATCCGAGTTCGATGATTCTTCCTCTTCTAGTTGGTGAGCAATGTTCTCGATTCGTTGTTCATGAGTTTGTTGAGCAGGTGATTTGGTTCTCGTTTTTGCTTTTGATTTGGTTCTCGGAGGCATTGTTATGGTAGGTTAGTCAACGAAGAAATTTTTGATTCAACGATTAATCGTCGATGAAGAATGAACGAGGAGGAAGAAGATGAAGAAATTTTTTTTTGAAAACCTAACCCTATGCCGGTACAAATTGAATTGGGGGATATATGAATTTGGTATTTAGATTTTATTGTTTTAGGGAAAGGGCATTACAGTCTTTTCATAATGATTTTTAATTAATGAAAGGGTGTTTTGATATTTTCGCACCCAAAAACACCCCTTATCAGCCATCTTTGGTTGGGGGAAGTAATTCATATCCCCAAATTAGTTTCTATATCCCCAATTAAAGGTTCAATAATATCATGATTACAAACAAAAATACATGACAGACAGAAATCAATAAGGACCAAAAAAAGCAGACATGGCTTATAAAAGAAAGGGATATTTTGATTTTGGTGCCCATAAAATGGTATACCTTTGCGTTTGGTGCCTAACTTTGTCCAACTTTGAGTTTGGTGCCCAGTCAACCGATTGACTTTGTTTGACCGTGTTGACCATCGATTTTACACTTCAAATTGTGAAATGACTAGATGAATACATGAAAGTTATTTGTTGGCCAAGAATGGTTGAACGTAGATGAATGCAAAAACCATTTGAAGGACCTTGAATTTTAAAATTTGAAGTGTAAAATCGATGGTCAACACGGTTAAACAAAGTCAATCGGTTGACTGGGCACCAAACTCAAAGTTGGACAAAGTTAGGCACCAAACGCAAAGGTATACCATTTTATGGGCACCAAAATCAAAATATCCCTAAAAGAAAAAGAAAAAAAATCCAATTCTTATCATAGAGGCATACAGGGTAATCAATAACGACCTATTAGACTATAGGATCAAAATTAATTAAAATTAACATGATTAAAATTAAAAATTAACATGGACAAACAATCATGACACAAATTTCAAGATCTATTTTATTATATATACTAGGGCTTAACCCGTGCCGTAACGGCACGGGCTTGGATTATTTTCGATAGAGAGCAGAATCCTCTTTCTCCTTCGCATTGTCGGTAAGCATTAATAGATCTAATCCACGATGGGACCTTCTCAGATCGAAATATTTTCTCTTTTCCCACGGCCGGCTTTCATGTGTCTTACTCTTGTTTCCGCTGTTTGTATGCAAAAGCTTCTCTCATTGTTGCTTCATCTGGTTTTATGCCTGTTTTTGATCCACTATCCATCACCAGGGGCGGTGAAAATTTTGTCAAGTCTGTTTCTCTTTTTAATGTTCTGGTTTGTTTCGGCCATTTTTGACTGCACATTAAAAGTAACATGGAATGATAGGAGAGATCGCAAAGATTTCGTTCTATAAGTATTTGGCCATCCGCATGTTCCACATTCGATGCTTCTCTACGTACACTTTTTAGTCTGGTGTTCATGTCGTTACCCTGTTATACATATGTAGTGCATTTTAGATCCACCATTTCTATTTATCATTTTATTTTTTTTGTATCGTCTGCTGCCATTTACGGAGGGTTTCTTTTATTTGTAGAGCGCCTGAATCTTTTTTGTATAAATTACATTGACACCCTCATTTGGTTTTGTTTAAAATGGGCGTATGGAAAATGACGCATTGCAGGAAAAACAATTTAACTATATGTGACAGCAGGCATCCGTTTAATATGTAACTAAATAAGATATTAAAAGGTCCATAGAAAGCACAACAAATTCAGTTAGTGTGATCCATTTATTGTCGTTCATTGCGTAAAGGAGCAAATGCCCAACACAAATAGTATAAACTATATATATTTGTAAACAGAAGAGAGAGCCTGAATTCCTAGTTTAGTGATCATTAAACGTCTTCAGTCAAATTCTTTCATTGGTTCCAGCATTTGGGCTGCTGGTATCATTGCCATACCATATTTTCCTAATGTCTCCGCCACCCTCTCATTGATTTCATGTTTTATTTTTTTCTGGAAAACATCATCTTTGACTGAAGGAAAATATCACGTTGGACATTTTACCTGGACCTTACTTTCCCTGAAAACAACGTTAAATGCCATGTCCTTCTACTTGCCAGGCACAATTTGATTATGGACTTGTTGTGGAGAAAAATATTTGTCCAACAGAGGTGCATAAAATTTGGCCTTTCCTTCAAACTCATTGCACCTTTTTTAAAGGTCTTGGAGTCATCCATTATTAAGGGTGCACAGGAACCGAGCCGGACCGACGGACCGAACCGGAACCGGTGGAACCGTACCTGGTTTTGGACCGAACCGAGGTACAAGGTACAGGTACCGGTACCAAAAACTAGGAACCGAGGTCTGGGGGTATAGTACACGGTCCAAAGACAGTACTGCCGTACCGGACCGAAAGTCCCGAATAAGTAGAGCCGTTAGATTTAGGGGATAAGGGATCATAATAGCCGTTAGATTAGATGGGGTATATAAGAAAACATTATAGGGTTTCTCAGTTTCTTTTCTCTTCTCATTTTCTTCTTCTTCTTTTTTTTCCGTCTGAGTCTCTAAGAAGAAGAAGAGGCGAACTGAAGTTATTGAACTGAAGATCTTCATTAACAAATCTTCGATTCAAGGGTAAGTGTTGATTCAGTTAATCCGTGCTCCTATTTTGATATTTTGAAACTAGGGTTTTGTTGATTCTTCGATTCAGTTAACAGATCTTCGATTCTTCATTAACAGAGTACAGAGACGAGCGACGACAATCTACTATTCTGAAACTAGGGTAAGTGTTGATTCAAACAATAATTCTTATTCAGTTCTCCTATTTTAAGAATTGTAATAATTTATAATTCTGAATCTCTTGAATCTAATAACTCTACTTTTAAATTGTTAATTAGTATGAGATGTACAAACAGATAAATTGTTGTTGTAGTTTGAAGCTTGCTTTAATCTGCTTCTTCATCAGGTTGCAACATGGAATTGATTTTTCTACTTGATTGTGTTAAATGTTTGAAATTTCAATTGTTGTTGTAGCTGAAGCTTGCTTTAATTGCTTGATTTCATTTACCGATTATCTATTAATAGTTACACTAATGTAATTATCGACTAAATTATCATGTATGAACAACAGTTGAGTTTGGTATGTATGTCAGTGCTCTTTACTGAAATTCTTGCTTCATTAAAAGTCTCTTCTCTTGTCAGTGATGGATGCATCAATTCCAGCTAGGGTTCCGAACGAAATATGGCACCATTTCACTAGGAGAAATGTTGAAGAAGCCACTTGCAATTATTGTGGAAGGACTTATAGGGCTAACAGGTCCAGAAATGGAACTTCTGCCTTGTGGAAGCACTTTAAAAGATGCCCCCGCAATCCAAATCATAACAGAGCTCACATAAATAATGCTTAGAAGTTGATACTTATGCTTAATGCAATTATTAAGGGTGCACACGGTACGGTTCGGCTCGGTTCTTGACGAGACCGAGTACCTGTACCTCCCTATGCTCGGTACCAGAATTTTGGACCGGTACCTGTACCTTGTACCTCGGTTCCGGTTCCATTCGGTACCAGGTACGGTACCGGTTCCAGTCGGTTCTTTTCCAGACAGAAATATGTATTTTTCTCTCACAATCTAAGTACCTGTTTTTCAATATATTAAGTAATACTAATATCTCAAATTCCCATTCAAAGCAACAATTAATAAGTAGCACACAAACTAACAAACACACACAGTTAATAAGCAAAATGAGAAAATATGAGAAAAGAACAACTACCAGAGTGCAAATAGTCATAGTAGTATTGAATCTTGATCTTCTAATCCATGTCAGATGTCAGCAGCACTTGTGGTGTCATCAGTGTTGATAGGGCCAAGTAACGCTGCAAAAAAAAAAGCAGTTAGTAACTATTAGGCTATATCTATTACTGCCAAACACAAGTAATAATGTAATATGTTACCTTCTTCAATTTCAACATCATCATCTGGTATGTAATCAGATAGAAGGTCAAGTTGTATTGGCTTCCTTAGCCAGCTTTGTGTGCACAACAATGCCTCAACTGTCCTTGTAGATAAAGAGCTTCTACAAGGACTTAAGACTCGCTTTCCTGTGCTAAAAGCAGACTCAGAGGCAACAGAAGACACAGGAATGGCTAATATGTCCCTAGCCATATGTCCAAGTATCTTATACTTTGTATTGTTGGTCTTCCACCAACCCAGTAAGTCAAACTCCTCATCATCCTCTTCTCCTTCACCTTCTTCATACTCGTCAATGAAATATTTATCCAACTCTGTTTTTCCCTCATCATCACTTGGGCTTTTCTTGAACCTCTTACTCCTTGACATCAACTCTTTCATACGACTTGGCCCTGCCACTGGTCTACTTGCCACTCCTTTGGCTTGTCCCTGGATAGAACTACTTGACTCCTCCTCATGTACTGAATAGACATCCTTATATTCTTCAAATAAAATCTTAAAATCCAACTTAACAAGCTTCATAACAGATTCAACCTTAGAAGAATTCTTCCCATACAAGAGCTCAAGAGCAAATTGTAGTCCTTTTTCTTTCTCTCTAGGATCCAACAACATGGCAAAAAAGGTTGTAGGGTTCATCTTTGCATAATCACCCCAATATTTGTTATACTTCTTAAACATTTTTCCAGCCATAGTAGCAATAAAAGGATCTTCATCTACATTATCTCTAAACTCAACTAGTTGCTCATATATGATAACTAATTGCCATAAGAAAGTATTTGTTGTTACCTTAGTTGAGGCTGAAAATGCAACAGTAGCATCAAAGAATACTTTCAAACATTTGACAAGGCCTCTGGCAAAGATCCAGTCCTCTTCACATGGAGCAGGTTTCCTCACTACTACCTTCTTATTCTTCTTTTGTGCCTTCTTCTTCTTCTTCCCTCTCACCTCAACTTCTTCTTCTTCTTGTTCTTCTTCACTAAATTCTTCTTCTTCTTCACCAACATTAACATCAATATCAAAATCATTAGCATCAGGTAGATCTTTCTCACTTTGTTTTGGATAATAAAACAACTGCCGATATTCCTTATCATACCTTTCTAACCTAATAAATGCTTTTTCAAACAATTCTGCAGCCTGTAGCATCAAGAATGTACTGTTCCACCTAGTCTTAACATCTAATATCAATGTTACCTTAGACTCTATTCCAACTAATTTTGCACAACGCTTAAGCTTAGCCAACCTAGATGGAGAACCCTTTATATACTTAACAACTGACCTGATTCTTGCAATTGATTTGTTGTAGACCCTCACAGCATCTTTTACCACAAGTGCAAGTACATGAGCTGCACACCTTACCTGAAAAGGTGAATTCAAACAAGTATTAGATATTTTAACAAAACTAATAAACATAATCCTAAGCAGAAACTAAAAAATATATATAATTCATATTCATATACATATACTTACATGCAAGTACTTAGCTCTCTCTTCTTCCCTTGTCTTTGAAACAATACTAGTCTTCAAATAATCCATTGCTACCTTGTTGGCACTCACATTATCCAAAGTGACAGTAAACACATCTTTAAGCTCCCAATCTGACAAACACTTCTCTAACATCTCACCAATGTCAATTCCTTTGTGACCACTAACCTCAGAAAACATAATAATTCTCTTTTGATACTTCCACTGCTGATCAATAAAGTGTACTGTTACACATATGTAGTTGAAATTGTTTGGTGAAGTCCATGTGTCTGTTGTCAAACTAACCCTCTGCTTGGTTGACTTGAAGTAGGTTTTCAAATTTTCTTTCTCTAATACATACATGTCTAATAAACATCTATAAATAGTCATTCTACTTGGCACAACAAATCTAGGCTCTAAGACATGCATCATTCTCCTAAAACCTTCACCCTCAACTGCTCTAAATGACATCTCATCAATTATAATAAATTCAACAACTGCCCTTTTACATTTTTCTTGACTGAAAATAGTAGAGACTAACTGACCTTCATCCTCACCCAGTTCTGCAGGTTTTAATGTCAGAGTTTGTTGTCCTTTTGGCTTTGGCTTGTTAGGATTCTGCTTGCATCTGTTGAAGTGCTTCCACATTCCACTTGTACCATTCCTTCCAGTATGGGCCTTTATCAACTTCTTGAAGTAATTGCATGAAGCATCTTGAACATTCAACCTCTTGAAATGATTCCAAATGTTAGAAGTTATCTTAAGATTCTTAACAGCCATTTGACTAGAAGTAGCTTCAACATCTACTGCTGCTATGTCTGGCTGTGCTTCTTCATGTGTTGGTTGGATTGAGGATCCAACAATTGTATCTGTGGCAGTGGTAGGTGTAGCAGTTGTAGGTGTAGGAGTAGCTGTTCCATCATGAGCTTGACTTGATGCATCCATCACTGACAAGAGAAGAGAAATAAGAACTTAAATAAGAAATAAGAACTATGAAATATCAACTTAAGCATAAGTATGAAATAAGAACTATGAAATATCAACATGGAACTATGAACTATAATTGCATTAAGCATAAGTATCAACTTCTAAGCATTATTTATGTGAGCTCTGTTATGATTAGGATTGCGGGGGCATCTTTTAAAGTGCTTCCACAAGGCAGAAGTTCCATTTCTGGACCTGTTAGCCCTATAAGTCCTTCCACAATAATTGCAAGTGGCTTCTTCAACATTTCTCCTAGTGAAATGGCGCCATATTTCGTTCGGAACCCTAGCTGGAATTGATGCATCCATCACTGACAAGAGAAGAGACTTTTAATGAAGCAAGAATTCTGTAAAGAGCACAGCATACATACCAAACTCAACTGTTGTTCATACATGATAATTTAGTCTGATAATTACATTCAGGTAACTATTAATAGATAATCGGTAAATGAAATCAAGCAATTAAAGCAAGCTTCAGCTACAACAACAATTGAAATTTCAAACATTTAACACAATCAAGTAGAAAAATCAATTCCATGTTGTAACTGATGAAGAACAGATTAAAGCAAGCTTCAGCTACAACAACAATTTATCTGTTTGTACATCTCATACTAATTAACAATTTAAAAGTAGAGTTATTAGATTCAAGAGATTCAGAATTATAAATTATTACAATTCTTAAAATAGGAGAACTGAATAAGAATTATTGTTTGAATCAACACTTACCCTAGTTTCAGAATAGTAGATTGTCGTCGCTCGTCTCTGTACTCTGTTAATGAAGAATCGAAGATCTGTTAACTGAATCGAAGAATCAACAAAACCCTAGTTTCAAAATATCAAAATAGGAGCATGGATTAACTGAATCAACACTTACCCTTGAATCGAAGATTTGTTAATGAAGATCTTCAGTTCAGTAACTTCAGTTCGCCTCTTCTTCTTCTTAGAGACTCAGACGGAAAAAAAAAAGAAGAAGAAAATGAGAAGAGAAAAGAAACTGAGAAACCCTATAATGTTTTCTTATATACCCCATCTAATCTAACGGATATTATGATCCCTTATCCCCTAAATCTAACGGCTCTACTTATTCGGGACTTTCGGTCCGGTACGGCACGGTACCTGTGCTGGACCGTGTACCTGTACCCCCAGACCTCGGTTCCTAGTTTTTGGTACCGGTACCTGTACCTTGTACCTCGGTTCGGTCCAAAACCAGGTACGGTTCCACCGGTTCCGGTTCGGTCCGTCGGTCCGGCTCGGTTCCTGTGCACCCTTAGCAATTATAGTTCATAGTTCCATGTTGATATTTCATAGTTCTTATTTCATACTTATGCTTAAGTTGATATTTCATAGTTCTTATTTCTTATTTAAGTTCTTATTTCTCTTCTCTTGTCAGTGATGGATGCATCAAGTCAAGCTCATGATGGAACAGCTACTCCTACACCTACAACTGCTACACCTACCACTGCCACAGATACAATTGTTGGATCCTCAATCCAACCAACACATGAAGAAGCACAGCCAGACATAGCAGCAGTAGATGTTGAAGCTACTTCTAGTCAAATGGCTGTTAAGAATCTTAAGATAACTTCTAACATTTGGAATCATTTCAAGAGGTTGAATGTTCAAGATGCTTCATGCAATTACTGCAAGAAGTTGATAAAGGCCCATACTGGAAGGAATGGTACAAGTGGAATGTGGAAGCACTTCAACAGATGCAAGCAGAATCCTAACAAGCCAAAGCCAAAAGGACAACAAACTCTGACATTAAAACCTGCAGAACTGGGTGAGGATGAAGGTCAGTTAGTCTCTACTATTTTCAGTCAAGAAAAATGTAAAAGGGCAGTTGTTGAATTTATTATAATTGATGAGATGTCATTTAGAGCAGTTGAGGGTGAAGGTTTTAGGAGAATGATGCATGTCTTAGAGCCTAGATTTGTTGTGCCAAGTAGAATGACTATTTATAGATGTTTATTAGACATGTATGTATTAGAGAAAGAAAATTTGAAAACCTACTTCAAGTCAACCAAGCAGAGGGTTAGTTTGACAACAGACACATGGACTTCACCAAACAATTTCAACTACATCTGTGTAACAGTACACTTTATTGATCAGCAGTGGAAGTATCAAAAGAGAATTATTATGTTTTCTGAGGTTAGTGGTCACAAAGGAATTGACATTGGTGAGATGTTAGAGAAGTGTTTGTCAGATTGGGAGCTTAAAGATGTGTTTACTGTCACTTTGGATAATGTGAGTGCCAACAAGGTAGCAATGTATTATTTGAAGACTAGTATTGTTTCAAAGACAAGGGCAGAAGAGAGAGCTAAGTACTTGCATGTAAGTATATGTATATGAATATGAATTATATATATTTTTTTAGTTTCTGCTTAGGATTATGTTTATTAGTTTTGTTAAAATATCTAATACTTGTTTGAATTCACCTTTTCAGGTAAGGTGTGCAGCTCATGTACTTGCACTTGTGGTAAAAGATGCTGTGAGGGTCTACAACAAATCAATTGCAAGAATCAGGTCAGTTGTTAAGTATATAAAGGGTTCTCCATCTAGGTTGGCTAAGCTTAAGCGTTGTGCAAAATTAGTTGGAATAGAGTCTAAGGTAACATTGATATTAGATGTTAAGACTAGGTGGAACAGTACATTCTTGATGCTACAGGCTGCAGAATTGTTTGAAAAAGCATTTATTAGGTTAGAAAGGTATGATAAGGAATATCGGCAGTTGTTTTATTATCCAAAACAAAGTGAGAAAGATCTACCTGATGCTAATGATTTTGATATTGATGTTAATGTTGGTGAAGAAGAAGAAGAATTTAGTGAAGAAGAACAAGAAGAAGAAGAAGTTGAGGTGAGAGGGAAGAAGAAGAAGAAGAAGAAGGCACAAAAGAAGAATAAGAAGGTAGTAGTGAGGAAACCTGCTCCATGTGAAGAGGACTGGATCTTTGCCAGAGGCCTTGTCAAATGTTTGAAAGTATTCTTTGATGCTACTGTTGCATTTTCAGCCTCAACTAAGGTAACAACAAATACTTTCTTATGGCAATTAGTTATCATATATGAGCAACTAGTTGAGTTTAGAGATAATGTAGATGAAGATCCTTTTATTGCTACTATGGCTGGAAAAATGTTTAAGAAGTATAACAAATATTGGGGTGATTATGCAAAGATGAACCCTACAACCTTTTTTGCCATGTTGTTGGATCCTAGAGAGAAAGAAAAAGGACTACAATTTGCTCTTGAGCTCTTGTATGGGAAGAATTCTTCTAAGGTTGAATCTATTATGAAGCTTGTTAAGTTGGATTTTAAGATTTTATTTGAAGAATATAAGGATGTCTATTCAGTACATGAGGAGGAGTCAAGTAGTTCTATCCAGGGACAAGCCAAAGGAGTGGCAAGTAGACCAGTGTGGGGCCAAGTCGTATGAAAGAGTTGATGTCAAGGAGTAAGAGGTTCAAGAAAAGCCCAAGTGATGATGAGGGAAAAACAGAGTTGGATAAATATTTCATTGACGAGTATGAAGAAGGTGAAGGAGAAGAGGATGATGAGGAGTTTGACTTACTGGGTTGGTGGAAGACCAACAATACAAAGTATAAGATACTTGGACATATGGCTAGGGACATATTAGCCATTCCCGTGTCTTCTGTTGCCTCTGAGTCTGCTTTTAGCACAGGAAAGCGAGTCTTAAGTCCTTGTAGAAGCTCTTTATCTACAAGGACAGTTGAGGCATTGTTGTGCACACAAAGCTGGCTAAGGAAGCCAATACAACTTGACCTTCTATCTGATTACATACCAGATGATGATGTTGAAATTGAAGAAGGTAACATATTACATTATTACTTGTGTTTGGCAGTAATAGATATAGCCTAATAGTTACTAACTGCTTTTTTTTTTGCAGCGTTACTTGGCCCTATCAACACTGATGACACCACAAGTGCTGCTGACATCTGACATGGATTAGAAGATCAAGATTCAATACTACTGCAGCACTAGCTGCACTGGTAGTTGTTCTTTTTTCATATTTTCTCATTTTGCTTATTAACTGTGTGTGTTTGTTAGTTTGTGTGCTACTTATTAATTGTTGCTTTGAATGGGAATTTGAGATATTAGTATTACTTAATATATTGAAAAACAGGTAAAAAAACAGGTACTTAGATTGTGAGAGAAAAATACATATTTCTGTCTGGAAAAGAACCGACTGGAACCGGATCGCACCTGTACCGAATGGAACCGGAACCGAGGTACAAGGTACAGGTACCGGTCCAAAATTCTGGTACCGAGCATAGGGAGGTACAGGTACTCGGTCTCGTCAAGAACCGAGCCGAACCGTACCGTGTGCACCCTTAGTCTTGACAGCACATTCCCCGATTAAAAACGTGAGTCGGACGACTCATGAGGTAAAAGAAATTCGGACCCCACTTTGAGTCCCAAGATGAAATCTCAACCACTCTTTGTATAGGCTAACTTAGCCACGACCTGTTTTGTATTTTATCATTGTTATAAAAAGGTATGAGGTTTATGTCCATGATGACTAAAGATATCAGATCGACGACGTTGAATGGGGGCCATCATCCGAAGGTCATGAAACTCTGGATGGAGTTTTTGCTTGGATGGCTAGAAAAGACTCACGGTATTCACGGTTAATACCAATTTGAATTATATACGGAAATCAGTCGGATGTTTACCATAAAAGGGACATATAAAAATCGTTTTGTCTTTCCGAAAACGATTTTGTTCCCTACAGAGCGAGATCTGAGTTACCTAACAGCGTCTATTGTTGCTTAGAAGAAAAACAAAGCAGGTGTATGGTCTTCTTTGTGAAAATTAGAGATGTGAACAATAGGGATTTCTCACAGCACATACCGGGTAAATTTCTCTTACAACTTCTTTGGCTTTCCTGATATGACCATGTTTTCTTTTTGACCATGTTTCCTTAAAATGAAACAAAGTTGTATATTGACCGATCTGTGAGATATAGCTTTGTTTCTTACTCCTAATAAGATTCGTAAAGGTTGCTGCAATTTAGGGACGTCTTGGGTGTAGGCTGAATTACAGTGTTCTGTTTAGCAAATATTATGATTTATCACTCCTTTATCTCAGCATTAACAGTTCCCATGTTTGAATGATCGTTGCGCTGAAACCAATTAAAATAAAAGGCTTTTCTCCAATTGAAGGTCAATGTTCTTCCTTTACATGATTAATTTTCTTTGATTTTTATTTCTGTTTCTTTTTTTAATTACGAACATTACTATGTTTCCGTTGATACAACTGCTTCCTAATGCTAACACCATAAGATTTTAAGCATTTTCAATATCTAAATAGATTGATAATCTCCTGCAATTTTATTCTTTAGTAATCCAGGGTTAACGATTCACACGATCATGCTTCCTTTGATCAAACAACGCATCTGATTCGATCAAGATGTGCTCCTTCGTTTTCTCCTACGTTTCTATAGAGTTTCTAATGAGAAGAATATTTGTGTTTTTTAATCAAGGCATGTATTAGGGTTGAGTATATTGAAATATGATATCTGGAACAATTCCTCCCTGAGCTATTTTTTTTTCTTCTTTCTACCACTACGATTCTATTTCTCTTCTCCCTTCTTCTCTTAAAACGAACTTCGAACACACCCTAATTTATCCAACTTAGTTTTTGATTCGTTAAAGTTTTTTTCAATTTAGAGACGTCATAGGCAGAATTATATTCTAGGGTTTGTAATTCATATGTCTCAACAATTAACGTTTTTGAGTATTCCATGATTAAAAATCGTTTTCTATGATTTAGGGTCAGTTTTCTTCCTTTCTATTTGTTTGGTTTTTTTTATATATTGCAGGTGATTATACAGGTTGCGATTCTTCCCTAGACTTCCCTAGATTGTTACGATGAATAACATGTGGAGATATGACTCTCTTTTTCTTATTCTTGATTTGTTCATTCTATCTTGGTTTTAATTTCAATGATTGTTGTATTACATAAACAGATTACACCAAAGCAGTGACCACCAAAGATATCATGAACATTAACAGTATAAGAAGAAATTCAGATCGAAGTTGAAGAGGTTTTTTGGTTTGGTGAGACAATCTCAGCGTTCTTTATCAAAACGCTAGAATTTCCATAGTTGGAATAATCTCAGGTTCTTTTGTATGTGGTACAGGACTAATAGCTCATAGTTGGAACTGCCACACACTTGCGCATATGTTTGTGGTTTTTTTATTTCTTTAATTTTCTCAATATTAGTAAATAATCTAAGTGGGCACCATGTCAAAAGTATACATATAGTCACTCATTTTAGTAAACGACACTATTTTCACATTGTAGGTAATGCTTATACATATGGTGTTGTGAGTAATAGTAATACAAGTTTTATTTCTGCTAACCATCTATTGTCTTGATATTTAGAACATTTTCACAGGCTAATTTGTGGATCATTTTGGGTTTATGTCTATATGGTTGATGATTATGGAAAAGTAGATGTTTTTCTATTTTTTTTAATATCTTGACAGATGAATTTGTTTTCATATAATTAATAATGCCGTGCATCGTTTCCATGGATGCATCATTGATGAGACAAACCAGAGGAATGAGGCAGCAATAATTTTCGTTTATGCCTCAAATTAGCAAAGCTACCAAATTGGATAATTTTCGTTTATGCTTCCATTGGACTTGACATATGTTTTTTTTGCTTAGAAAATGAGTTCCAAGTCGTTGCCCATACAATTTTTATTTCTGTTGCGACATAACCATCTATCGTCTTGATATTTAGAAAATTTTCACAGGCTAATTTGTGGATCATTTTGGGTTTATGTTTATATGGTTGATGAAAATTTTCTAAATATCAAGACGATAGATGGTTATGTCACATCAGAAATAAAAATTGTATGGGAAACGGCTTGGAACTCATTTTTAGAAAATTTTCACAGGCTAATTTGTGGATCATTTTGGGTTTATGTTTATATGCTTCCATTTTGGGTTTATGTTTATGGAAAAGTAGATGCTTTTGTATTATTATTTTTTTATATCTTGACGGATGATTTTTTTTTCATATACTAATTAATAATGTCGTGCATCGTTTCCATGGATGCATCACTGATGAGACCAACCAGAGGAATGAGGCAGCAATGCACCGATTACTGCTTATAAATGTCTAAATAGTGCTCTCTCTAGATTGTTTTTTAGAAATTCAGCAGTACTACTACCCGTATGGTTCTTAAATTCTGTAGACAATGTTTTTCTCACATGCAACTAAATATACCAGTTAATATGGCATGTAATTAAGGATTGAAGTTCTCTTAGTGTATCCTTATATTTGACTGATTTTACCCATTTAATTATATTTATTCTTCATCGTTTGTATCCAAAAACCTATCACGGGAGGCCCAATCCACGCATGAGAGGTAAATATTGCTTTTGTCCTCTACTAAGGTACATATTTTAAACCATAATGGTAGCCCATTAGAGTGCAACCATGCATATAGCAGAATGAACATATCTCAGAATTCTAAGAAGTTGGAAGGAAGTTAACTGAGATCATGACTATTAAATTGTTCATGGTTATGGTTTGCACGTTAACAAACATTAGTAAAAACGTTTTTGAGATCATGACTGAGTAAATGGCCTCCAATGTTCAACGAATAGTTTCTAACTGCAAGGTCATGATGTTTTATTCTTTAATCTATTATGATCAAAGGTGATGTAAGTGACCTACAAAATAATAACAGCATACCCTACCATCGTGTTCTTGCTAATAAGGGCTCTTGGTCCCATTGTTGCCTTATGATTGTGAAAATTTAGGCCCTTCTGCATAAGTGTATAATAAATCGCATTAGCTGGAACCAATGCGCCACCGGAGTTCTAAAAAATAACTCATACACTATCTAAAATAAACCTGAGCGCCAAAGGTATGCATACATGAAAGCATGATAATTTACCCATGTTATGCTTAATCGAAATATTGTGTTATCCACCTCATTGATAACGTCCTCTTCCTTCTTCACCATGTTTTCTCCTTCCGAATTCTCTTTCTCTTTCACGAACATCGGAACAAGAGTCGAATACAATAATGCATGATAGCTTACCCATGTATATTATGTTGTATCCATTTCTCACTCTTTTAAATTTCATGATACTATAAGTCCGCCTCACAGAGTGTGAGTCTTTTATTTTTTTTCCTATTCTTGGGCACAAAATGAAAAACTTAAATGTCTACTTTCTGAGGTTTTGAAAAAAAATTCAAGAAGTTTTGGTGGACAATTGTTCGAGATCGATCTATCAAGATTTGATGGGCATTACACATTTCAATCAGTAACATTATATCATTCCAATGATGATTGTGAATACCAATCGTTCCAAATCAAAAATGAACAAACTATCAATATGCTTTGGATAAACCATATTAAAAAACCCGTGTTTGCAAGTTGAAATTAAAAAATCATTTGATGAAATAAATCAAGGAAGATTTTTTTTTAGGTAAAGTGGTTATATTGCATATGTATATACGATTGAATTCTAAATACGTTTATTATCCCAAAATGATTTTTTTCTTTGAATAATTCTTCAAACAATTGAAGGGTGGACCAAACACAAATTCATTTATGCTAAATCTTTAGATGAAAAAACTGACCAAGTTCTTTTTAAAAAACAAACAAAATGTGTGGTATAGAGTCTGAGTACGTGGTTATAGATACCGAGTCTCCCTTTGTGAGAAAAGAAGAATGTATTAAAGTATAAACACAGATACATGTTGATCACATGTGTTTGAATGAAGGTGGATATCCAATTAATCATCAGGTGTTTTTCCTTATACAAACCAATCCGTCATGAATGTTAAGTTGTCATATTAATGTGGATATTGTTCCTTATATTATCACACATTGATGAGTGTAGGATTTCAATTACACTTGGAATGTGCCAAACACTAAAACGAGAATTGGACTTTGTAATATGCCAAATATCAAGAGTTGTCGTCGAGAAAACTAATTATCAAGAACAAGATGCACCAAGTGTCAACAACCAGATAATTCAACAAGTACTTATATTATTTATGGATACAAGCGTGACATAGTTGTTGTTTGGGAAATAAATATGGTTTTGTTTTAATCAAAATATATTTTTTCGAATACTAATTTGTGTGTTGCAAGATTGCACTTATCAAAGGTCCCTCGCCATGAATTTTGGGATACAACATGCGACAATTATTGTGTTATAATTTTGTATCAATTAGGGTTGAGGTAATTGGAGAAATAATTAATTTATTCCTATACATATATAGGAAATATAATGTTATCAAAGAATATTCTAAATAACTGCTACTGATTTGTGTAGGTATCTTAAATCATATATGATTGCTTACCGAGATAACTTAAACATTCAAATATATTTCAGAAATTAATACAAGATTCAAATGTTTCTAAATTCTTTGTTACCCATTATACATCAAAAGAGAGAACAATCACTTCTTGTAGGACTCTCATGGGTACATAATCAAGAGCCAATATATTTGGATGACACATGTGAAAGGAAGAACTTTTTGCAGGATCTAAAGAAACAAAAAACATTGAGAGTTAAGAAAAACTTAAATATATTGTGTCATTTAAATTTAAAACAAAATGCTTCAAACATGAATTCGGACGATATTACATTTTTCCTATTTTTTTGTTGTTGTATGATTTCGATCAGGTTAAGAACGACGATAATTTTCATTGCAACATAAATGGTGTCACTGTAGTATAGTGGTAAAGTCACTGGGTGTTGATACCAATGATCTGAGTTCGAAACTTTCCAGCACCAAATTCTTTACCTATCAAAAACAAAAGTGTCATTGCAGCATTAGTATCTATTATTACATGGAAATAAGATGCTTGAGGGACTTGAAGACCGAAAAATTCAGAAAATCCAGTCATAAATATAGTATGTGAATAATGAATTAGCACTCCAAAAAATGATTGTGTTTTTAGAAAATCAAGTCATAAATATAGTATGTGAAAAATGAGTATGCATCTGTGTTACCCACGACAAAGTTCAAACCAAAATGATTTTCATGCTTATGTTTCAGTTTTGGCCTATAATTTTTGTAGCTTATGCATCTGTTTTGGTTTAAATACATGACATTAGTACATGAAAATCTAGAGAAGTTTAAACCAAAACAGAAACATAAGTTACAAAATTTAAAAAATATTCAGAATGAATATAATGAGCTAGCATACACGAAATCTGCCCTAGAGAAAGAATACAACTATACAAGAATAAAATAATTCCCGAAGTAAAAATCTTGAAACCCATAGAAGGCATTCATTTTCGGGATAGTTTTTAATTGATCTAAACTTTGTTTTCATCAATTTATATTCTAGGCTAGGTATGTTGTAACTCATGTCTATATTGTTCACATTATCGTATGGTTCACAAGTTGTTGTATATGTTTATTCAAAAGGCATTAACAACTACTTGAGGATCCTCATTAACTTTTGTATTATTAACCTGATTATTACGAAACAATTGTTTTGATATTTTGAATTCTTATTCATATAAACTTATTTTTTTTGAATTGTTTTTTTATGATTTAAACTTATTTCTTTCAAATTCTTATAATTTTTTTCTTCTGAATACTTTATTAAAGCAAATGCTTGAATTGTCTGTTTGTTCGTATAAAATAAATAATTTAACTTTGGTTAAATGATTGCATATACATTCAAACCATGCCTGCATGTTCTCAATGCCCAACAACATCCACGTTATCACATAAGTTTTCCACTTCCATAAACTTTCACGGGTGATGTTCACATTCAAATATTAATTTTCACCAACAATTTAGTTATCTAGGAATCAACATATAAAAAGGGCATCAAGGATAACCATCGTGGGTGATACCTGGATAATACAATATCAATGGGGATAGGTAGATAACAAAAGCATATTAATGATGTTTTAAGGAATTTTCATGAAACAAAGATAAAAAAAACCATGTATTGGATATAGAAACTACGCGACACATTACACTAACCAGAGGTTGATCCGGGGCCGTAGGCCCCAGTGATACCTAGTAGATAGATAGATCACTAAGAAATTAATATACTAGTTCGCTGAAAGGATGGGGTACGAAGTTATCGCCACTGATACTACATGTAATCGTGTGTGATTTATAGAAGGAACATAATGTTTGGGCTCGTAGAGGAAAACTTAGGAGATGTGAAGAACTAATTTTGATGATTACACAGACCTTTATTATTTAGTCTGTAAATGATACGTTCAATTGGTATTCAATATCTCAAGTTCTTTTTAATTGGGAGAAAATTCTTGGATTTAATTCTAAGTTATAACTCCTAGGATTATATGAGGTAAAAAAAATTTATAACCCATTCTTCATATATATCTCCCTTATAAAGCAGAGTTTGGCTAACTTAGCCTATCTGAGTGGTGGCCAGGATTTAATCTTGGCAAAGATAAATCTACGGCCGTGGGTTGTTCAGCTTTAATGTTAGTTTAAGTGATTTATTAATTGGTTTTGTCTCATTAATTGCTCATAATAAATGGTTTATTAATTTTTATTTCTACTAATTAAATTAATAAATGCATATTCTATTAATTTCTTAAATGATATTATTAGTGTTTTATTAATTGGGGTCTTATTAATTGTTTATGATGAATGATTTATTAAATTTTCATTTCCCTTGATTAATCTAATAAATATATAATTTCGTTAATAAATAATTTTACTAAAAATTACCTCAATTGAAACTATTAAACCTAACGTGATGGTTGTGATTAGGAATAAAGATGCATGTAACGGACTCAGATCACATGTCCCGTATTTTCCTGTTTGTTCATGTCCTAGCCAATGAAAGTACGCCACCTATTTTTCGCTATGTTGTTTTATTTGTAAATTCATGGCGAGATTATATTAACCTAACGTCGTTGTCGATCACTAAAACTACCATGTCTTTAGTTCTTTGTCTTTTCAAAGATGAATTTATATCTACTCCTCTCGCCTCTCTGATAACCTTAAATAACATGTTAAAGATCGTAAAAACAATAACTATTATATAATGAGTGCAAATATTTTTTTGAGAAAACAAAAAATTAAAATAAATAAATATAAAGGGATCGTCGTTCAGATCCACAACTACAAATTTAATCCAGTTTGATGACGCTGGTAGTGTTCAAATAAAAATAAAATGTTAAGTTCAATCCAAAACCACGGTATCATGTGTGCAAAATCCTAAAATTTTAAAAATCCATAACAACAAAGTTAAGATAAAATATTGGGTTAATTGGTGTTTGATACTTACATTTTGTCCAACCTTAGTGTTTGGTCTAACTTTTGTCCAACTTAGGCCTTGGTACTTGGACTAGACGTTGACTCAGGTTGACCATGTTAAATCATAACTTCTGTTTAATAATTATTAAAAATGAAAAAAAATATTAATTACTTGACGTTGTGAGATGACTGTTAACAATCTAATCGAGGAAAAACTCTGATTTAATGTTCTTCCCCAAATTAAAAAGTTTCTTCTTCCTTCCAATTCAACGGTTAACCTTCAACCCCACTTTCATACCACAAATTCAATTATCTTCTGTGCAAAAATCATGAATCCAAAATGATAGTAACAGAAAACAAAGACAATAATGCATAAATCTTCTACGACTACATTTGAATCAAATACCCATATACTCTAAATTGAATGTACATCAATTATAGGTACCAACAATAACAACAACAAAACCCGTACAAAAAAAACTTCACCATTTCCATCATTCACCAGCAAAAAAGATGATTTTGCAGAGAAGAACAAGAACCCAATTACAAACCCATCTTCAAATTACAACCCATCTATTGTTCCCTAATAAATAGAATGTAGACCACAAGCAGTTTTCGAATCTCCTTCAACTGGTGACATAATTAACACATTACAAATCGGAAAAAAATAAATTAGTATCTCAGGGCACTGACTTCGTCCCAACCTCAAAATTTACACCTCTTATACCTAAAATTGAACACAAAAAAACCCTAAAATTCCTTTAAACCCACGAATCAAATATGGAAAGGGCACATATTAGTCTTATTTTTAGAACTTCATCGAATCAACATAACCAAAATTAGAACTCAACATCAAGATGAAACCAAAATTTTACGTCAGATAATTAATGGGTTCAAGGGTCATGATTTAGGATTCAGAAAACGAATCAAAGAAAATGAAATCCGATTGGAGATTTAATCACGGATGAATTGATTAGGGTTTAATTTGAATATGAAAACTTTAGGGCAGACGATTGATTTGAATCTAAAATTTTGAGTTCTCTAATCACAGATGAAAAGAGAAAAAAAAAAAGGTAAAATTATTTCAGGATAGTGTTGATAAGTGATTTAAAGAAGAAAAAGAGATGAAGATGGCTTTGAGATTTGGGGTTTCCCGTTTCCGTGTGTGTTTAGATTCTAAGAAGAAGAAAGATGCAGTTGGATTTTATGTTCGTGTGAAAAATGAATAGAGGAAACAAGTTTTGATATCTTAGCCGCAAATCTCTTAGATACGTAGAGATCTAATGTGGACCGTCCATGTTTTTGATGGGTTTAGGACACTGTTAGTCATTGTTACCAAAGATAAATTTATTTTAGTAATTTCGTATTAATTAACAGAAAGTTTGGACACGTCATGACTTTACCGGGTCAACGCGAGTCAACGTTAATTCCAAGTACCAAATCCTAAGTTGGACAAAAGTTAGACCAAATGCTAAAGTTGGACAAAATGTAAGTATCAAATACCATTTAACCCTAAAATATTTAGTAATACATCAAAGTTTGAGAATATAAAGATAAAATATTTAGCAAAAATTAATGTGTCGAGTCTCGCCCTCTGCTTAACCCGTGCCGTAACGGAACATGATGTTGATAGAAACCCCAAATATTACGTCAATTTTTCTTTACTTTTGATAGGGCTTAACCCGTGCCGTAACGACACGGGGGTCGACTATTATATTTACATAATATTTTACTTTTCCTTTTAGGCACCCAGACAAAAAATATTTATGTAAATCAATGAAAATTGTATTATCAATTGAATTAGATACAACTCAAATGTATCCCTTTTTATGAAAAATGCGCCTCAAAAAAATAAATTAAAAAAATCCTAGCTTCGAGTGATAACCTATAGAAGTATGAGGAAACCATTCACGGTTTTGAATAGACAGGAGTATTTCTTAGATGGAATTCTGCACGTGTCGATAATTGGTACACACCTGCAAAAAGAATGGATATCGACAATGAAAAATTATAGTTATATGCACACATTTACAGTGCATCAATGGGAAACATGAAATGGCCAAAATGGAATAGCTTATGATTAGGGAAAATGGGATATACCTTAGAAGCAAAACATTTGACATAATAGCTCATGAGAATATTGTATCCATGGACCTGATAGAAATTTGCAGCTCCAAGACCCTAAATCATTTGACATGAGCGTTACATTCGTAAAGTGAGCGTTGATTGAAAATGCAAAACAATGGAATACCTCAAATTTGAAACACACAAATGAAAACAAATGAGAAGTAAGAAGAAAACCTTACATTGAAGACATAGCTTCTTCTCATTATGATTACCTGTAAAATAAAATCAAAATATTGACAAAAACAATAAGAAACAGTAAGATAAAACCAAAAATTGAATATACGATAATCTAGGAAATCTTTATTTCAAAGAAAATAAATATTACATTTTTTGGATTCAAAAGCCTTTTGAAACCATTTGTAGACCTGGTATTGATCCAAGAGTTCTTCACAGCACTACCTAGAAAAAAAGAATAAGCTAATGAACTGGAAATACTTATGTGAATTGCATATTTAGAGTTCAGGGTTCAGTTTAGTTTATTCAAATACGATCTTTGAATATTTGGTGTTGTAATGAACTAATAAAAATGATTTTTTCAGTTTAGTTTATTCAAATATTTGGCGCTGTAATGAACTAATCATAATTTATGAAACACATTGATCACCTGATTAACACCTAGATAAATACTTGCGATGATGGCCATTATATATCGAAACTTCTTGGTGAGCTCAAAGCAGAGGCCACTTATGAACTGTGATGTGAATTGGATTTCTGTTATTTGAGAAAAATATACGCAAACCACCAACTGCTTAAGTAATACCCCAAATGTCTTAGTGTTACCAAGAATTCGATTCAAATATGCAAGCTCATATTCACGTTAAGGACCGCACTCTTATATAAATTAGCCACATACATGATACATCAGTGGAAATGCAAGCCTTGAATCACCTTTATAATGAGATTCTCTTTTTTTTTTTTTTTTTTTATCTTCCTAACATTACACACTATAAGCACGCATAGGAGGTGATATCTAAGATTGAGGTATAATTCAAATCTATTAGATTCATTCCATTTACAACTGGATGCCTTGAAAAAAATTGACGTGTTGTTATTATTATTACACGAAAGGGATACATTGACCACACTTGCGCAAATAGCTCACTTCGCAAATGATTGGTGTTGCATGAACTGTCTAGATTTCAACGAGGAGTTTGAGGAAACAAGGAACCAGAAGCAGTGTCCGGAGTATTTTGAATATAGTAACTTAGACCCGATGTAATACTTATGTTTTTTTTTTTTTTAGTTTTTCCACAATCTATTTATTTAAGAAAAATAAACATTGCAAATACATAAGATCAACGAAAATTAGATAGGTTGCGTTTGACAATAATGTCTACTGATGGTCTGGAAACGGCAAAAGAAAGGAATTGTGTAGAAGAATTGTTGGGATGTACAACGGATTACTTGATACGAATGAAATAGGTATAACTATTTCGATTCTGAAATCACATAAAGTTCACAGTAGAAGATGACATCAAGTTTAAAGTTAGTAACAAACATAATATGGTTAACTAAAATGTTAAAAACAAACAAGGTATATAAACTTAGAAAGACGTGGGACTTGAAGGGGCCAATTTTTAAAACTACAATCCTAGAAAGCAACGATCCATAATACCATAATTTTTTTTATAAATATTCAACGTAGAATATGTCAAATTTTGGTTAAGGATCTATTGACAACCTACTAATTTGAAATAGGATCAGGGAGTACAATATGTGTTTAAGGTTCTTTATGAGGTAATGTGTCACCAGATTGTATTCCAAGTGAAGGTAGGAACATACGGAAGTGACAAAATGTCCAAGACTTTTGAAGTTACCAAAGCCTTTGTTAAGATGAATTGCTGGGCACAATACTTTGTTGAAGATTTAATAGTAGAGGTTCGCATATATACAATCCATTCGAAAATGTAATGGGTACACATTTTAAACATTGTCATCTAATGGGTGTTGAAAAGTTACAGGAAAATCATGTCACATTGGATAGTTTGTATCATTCGTTCGACGCAAAAAAAAATACTATTCTCTGCCTACTTGGAGGATCGAAACCATGATAGATGGGGCGAAATATGAGCATGTGGAGACTTTTATGGATGATATTGATTAGTTTATTTCACTGAGATGAGCGCTGCTGACGACATATTTCCAAAAAATATTTAAACTTCCATGTTCATGTACATCATTATCTCATTATAAGCAATGAACATAAATAAAAAAGTGTCTGGAAGTTAAGATTATATTTCTTTTGTTTGAGGAAATCTCCGGCGGTAAAATATTAAAGGAAAAAACAAAGAAAAAAAGAGAGGAAAATCCCAACTATTTTTATGACAAACATATATTAAATCATAAGGATCTGATAAGTATTCGGGACACAAATTATACGATATATTAAAAATGAACCAACGGGTTAAGGGCTAGTATATATATATATAATATCAAAAACTGACCATTTACATATCTATATTATAAGGGACAATGGTGTTTTTACCCATCGACGGCTATCTACATTTCAGACACATAAAGAACGGTCTAGATTTAAGTCTTTCAATCTACATTTCTAGCATATAAAGAAGGGTTGAGATTGAGCCACATATTTAAGATTTTCAATCAAAATTTTTAGTATACAATATCATTTATTTAGGAGTTAATTTTCCCATTTAATGTAAAACCATTACTTTTATTCTAAATTAAATGCCTCTACATTTTAGCATACAATATTATTTATTTGGGAGTTACTTTTCCACTTAATGTAAACCATTACTCTTATTCTAAATTAAATTCCCTTTAACTTAATCTCTTTCATAATAAAAACTATGATTGTAACAAAAATATTCAAAAATTCAAAAATATGATTGTTCTACATTCATTTCTACTCTTATATTAGGTTTCCTAAAACCCATATCATTTAATCTTTTTTCTTTTTTTTGTCCAATACAAACCTTGAAATTACATCTCTTCATATTTGTAACATTTGGATGGTTTACAAAAAGAATATTTGTTTATCTTAAATTTGAGGCAACAAAAATGGTTATATATATATATATATATATATGCAGTTGCCAAAAATGGTTAATCTCTTAGCATATATTTTTAATTTGTTTATACATAGTCAACCATCTTGCTAATACTTCTTTTCAATTCAATTTAAAGTGGATTTAATTTTTACATCTTTTAGTCAAATTGATGATTGAAGACTCGAGGTAGTGGCCACCTTCATGTCAAGTATTTGTTTTTTCTCTCATTGTGAGTTGCCACAGATGCTACGTTACGTTACTAAATCCGTTGTTTTCCGTCCAATTTATATATCATGTATTTTTCCATATGGACGGTTATAAGGGACAATGGTATTTTTCCAATATGGACGGTTATCTACATTTGGGACACATAAAGGACGGTCTAGATTTAAGTCTTTCAATCTACATTTCTAGCATATAAAGAAGGGTTGAGATTGAGCCACATATTTAAGATTTTTTATCTACATTTTTAGCATAACAATATCTTTTTGTGGGATGTGTCATTGTATTTTTATGTCGAGATTCCATAAATTGTCATTTCATGTATTTTATCATTGGCGTGGATGAAGGAGTTTTGGTATATCATAAAGGTACAAGTATATTTGTTTCCATGGGATGTGGTTCATATGCACATCTTTGATTACCGTGAACAAATTGTCAATTTTTCTAAATGGTTTTAGAGAGCTTAGTGCATAGGAACCCATCTTTGATTGCCGTGAACAAATTATCAATTTCTATAAATGGTTTAGGAGAGCTAAGTACATCTAAATATACCAAATAATACTTAGATCCTTCACCTATATTTTACTCTGTAAATATATCTTCTAATATTTGTGTTTTTTCTGTTCATTGAAGATACCAACTAACCAAACTATATATAACTAGCTTACACTTTATAGAAGTCGATTTAAGAAATATTTAAATATTTAATTTCATGTCCATTTTGTCCTACAAAATTATAAAATTATGGCAATTTTAGGTCTGACTAAAATTGGGATTCACCTATATGGTATACCTATCATACGGGAAATATTGATCATTTCATGTGAAAACTATAGTTAAATAAGCATGGGAATTTTACCAAATCAAAGCTAAAGTGAAAATAGCACAAAGAGAGTGAGAGTACACGGGGAAGAGCCATATATATTTTATTCAATTTTTCTAAATGGTTTTAGGAGCTTAGTGCATAGGAACCCATCTTTGATTGCCGTGAACAAATTATCAATTTCTCTAAATGGTTTAAGAGAGCTAAGTACATCAAAAGATACCAACTAATACTTAGATCCTTCACCTATATTTTACTCTGTAAATATATCTTCTAATATTTGAGTTTTTTCTGTTCATTGAAGATACCAACTAACCAACTATATATAACTAGCTTACACTTTGTAGAAGTCGATTTAAGAAATATTTTAATATTTAATTTCATGTCCATTTTGTCCTACAATAAAATTATGGAAATTTTAGGTCTCCTCTGTACTCTTAGGTCAAGGTGTTTCAACGTCTCATACCATTGCCATTTAGATTGGGTCTCTAATTTACTTTTAGATCTCAAACACATATGCAGATAAAGAGAAACTCTCCCATGTATCGTGTATTTATTAATGTATCATTGAAGACATATTTTCTTAACGAATTTTGTTGAATTTTACGGGCATAATTTACCTAGACATTGTAAATCGAATTTAAAAAGCCTACTATAATTGGAACACGTTTTAGGTTTAACAGTTGTTCAGTGAATAGTTACTAGCATATTACACTAATTTTCTTCACATGTTACACTGATAAACCCAAATAACAATGGTGGAAAAAGGTTTAATTGTCAATTCCGTTGCTGATAGATCGATCATCAGACCCATCATCAGATCCATCATAACTAACAACAAATGATATAAAGTAATATACATGATACAAATTCATAGTATTGTGAAATCGTCACAATAAAGAAGTGTTATTCCACATTGAACTCCTAAGGAGTATAATCTCCAATAATATAACTAATCCAACAAATGAAGCAAACATTCTGAAGAACCAAAGCCCATGTCGTTACGTCACGGGTCATATCCTAATAAAAATTATAAAACCTATTGTATATATATATATATACCAATAAAATTACTCTTTGTTGTACATATATATATCAATGTACATCAATATATGGACATCCTAATCACCATTTAATAAGAAACCGCTCCCGCTGATGTTAGTAATATCCACCAAAGCTTCGAATTCAGTTTAAGAAAGATTATCATTCCCCCATATTTCACACTCTCAGCTCATGGTATTCTCCCAAGAAAAAAAATTGATAACCAACACCAAAACAACCCATACCCCCGTGCCGTTACGGCACGGGTCATATCCTAGTTATTTATATAGAACACCGAAACATTACGGTGTTACTACATTGTATACTAATTTAGGAGATTAATTCCATTTTAAAATTAGTAATACGTTATAATTGTGATAAATTGTAAATGTTTATGAAATTAATTGCAGGTGTGATAAAACCAAAAGTCTAAATATTTAGGAAAGTCTTTAAAAGAACACGCAATTGGGGGATACTTATACTAGTATAACCGTTGCCACGGTGGAAGGGCCGACCGAAAAAGAATCTGAAGATAGAGTTTAAATTTGATATTGTTGTTTGTGCTCGTTGCGTAGATTTTTTTACAACCTTTCCAACGAGATAAAATTTGTAAAATTCTAAGGCACGGATTTTTATATATGTTATAATAAAGTTGGCTTTCCAATTATACCCCTGAAAAGTAGGATACTCAAAAAGTTATAGTAATTGGACTAAAAGATAAGGATAATCTTGTCTATTGAAAATGTGACGGGAATCTGCAAGGAATATTCTTTCTCAATCTTTTTATGAAATTGAACATTTACGTGACTCTTCATTTAACAAAAAAGTGGTCATAAAAGGGACTCCCTCCCTACGGGCCCTCCGGTCGGTCGGCCCAATTAATTGGGGGATATGAAAAACTATTCCCATCCTTAGTATCTTGCTAAGGGGTGTCTTAAAAGTGTAAAAAGTCAAAGTTACCCCTTTCAAATATTTATTTTATTTATTTTTTTAACTTTTATTTTAATTTTGATTTTTTAATTTTTTTTTAACTTTTCTGTTTTTTTTCATTTTTTTAATTAATTTTTATTTTGTGAAAATTATTAATTTATCATAAAAAATAAAAAAAATTATTTAAAAATTATTTTTTTATGAAAATAAATTTTTATTAAAAAATACGATTTTCTTTTATGACAATAATTTTTTTAAGAAAAAAATATTTTTTTTTTATGAAAATTATTAATTTATTATAAAAAAGAAAAAAAACAATTTAAAAATTATTTTTTTATGAAAATAAATTTTTATTAAAAATACGATTATCTTTTATGACAATAATTTTTTTTATGAAAATTATTTTTTGTTAAAAAAATATTAATTTTTATTAATTTTTTTTATGAAAAATATTTTTATTAAAAATAAAAATTTTAAATAAATAAATATTAAAATATAAGGGCATTTCAGAAATAATAGAAATATATGGATAAGGGTTTTTGAAAATTACTTCAAAATGACCTTATTTTGTTTTATTATCATATCCCCCAATTAATATAAGTATCCCCCAATTATGATGAGCTCCGGCGACTGAAAGCCATGATTTTCCATCGGATTTGTCTCATCCGTTTTCAGTAGTTTTGCTTGTTCGATTTCTTCTTTGTGTTGGTTTGTTCCACGGCTTTTCCTTCATATTTTTTCGATTTCGTTTTACCTTTTGTGAATCGTTTCCAGTAGGGTTTGCTCTTGTTTACGTTTTAGGGTTTATTGGTTTTTCCGTTTAGCCTTTGGCTATTGTTCATGGCTGCTACTTCCAGGGCTGCAACTCGGTCTTCCCTTAAACCCCCTTCATCACCTCTTACGACGTCTTCTTCTTTATCCAGTTCAAGCTCCCAGGGATACGTGACTTATCCGTTCAGGAACCTTGACAACTGCGGCAATGGAGTTAACAGTAGAGGGTATGCTGGAGGTTCCATCTTGCATCATTTACGGACTAAGAATTCCTTTTCGAGAGATAATGCTCACTGCAGAGCTCTCATTGCGGACGATGCCATGGTTTTCAAGGCTTGGGAAGATTTGCTGCTGCAGCTTCAAATGTGGTTATGCTCCCGGTGTATGGCTTTACATACCTGGAGATCACCCTGCAAAGGGAAAGGCGTTCATTGCGACATTGTCGCAGGTCCCTTCAATGGCAGTTCTGCGGATTTTTTGATTCATGGTGTTGACAGACCTAACGTGCGGATGTTGCCCAGTTATGCGTATATCAGTAGGGATGTTGATCGAGGTGCTGAGGTTCTCTCAGTTGACGATATTTCTGCTAAGGCTCTTTCGGATGAAGAGATAGCCTTGACACCAGATTTGTTATGCATTGTCTTTCAACGCTCTACTCCCACAGTCGCCAGCATCCCCCATAAGTGTCGGTTGAGTTTTTCCCGCACCTTGAAGTCGTGCTTGGACAGTGTGTTATGCAATCCGTCAAACATCTCTGCCTGGATTCGGCTAATTCTTCTCCCTCTTTGCACGCTGGCACGTTACGTTCCTACAGCAAATGAGAAGACCTGCAATCGTAAGCGATTGCAAGTTGCGGCAATTCAGAAGGCGTTGATGATCTGGAGGGAACCTGGAGGTTGTTTTAAGCTGGTCACCAAGTTGTTGCAGCGGACGATTCTCCATAGATCCAAAGCGTATGTTGAGAAGAAGGCAGGTGCGTGCGACCAACCTTAGTGCTTGCAGGAAGAAGCTGGAGCTTGGTCATTACGCAGCTGCTATTCGGGTTCTCTCCTCTGACGGTGTTTCTCCTCGCAGCGAGACCACTTTAGTGGAACTACAAGAGAAACACCCCACTGCCCCACCTCCCTCCATTCCGGAGGAAGATATATGCGGTGAACCGGTCTCGGTGGATTCGCGGGCTGTTCTTGGTGCTATCAAGAGTTTCCCTAAAGGGACTTCGTGCGGTCGGGATGGGTTGCGTGCGCATCATTTGGTTGATGCCTTAAGCGGGCTGGCAGCGGCAGTGGCGGATGATTTGTTGGCTTCGATCACGGGGTTGGTTAACCTTTGGTTGGCTGGCAAGTGTCCCATGGTTTTGGGGGAGCTTATCGCCAGTGCACCTCTCACGCCCCTGCTCAAACCTGGTGGAGGGTTAAGGCCAATTGCGGTAGGCACTATTTGGCGACGTTTGGTCTCTAAGGTAGCTGCTTCTTCAGTTGGCAAGGCTATGTCTTTTTATTTGGGGGATCATCAGTTTGGAGTGGGTGTGCCAGTAGGGGGGGAAGGTATTCTTCATGCTGTGAATGGGTTGCTGGAGTTGAAAGAACATTTGGATTCGAAGTCAATGTTGCTTATTGATTTTTCGAATGCTTTCAATATGGTTTGTAGGTCTCATCTCATCAAAGAGGTCCGGATACACTGTCCAGGTATTTCTCGTTGGGTTGAATTTTGCTATGCTAGGCCTGCTAAACTTTTCTACGATCAACATATTTTGTCTTCCTCTCTAGGGGTTCAACAAGGTGATCCCCTCGGTCCCCTTTTGTTTGCATTGACTCTTCACCCTCTGGTGAAGTCTATTGTTTCTCAGTGCAAGCTCGATCTTCATGCATGGTATCTTGATGACGGCACTATTATTGGAGACACTCTGGAGGTTGCCAAGGCGTTGCGGGTTATAGAGTCGGAAGGGCCGGATAGAGGCTTGCACCTCAATATCAGGAAAACAGAGGTTTTTTGGCCTACTCCTGATCCCCGTAGTTTTGAGGAGGGTGTTTTCCCTAAGGATATAGGGAGGCCGAGCAAAGGGGTTAAACTTTTGGGTGGTCCTGTGAGTTTGGATATGGACTTCATGAGCGATATTGTTTTGGGCAGGGTGAACAAAACTATCCAACTAATGTCATCTATCAAGAAGCTTAAGGACCCTCAGAGTGAGACTTTGCTGCTTCGCAACTGTGTTGGTGTTTCTAGATTATATTTCGCTATGCGCACCACCAATCCTGCTGCTCTACAACAAGCTACTGATCTTTTTGATGATCAACTTCTCAAGTATTTGAGGCTTCTGATTACGGGCGATGGTGCTGGTTTTGGTCCTTTGCAACAGAGAATTGCTACTTTTCCTATCAAAGATGGCGGCCTTGGGATTTATACTATGGAAGACACCCGCAATTACTGTTATCTTGCTTCTCAGAGTCATACGGATCCTGTGAGGAAGGTGATACTAGGCAGTCTATTCCCAACAGACAATGGTGTTGCTTACAAAACAGCTCTTCAGAAATTTATTCAGGTATGTGATTTGCCCTCTTCATATTGCGTCGATGACACTGCCCCCCTAATGCATTCCTTGGCAATTACTTATTTTGGTGCGGTGAAGAAGTGAATCCCTGTCCAGTTTACTCTTTCTGATAGAGACGCAACACTATGGCAGTGCAACCAGTTCAAGCATGCTCAGGACTATCCCTTGGTTGTTCCTATTAGTGGACTTGGTCAGTGCCTTGGTCCCCGTCAGTTTAGGGCTGTTGTCTGTTATCGTCTTGGTATTCCGTTGTTCGCAGAAGGAGGGCTATGCTCTTGTTGCAGTAAACCTATGGATATTTTTGGCGATCATGCGCTCCATTGTGCTAAGGATGTTGGAATTAAGTTCCGTCACGACATAATTCGAGATTTAGCTGTCGATATCCTTTACAAAGCTTGCATCCCTGCTCACAAGGAAGCGAATCTGGGTATTATAACTGATGATAACAAGGATCTACGTCCAGCTGACATCCTTGTTCTCAAATGGGAAAATGGGCAAGATGTGTGTATGGATGTCACAGGAGTCTCTCCCTTTGCTGGTGATGGAGCCCGAGCTTTTATTCCAGGACAAGCTATTTCGAGAGCAGTCTCGCGTAAACACAATAAATATTCATCTGAGTGTGCTGCTCGTGGCTACGGTTTGAGTGTCTTAGCTTTTACCACTTTAGGAGAGCTTAGCGATGACTTTATTTCTTTTTTCAAGCGTCTAAAGAATTGTTTGTTTAGTAAGGACGCTGGTAGTGGTTTGGGTTGCTTTATTTTTCATAGGTTAGGTGTTTTTATTCAAAAAGGGGTGGGAGATCAGCTTGTTGCTCGGCTTCCAACCAAGGGTGGTGTTATTTGATTCTATATAAATAGTCATTATAATTAATTATGATGAGTTCCTTTAAAATAAAGCTTGATATTGATAACAATTCTACACCACTCAGCGAATTCTTTAACCTTTTTCATTGACTAAGTAAACCGTGATTTAATCCGAACAAAACCAACGACTATAAATTAGTGTGATTAATGATAATCTTAAAAGGATTCCCTGAAAGGTTTACTTTCCTAATTTTAATTTCTCACTTCTCCTTTTATCTTCCTTTCTTATATTGTGTCATAGGATGACTGTGGTTAATGATAATCCTTAAAAAGATTCCTAAAAGGTTTACTTTCCTAATTTCAATTTCTCACTTCTCCTTTTATCTTCCTTTCTTATATTGTGTCATGTCATAAGATGACCGGATATAATGTCCGGATGACTTTTTTTTTTTTTTTTTTTCGTTTCTTGTCCGGTCACTTAACGACCGGATCAGACTATTGTTTTTTTCTATCCGGTCACTTCATGACCGGTTGAGAATTTTAGTTTTTTTAAATGACGTAAATAAGGACAAATTCCTATAATATGGCTATTGTTTGTTTAAGTTAGCAACAGGCAGAAAGCGTTGCAAATTTAAAATTTAAGATTAAGCACAAATTCACCTCATCAGAATCCAGATTATCCAAGAACAAAAACATTATATTCCCTCCGTTTCTGAAAAAAATGTTACTTTCACTTTTTAATTTTAGTCTAAAAATATATTTTTCTTTTTTGAGATCCGGACTGGACCGGACTAATTTGTTTTGATTTTCGCTTACCATAGTGAAATTTAAGTCCACTAGATAGTGAGGATCTACAAACATACGTGACTCTTTTACGTTACGGATGTTTTTACTCCATACATGGGAGTTGCCACGATAACCTCTGGTCCAAACCAAAGTTCAAAAAAGAAAGCACTATCCCACAAACGGACGATCGGATATTAATCTCATGAACGATCAATCCTGACCGTAGGATGGCCGAAATCGAGGGTCGTTTTTGTCCAAAGACAGATACCACGTGGTAAAATCGCGTTGGCGCGTTGGTCCTACGCGACGATCTATATAATTAGCTCAAAGAAAAGGAAAAGCAGAAAGAAGAAGATACAAGAGAGAGACAGATAGGTAAAACCCTAATTTTATTATTGATGTTTTTCTTTACCTTTATTTCACAATTCATTAGCTTATATCAGTAAATCATTGTCTAGTTTTAGTTAATTACTTGATTCGGATCCTTTTAATATATTTGATTATTATTATTATTATCAAATTCTTCGCCAACCAAGTTTAGTTTAGGTGAGGGTGGCGGGAGTTATCATCATCTATTTCTAATCGTGTGTTGGGGATTTTTAATCATAAAATTTCTTTAACCCCAAACCCTAAAAAAAAAAAAATCATATGATTTTTACCTTTTTTGTAATCTGTATTTACTAGCATCGTTTTGTTTTGATTCCATCGTTTAGTCTGATATATATTACACCGTTTTCAGGTGAACGTTTTTCTTGTTGAAACTGAAAATGGAAGTTGTTGATGGTACGAGTATTGGTAAAGAAGAGAGTGAAGCGATGAAGGCTGTGGAAGCCGAGGAGATGCAAATTTACGAAGATATTCGTCATATTAAAATACAGGAGATACAAAAGAGAAGTAGGTTTATCTCTCTTTTTTTTTGCTGGTATTATTATGGTTGCCTTAAACAATATTACTAACATAAATACTTTTGTTTTTCTGTTTTCTAACAGAAGGTGTCCAACCCTGTGGCAATATGTCGAAACTAATTGATATAACTGAGGCCCATTCCATAACTGATGTAAGCTCCAACTCCCAAACTAAATTTCTGTTCTATTTTCAAACTTTCATTAACACAGTTTAAACGTGTGTTTATTGCTTGGTCGTTGCTGCGCAGGATGAACGCCACAGCTTATACAAGAGTCTAGGCATTACTACCAAGCATAAGCAAATCTTTTCAATCACTGGGATCACCAATAATACTGCCATTTCTACTCTCGGAAGAGAGGTGTGTGTTTTAACTTTCTATACTCCTTTTTCCTTCAACAGTTTTATTTGGAAACACTACTACATAATGAACCATGCGTTATTTGGAAACACTACTACATACATGAACCATGCGTCTTGTTTGCAGATTGCAATAGCTGGTCGCTTCCTTGATGAGCTGCCAGATATTGACTGGAAGAAAACTCGATTCTTTTTTATATTTGGAAACAGAAGTCACCGTGCTGTATGCCTAGGAGAGTGGGTGTTCTCTTGTATACCAATGTTTCGTCTACCTGGAACAGTTAACTTTTATTTGAGCCTCGATGGCACCACTCCCATTAGCCAGATCCTGAAATTCGACTTTCTCTCAACTCCAACTAATCAGGAGCTGTTCTCTACATTTGTGGGGTTCCGCCAACAACTATGTCTTGCTCACCTGCTCTACTCTAAAACCAAAAGACTGACTGATCTGTCACGTCTCTCTAATTCTTCTGAGGCAAAAATTATGCACAACCTCGTCTTGTCTTACTGCGAACGCAATACTACCACCTTCATCCGCTCAATTCAAAACCCATTCGGCCTTGGCGAAAGTTTGTACTTGGAGTTTCTTTTGGAGATGATGCTAACGGAATGGATTTATGAGAAGAGACTGGAAAAGCGATGTACAACAGAGACCCTTAATTTTCAAGGTTTAGGAGTGATCCATATGCTGGCTATCTTGGGTTACAGGTTGCTCATTCGGTTGTATTTTGAATTGGGGAAAGGAAAGCTGTCACTGGATTTCGCAGATGTAACAGGCTGGACAGCTCTTCACTGGGCTGCATTCTTCAACAGGTATTAAAGTTATACACCCATTTTTTCGGATTCTGATGCTAGTAATGATCACTTGATTCAGGTAGGGCCAGTTTTGACTAAACTTCTTTTTAGTTTTTACTACCAACATCACTTTTTAGTAGCCAACAGAGTACCTTTGTGATGGAATCTATGACTTACAGTTCACTTGTGGTTTAATAAATGTAACAAGGTTTTTAGAAAAACTGTTGGGTCAGTTTCAAACCTTACCATTTTACACCGGTCCATCAGTTTTGCTGTCTAAATGTCCGGTTTCGTCAGGTCTGATATTTCTTTTCTTTTTTAAGAAAAAGAAAAACAAAGAACTTTTTGAAGCGTAAAAAAGAATTTTCAGTTTTAACTACACATGGTAAAATCATGCTTGTCTTAATAATAATAACACTGACGCACAATAAACTTTTGTCACAGGAATCAAACGACTCAGCTTCTTGTAGACATGGGTGCAAATCCAACATTAGTTACTGGGCGAACTATAGAATTCCCCAACGGATTGACTGTTGCTGAAGTCGCATCGAAAAATGGTCATCTCAAACTAGCGTCTCATCTTGCTATCATCACCGAGGAGTACTTATCCCGGAGCTTGGCAACTGTAGATGCTTCATCCAGTCAGGTTCAGTTGGATACAAAAAATGGCACTGAAAAGGGTGGTGTCTATGCATCAGGAAAGCAGAGGTTCCGAGGCGTTTCTGTGTCTTGCCAGGCTCTTAAAATTCAAGTAAGACCTCTTCCCTGGTAGCATCTTGTTTTATTCTGATCTGTTATCTCAGTCCTCCTGACAAGTAGTCACTTAGTGTAGTTATTATAGTCGTCCTATAAAGCAGCAATCCGTTTTTAACTTTTCTAGTGTAGTGTGCTTACACTAGAAATACCAATTGCATTTTTGTGAGTTGCCTACTTAGATGAATAATTAGCCTCAATAAAAATTGTTTTTTTTTTCTTCGTCAAGGTGGTACTAGTTTTAAGTTATGGAACCGTTTTTCTCTGGTAAACATGCTTCTAGTCACCACATGTTACGAGATGTGTTGTTTTTAAAATGTAGGCTGCTTTTCGAGGCTTCAAGGCACGAAAACATTATGCTGGAAGGCAGTTGTATCCAAGGATTGGGTTCACGGAGGTATGAACACTCCGGTCTCTAGATTGTGGGGTATTTTATTTTAGTAGTGCACAGGTAACACTTTCTTTGGTATCTGTCTTTGCAGTTGGTGGGAGTAACAGATGGCGTTGGTACACATAACTAGTAGCTGAAGCCTGGATGAAGATCATATATACCTCTAAAATACTTAGTTTCATGTTGTTCTGGTTCATTTTGTAATATACTTGCATGTATGATTTGGGATTCTTAGACTATGTTTTGACATATATTCATCAGCCAAATCACTATCTATAGACAATATGCTTTTTATTGATTACTCGTGCATGTCCAAATAGTATCATAACAGAGACCTTTGTTGGCATTGTTGCTTAGGTGATAACAATAATTTTCAATTTTTTTCGAACCCGAGTATTTACCAAATTTTGCCAATTAGAACACTGAATTTTCTCTGGACAATTCTTTCTCATTTTCATCCGTGTATAACTGTTGCAAGAAGACGACGTTCGAGCCAAGGTTCCATGATTTATCACTTTATACAGTGTCGCCCATTTTAAGTTTGTTGAAATCCTATATGCGTAAATCTTAAAGCCTGTAGCCAAATGCATTCAGTGATCCTTCTATAGGTTCAAGTGTCTTCTTTCTTTTTTTAACAGAGGAAAATGCCAAGGTTCCATGATTTATCACTTTATCCAGTGTCGCCCATTTTAAGTTTGTTGAAATCCTATATGCGTAAATCTTAAAGCCTGTAGCCAAATGCATTCAGTGATCCTTCTATAGGTTCAAGTGTCTTCTTTCTTTTTTTAACAGAGGAAAAAGCTTCTATTACACAGAAAGATTTGTTATATCAGAAGCTAAGTGAGAAATTAACAAGTCAGGTGGAGTATACCACCTTCCCCACAAAGATATAACAAAGCTAAGTGAGAAATTAACAACTCGGGTGGAGAAATTAACAATTCGGGTGGAGTACACCATCATTACCCACAAAGATTTTGTTTACGAGCAGCTTTAGCTAAAACGTGTGCTGCTTTATTACACACTCTATACACAAACACACAAGACCAAACAAGGTTAATATTACATATGTTTACACATTTCCTAAGAAGAGGAGTACTCTGCCAAGGAGGTAAAGGAGACTGCTTCTGCAAATAAGAAATGATATTAAAATTATCAGTTTCAAAAACTACATTACTCCAACCATTAGTAGCTGTCAGGTTCATAGCTTCTAATAAAGCCCGGGTTTCTGCTTGATGAACATCACCGTCTATTCTTAAAGTAGCTTTTCCCATGACAAATTGCCCTGCATTGTTTATTTTTATAATTCCAATACCAGCAAGTACAGATTGAGGACTGAAAGAGGCATCAATATTTATTTTTAAAACATTCAAAGGAGGAGGTTTCCAAGTAGCATTTACAATATCTTTATTTCTAACAGAATTAGTAGAAGCAACAGATGCATTATTTAAATTATGTTGAGTAATATAAAACGTAACCTGATGAATCACTATGATATGATTAGGTGTAAGGTTACTAAATACTATTGTGCATCTATGTTTCCAAATCATATGTATAATGCAAACACTAATATGAATTAAGAAAGGGGTATTATGAATGTTTATCTGAGACTCTTGCAGATGCCTACTTTGAATCCAAGAGAGAATTGTTGGATATTGCATGATGTAGTTATTATGTTGATGAGGGAAAAATTGTCTCCAGATAGCTTGAAGGGACAATGTAAAAGCAGGTGATCAATATCTCCCAGATGAGCTGAATTGCAGAGAACACAACACTGACTAGCATAACCCATATGTTTGAACAATCTTACTTTAACTGGAAGAGCATTATGCAAACCTTTCAACTTTTTGTAAGGAATTTTCAATCTCCAAATCTTTAGCCAGAATTGAGGAGACAAACCAAGTGTATAACTGACATTCTGATCTTATTGACAAAGCAATTTGTAAGTTGATGACGTAGAAAACACACCAGTAGCAGTAAAGGGCCATATAAGTTTATCTTCTTGATCTAATTGAAATGTGATAGTGAGAATTGAGTTCACCCGAGACTGATTAAAAAGCTTTCGAAGAAGAGAAATATTCCATTGACCCGTGTGATTGTCTATCAGCTGAGGAACCCATTGATAGTCAGATAAATGAAGATCATTCCAATCTTGAAGAGAAATTTGTAGAGAAGGAATCCAGTTAGAAGTCCATATATTATACACTGACCATTACCCACTTGCCATTTTGCATACCTTAAAATGACTTGGAGACCATGACAAATGTTTTGCCAAATCCAACTAAAGTTAACAGAATCCGTAGGAGGGAAAAACTGCAGATCATTGAGAGGAAAGTATTTCCCTTTCAATATTTTAGCATACAAATCATCTTGATTGTGGATTAACTTCCATGCTAGATTGACTAAAAAGCAGAATTGTAATGTCTTAAATGTTTCAGACCTAAACCACCAAGTCTTTTAGGAATTCTCACCTTATCCCAAGATATCAGTCGAGGAGACTTTGAGTTGCCGTAATTATGCCACCAATATTGTCTTTGCATTTTGTCTATCTGTCGGATAGTAGTTTTTGGCAACTTAAAAACATGCATCTGATACATACCCATTGAACTCAAAAAACTCTTAACTTGAGTAGTTCTACCTGCTTGATTAACAATCTTACTCTGCCAGCCTTGTAATCTGTTTTGCATATTATCTAGAATACCTTTACAGTTTTGATGTCTAGGCCTATGTAGTAATAATGGAATCCCCAAATATTTTTCACCAACACCCATTATTTTCAGATTGAGAATACCATTAATATCATTCTTTTGAGAATGAGTAGTATGCTTACCAAAAAAGATAGTCGATTTCTGCATGTTGATAAATTGACCTAAAATCTTGACCAAAGATGTGAAATAAATGTTGCAGATGATGCATTTGAGTAGAATTTGCTTGAAAGAAAAGCAAACAATCATCTGCAAAAAACAAATGATTGATTTCTGGACAGTGTTTTGAGATTTTTAAACCTTGTAGAGATCCAGTGTCCACATGATGTTGCAGCAACCTAGAAAAATCCTCCATAACTAACAAAAATAAGTAAGGAGATAAGGGATCCCCTTGACGAATACCACGAGAAGGAAAAAAACTGGATGTTGGAAAACCATTAATGAGTAAAGAAATATAAGTAGTAGAAATGCACTGCTCAACCAAAGGTATCCAATCATCATGAAAATCTAATTGTCGAAGAATATAAATTAAAAAGGATCATTCCACCCTGTTGAATGCTTTCAAAATATCCAATTTAATATCAACAAGAGCCTGTTTTATTTTTTTGTCTTCATAGTATGAAGCAATTCATGGGCAATGAAAACATTTTCTTGTATGTGTCTGCCTGAAACATATGCAGTTTGGGTAGGAGAAATGATTTTCGACAAAAAATGTCTTAATTTGTTAGCTATTATCTTGGAAATAATCTTATAGCTAACATTACAGAGGATAATGGGTCTGTAGTCAGAATGAGTTTGAGGATATTGGATTTTAGGTATCAAAACTTGATATGTGTGGTTTATGGCTCTAAGCATATGTTTATTACGGAAAAAGTGTTGGACCACATCAATTACCTCACATCCAATAGTTTCCAACATTGCTGATAGAAAGCCGCCTGAAAGACGTCATTTCCCGGAGAAGCCCAAGGTCTTATATTAAATACCACTTACTTAATCTCTTCTGCATTAGGCAATCGAATAAGCGATTGATTTTTTTCCTCAGAAATACAAGG
Organism: Papaver bracteatum; assembly: GCA_023529315.1. Lineage (NCBI taxonomy): Eukaryota > Viridiplantae > Streptophyta > Magnoliopsida > Ranunculales > Papaveraceae > Papaver > Papaver bracteatum. The sequence continues at coordinate 1,530,764 of JAJJWX010003275.1, read as the reverse complement.
AGAAAAAAGATTCAAAATATCTTGTTGAGGAGAAGGGTTAGAAGTAGCGTTTATTGCAGTAAACTGAGAAAGCAAGCTTCTTCTATTTCTGTTCTAGAATCATACCAAATACCCAGAGGGCCTTGAATTGTATGTATGTGAGATCTTCTTTTATTAAAATTAGCCAAAGAATGAAAACAAAAAGTATTCTTGTCAGCTTCAAGAAATTATTCTCCGGCTTGCTGCATGTAATATTCTTTTTGTATGGATAACCAACTATGTAGAGAAGAACTCATTTGTTGAACTTCAGGGCTTGTGGCGGGCATATTATTGTCATAGCAAGATTGAAGCTGAGTCTGAATGCGATGAAAATTACCCTCAATATTACCAAAATAAAGTCTTTTACAAAGTTGAAGCTCATTTCTAGTATATTTGAGTTTATTAGAAAACTGGTATGAAGGAGAACCTATAAATTCATGTTGCCAACTTTGGTTTATAGTTGTAATACAAGAAGGTATTTGAAACCAACATTTGTATAGTTTAAAAGGAGAATGCTTACTGGGATTAGGTAAGGTATGTAACAAAATAGGTCTATGATCCGATACAATTGGTACTAGATGTTGAAGATGAGAACTAGTGTAGGCATTGATCCATTGGCTAGTAACTAAAGCTCTATCAAGTCTGACAGAGATATAATCATCTCCACTTCTATGATTGGACCAAGTAGTGTCAGAACCCGTGTAACCCAAGTCTATCAAACCTAGTTGTTGGAAAAAAATCATAAAATGACTAGCATGATGAGTATGATTATTATGACTACGAATTTCTGAATCATGCATAGTGAAATTCAAATCACCAAGAACAACCCATGGAAGATTCATATAATTTTGCATACCAATAAGGTAATTCCATTGACTATCATTATCAGAGAGATTGTGAGCACCATACATGAATGTGATTAAAAAATCAGGGTTATTATCATGAGTGTGTATTATAGCTTGAATAGTATCCTGAGTTGTATTCATAATTTCAACATCAACACCCTGTTTCCAAGCAAGACCAATTCCTCCAGAGAGTTCATGAAACCAATAATGGGGATATCTAGTATGAGAAAGATAAATTCTCATTTTATCAGGCTGGGATTTAGTTTCGCAAAGGAAAAAATATATCAGGATCGTGATTAGTCAAGCAAAATTTAAGATAGTCTCTAGTGTGAGAATTTCCTATGCCTGGGCAGTTCCAAGAGTTTATTTTCATGTCGAAAAAGAGAAAGGACACAAGAAATAATATTTTTAAAGTAGAAAACAGAAATGAAAGAGAAAAATCAACTAAACCAAAAGAAAAAAGTAAAATGTCATAGTGAAAAACAGAAGTAACAAACTTTAAAAGGATAGAAATTAAGACTTGTTGCCAAGCATCGGTGTTATTCTGAGCATTATAAGCATGTGCAACAACAATGTCCCAACTGGTATTCAAGTGTATTCTTGCCATACGGTAAGTTTTTTTTCTTCTTTCCTGTACTGATTTCTTTTTTTTATGCCCATTTGTTTGCTTCTACTAAGTGTTATCAAACTTCAAGATTCATTTATGATTGAGTCGATTGACTATATGGCATCATCAGGGAGGTTTTCAATTTGCAATTGTTTTCCATAGTCAATGAATGTATTAAGTTTTTAATTGGCTACACAAATGATAAGCCTTAGAATTGGAGACACAATTATGCCCATTGTAGAAGTTACGATCCATTTTCACTCTTAAGCTATTATTACCTGTTTCTTTCAGTGGTTATTGGATGATTTTTGTTAGAGGGGGAGCGATTTGTGATATGAGGTGAGCAAAAATCATAGTCAACTTATTAACTAGGATAGGTTATGTCAAATCAGTTCGAATAATTGGGAATCAGATGATGACTTAAGAGGCAACTGAAACCAAGCATTAAGATCCCTATTACTTTTGATTCTGTTTGCCGAACTTCACAGAGTAGATGTTGTTCAACAATCTCAATTCTTCAAGGAAGAAAATTAACCCCATCAGCACATGTTCTCGCTCGACATAACATAAACATCAAGAAGAGACAAAATTAATCCCCACTCCATGATTTATCATCATCTCTCTATTATGAGGTAGTGGGCCTAGTGGTTAAGGTGAAGATGGTGATATCTCTCTATTACGAGGTAGTGGGCCTGGTGGCTAGGGTGAAGATGGTGGTATATTGACTATTGTGGAAATTTCTTAATGAAGGCTGTTTTCAGGCATACATAAAACTTTCTAGGCATACTCAATAAAGACAAAAAGGGATGTCAGATAATAAAATCAGAAGGCCCCTTAATTAAATAAAAAAAATTAATGACAAATTTGCACTTTATGTATTAGTGTTAGTAATCTGGATTAGTGATTAAAACTTTTGTTTAGGATTAAGATAATTTTTCAGAATTATAAAGTTTTGGGTAGATAAAAAATTTTGGGGGATTTTTTTTTTTTTCTTGATTCAATGGAGGATGAGGAAGGTCATTATTCATCTAAAAAACCTAGGAAAATACACATCAACTACAACAATGATTCCCAAATGGCTGATTTCTTAGATTATGAGAATGATTTTACACAAACTCAAACTCAAACTCAAGCACAAACTCAAACTCAAGGCGATGCTTTTATTATAAGCCAAATCCGGATGGTGAATACATATATGAGGAACCCAATGCTTCAAATACACATGTAAACTTCTATCTTATATTTAATCTCAGTTTTGTAGCTTAAAATCATAATTTTTTTGTGTTTTTTGACTGAGGTTCGGCGAGTCTGGAATATGTTCGGCTTAATTTATTAGCCGAACCCACCTGGATATTGACAACTAATGAACAGTTCGGCTAACCCGTAAAACACAATATGAGCCGAACCTACTTTCTAGACCCTAGTTCGGCTTATAATGAAAATTGATAACAAGCCGAACACATTAAGTCAAGGGTTCGACTAACCCATAAAACACAATATGAGCCGAACCTACACCTAGTTTATTTTGCAAACTAACAGAGCATGGTTCGGCTTAAATGCAATATTCTATAACAAGACGATCCTATACTGAAAATCATAACTTTGACTAGGTTCGGCATATATTTGGTATACTATTTCAAGCCGAACTGTTCATATACACTTTCAGGCTGAAAATTTGAAGAACAACTCAGCTTAAAGAACAACAACATTATGCGCCAAACCTAGGTTGGGCTCAAAACGCACCTAAATTATGCGCCGAACCTAGATCTGAAACTGTCAAAACCCTAAATTTTATGGAATTAACACTATTGAATCGATTAAAAACATCAAATAAGAGATTGGGTTTCTAGAAATTACTTTCTTATCCTATGGAACTTACTTATTTTCGTGAATCGACGATTAATCATGGCGATGAAATTTGTTTTCTCGCGAAGGAGAAGAAGGGTTCGACTAGAGAAGATGAAGAAGTTATATAGAAACTGATTTTATGTTTTTATATTAACGGCAAGGGTAGATTAGTAATTAAAATGGTTGGAGGGTATATGGGTAGTTGAACTACCCAAGGGATACCCCTTATAAGATAACCCAAGATGGGACTATTGTTTTGTATATCCTAAAAGATTTCTGTATGCCTAAAAACAGCCTTCTTCTGAATGTGGTAATTGAATATTTGTCCCTACTTTTGATGGTCTATACAAATATCCTTATCACATAATAATTTTGTCCCTCTTTCTTTATAAGCCCATCAGGGGTCCAATAAGGTTTTTGTTGGTTCAAAATTTTCCCTCTTATCTATTGATTTTATCTTAGGTCTATCCCTACTTACTTCTTATTCTTCATTTAGCAGCGAACTTGTTTGATATTTCCTCATTTCTCGATTGGAGAGACGTTCCACACAGAGAAACACCGCTCCACCTCGTCGTCCGTCTCAGCGACACAGTTTCCGTTAAATCACTCGCTTCCGCCGAATCTGATGTTTCGTTACAAAACGCTTGATCCGATTGGAATCCGTTACAATAAGTTGTTTGTTCTAGTCATCTGAGCACTGAAATTGAATTGATTCTTCTTCGTCTTCATCACTGTGCTGCTTGGTCTAAATGGAGGAGGAGATTGCCTCGTCTTGTAGCTGTTCTGAGAAGGATGGGAGATTTTTATATGGAGATTTCTTTTCATTTTGAGAGCTCTATTGTTCTGTTTGTTGGTAAAATTGATCCTTCGGATACTTATAGAATCTCGAAACGTGATGGTAATCTCCGTGATGATACTTCTCTTGCTGGATTTGATGGATACAATATTCGAGAACAGATTTGGTGGTTCAATTCTAGTCTCATATATTTTCACTGGTTCCTTATTGCGTAATTCTTCTTCTCTGAAGATTTCAGCTCTTCTGACCATTATCTTTTGTTGCATCTGAAAAAATGATGAGTCACGATTTGAAGATTCAGTGCCGGCACCGTTACTTTGAGGCTTTTCCGGTATTAATTTGACCTTCTCATTGATGTTTTTAATTCGATCTCTTAAGTCATGCCAAAGTCTTAAGTTGATGGAATTTTGACACCGTTTGTTCTTGATGATGAATTCTTCAATGACATCCTCAGCTTCTAGGGCTATATCAAGCATTTGGTTCGCATAAAGTTTCAACCAAGATAATCAACCAAATTTGGTGGTTCAATTCGATTAAGAAAAGCGGATCTGAGATAATAATCATATTTGGTGGTGGTGGTGGTGGTGGTGCTGTTGATTAAGGATATTTACTTAATTAGAGGTAATAATCATGTTTATCTCTTTTTGATTTTTCATTTTCTTATACTCCGTCGATAAAATTGGTGTTGGATTTTGGTTTTGGTTTTGGTGGTGGTGGTGCTGGAGATGTATGATTTGTTGGTGGAAGTGTTGGTATGAGTTGTTGTTACAGAGATTGAAGCCTGTTGCTGAATGAAATATGGTGGTTATCTTGGTTGAAGCAGGCAGTGATATTGGATCAACTATGGTTGTTGATCCATATTTTTTGGATCAACTGTGGTTGTTGATCCAACTGCAATGGATAAACATACACTGTTGATCCAACTTAAATGGATGAACATCCACTGTTGATCCAACTGAGTTTGGTTTTGAAGCTGGTCTTGGGGATGTTGGTGTTTATGAAGCTACATGTAATGATCAGGTAATGAAATATGGTGGTTATCTGGGTTGAAGCAGGCAGTGATATTGGATCAACTATGGTTGTTGATCCATCTATATGGGATCAACTACTGTTGTTGATCCTTTGAACTCATGCTTTTGTAGTTTAAATCATGTAAATTTGTTTCAATGTTGAACTTGTGGTGCAATGGTAGCATGACTGACTCCATGTCAGATGATGCATGTTCGACTCATGCCAAGTTCTCTCCATTTTACATGGATCAACTATCATTATTGATCCTATTTTACATGGATCAACTTCTACTATTGATCCTTTTTTTTTGGATAAACTTCTACTGTTGATGGTTTTGTTGGTGGATCTGAAACTGCAGATGATGAAGTGGTAGCATTTTTCCATCATCTTGGATAAACATCCATTGTTGATCCAACTGCAATGGATAAACTTCTACTGTTGATCCAACCGCAATGGATAAACATCCACTGTTTGATCTAACTGAAATGGATCAACTACTTTTTGTTGATACAAAAATATTTGAACCAGCGGCGGCGGCGGTGATGGTGGTGGTGACGGTGGTGACGGCGGCGGCGACGAACTTGTGGTGGTGGCGGCAACAAACTAGTGGTGGTGGCGGCAACAAACTAGTGGTGGAGGAGGACTAGTGGTGGTGTAATGGTGGCGGTGAAGGAGTGGTGGTGGAATATTGGTGTGGTGGCGGTTGGTAGGCGGTGGTGGTTGAACGGTGGTGGTGGTGGAATGGTAGTTGAATGTTGGTGGTGGTGGTGCTAGTGGTGGTGGTGAAGTGGTAGAGGAAGAAATTTGTTGTATTTTGAAATAAAGAAAAATATTATATGAGTGAGGGTATTAAGGTAATCTAATATTAAATGGATAAGGTTATAAAAAAAGGAGGGACATATTTATTGTTGCATAAGTATATATTTGTAGGGAGTTAAAAGTAGGGACATATAAATAATATACCCCTTCTGAATAACCTAAGTTTGGCTCTTTTCTCTTCCAGAAATCCATCATTAAGATTGTATATATATATAGCCCAATATATAAGATCTACGGTTGAGATTAGTAGTTTCAATTTAATTTCTTCATATTTTGTGTTGGACTGAAATAACCTTAATTAGTTACAAATTATTAATATAAATATTTTAAGAAAAAAATCCGGTCAATAAAATTTGTTCCGATATGGTTTGCTACTAAAATTACTCCCATAATTTTCGTCCAGGTAAAGTTATTTACATTAATCCAGAAATTTAAAGATTGTCCAACCACTTTCTCTTCCTCGTGATCTCGTATACTCCTAATTAAGAAACAAACTAGATTTTGTGCCCGTGCTACGCACCGGGTGTACCCGAAAACCATCCATCATCATTTTGTTTTTTTACTTTTAACCATAGTCTTGGTTTGGTATGATGTGGCCCCGTCTTGCATTTTCATTTGGTATCACGTGGCTTAGCCCCGCCCCGTCCTAATGCATGCTTAGTTTGGCTTTTCCTTGCCCGTGCTTAGTATTTCTGATTTGGTGTGGTTCGGCTTCGCCTCACCCCTCCCCCATGCATTTTTTATTTGGTATGGCTCGGCTTCACCTCGCCCCCGTCCCAATGTATAGTTGGATCATCTTCCCTTTTCCGTTCCGATGCATGTTTAGGATTTTTCCAACAGTGAAATGGATTAGCCAATCCATGAATTCAACACAACAATGTAAGGATACAATGTTCGTCAGTTCTCAATTTCACCTACAAAATAAAGTTTCTTATATTTCTTCTTCTCACTGTGACTGGCAATTGAGAACAAAGCGAATGTAAGAGAAAGGAAAAAGCAGAGGTACTGTAAGCGAACAATGAAGTCATGTAGAACAAAATGCAACCCTTTCCACAGATTTCATTAAGCACGGGAAAACTAAGATACAACTCAGGCTCTAAGTAAATTGTTGTATGCATAACTTTGTTTATAGTATGAAATCCCATCGAAAACAGGTTAATTTTTTTTTGTAAGTTCAAAGAACCTTCATTAAACACAACATAAAAGCCAACAATTCGATATCGTAACTATATCCAAACTAGATTTTGTGCCCGTGCTACGCACCGGGCGGCTTTGACAATTATCCGCGTTTACCTTGATAATCACCTATGAAAAGTTGAGTTGGCATATTATAGGAGTTCATGTGCCAAATAATTTGCCCGAACTTGAATACCAAAACACTATTCAATACATCCTATACTACCGTAAACATGGATAAGTAACCCTAAGAACATTGTTGCATAAGATGTCTTAAAAAAAAGTAAATAACCTATAAAACATCCTACTACTATAAACCTGAGGAAAACATTGTTGCATAAGCTAAAAACATTTTTGAATAAGTAAATAAAAATCTACTCCTCCCAAGAACATTGTTGAAATGTGCACTTGATCATATTTCCATTCTCCTTTGTTACTATTTACCACTTTCCCCTTCATGCTAATTAATCTCTAATAATCCCTTTTCTGCAGCTTCTAATTCCGCCAATGCTATCATATTATAGTTTTCTCCTTCATGGCTACCATCTGCATATGCAATGGTCTTTGATAGTCCGTTTTATGCTAATTATGCCATTGCTATCATATCATCCATGTTTTCATCTTCATTCCCATTTGCATTATCATTGTTTGTTAATACCTGCAGAATTGAATATTGTCATTGTTTTTTCTCTATATCTCATTAGAACATGGGCGGCAGAGAAATTGAGTGAATTTTGTTACCTGCTGCATCTTGTTGAGTTCGTATTGATTGGATATAGTTTCCTGACAGAGAAATTATTATAGCCAAATGAACTCCCATTGAGGTGCACTTCGAATATGAATGACAATCCCAGTGCATTCCATATTTCAGGTACATTTTTCTCAAACTTTCCAGATATTTCCCGTGAATCCGTGATAAGCATCGGGCATCTTTCTTTTAACCATATTTTTGATTTGGTGTGATGTGGATTTGCCTCGCCCCGTCGTGCATTTTTTATTTGGTGTTGCGGGGCTTCGTCGCGCCCCGTCGCGATGCATTTTTGATTTGGTGTGGCTCGGTTTCGTCTCGCCCTGTCGCTTAGGATGGTGTGGCGTGGAGTAGCTTTGCCCCGTCCTGTCGCTTACGATATTTGGCGTGGCGTGCCGTCGCTATATATTTTTGATTTGATATGATGTGGCTTCTACCCGCTCTGTCATTTTTGATTAGGTGTTCGGCCCGGCCCGTCATCTTTACGCATCGTCACATAATGAAGTTAACTTTAACAAAATAACTAAGTACTAAAATTCACCAGATTAATAAACTTACAAAGTGATTGATTTTTTTTTAACAATTCCATCTTTTTTGAAAAGAAATATGTGGTATGTGGGTTCCATATTTATCTGCATATCTTTGCTTCTATCAGCATCAGCACCGGCCATATTTTCCTGGGACTTCTTTTTCTTTCAACAAAACGACCATGTAATCTGTTTGATGAGACTTTTTAATTTGGTGTGTCGGGGCATACACTTAAACTGGCATGTCACCCATCGCGATAAATTAAAACTGGAATGTAACCCGTTCTTTATTATGTAAGCAGACTTCGCTAATCCTGACAGAATTATAGACTTCCTAAAATTCTCTCCCACAGCCAACCCCAGATCCAGCATCGAATCAATATTCTCCCAATAACCTGTATCAATTCCAGCATCTCCCACATCAAATAGGACATATCTACTATCAGCTTCTCAGCTAATTTCTCCAAGACCTCGGCAAACTGAACACGAAGCTGCACTACCAAAATGTAAAATGAGACATAAAGAAGTATAGATGCATTTTCATTATCTTAGGGTTGGGTTCTAAAAACATCCAAACCTTGGTGCTTTCTTTATCCCACGGACTATTAAGATGTATGTCGATCGAATCATAGCAGTCACCTGCAAAAACAGAATGAAAGAGCGAAAGAAAGATGAAGAATGAGTTACACACCTATAGTGGGAAATCTCCAAGTTATGAAAAGAAATTAGTTTCCGTTAAAATCATGAAGAAAATAATAATTTGTTAATCAAATAATAACTGATTAACAAATTGAGAAATCAAATAAAGATAAGTACTTTTAATGAAATTTTTTCACCAGGTTTCCTGAAGAAGAAGAAAAAAAAACTAAATAAATAAGCTAACCTTTCCAGTATTTGGATCATCCAGTGTGTCGTAGTACATGTCAGTAGTCCATAGAAAAACCATACAACAAACGAAAGGTTGAGAAAGACACTTAAGACATACTGGATGTCACTTTTGTAAGTGATATGACACTTTTGTAAAGAAAGATGAGTATTCGTTCATTAGACAGTGAATTAAAGAGGTTGATGATGGCAATCACTTAAAGAATAATATAAAGTTATTGGTCATCTACGTCCATTTACTGGTACAATCCTTTAAGGGCAAAGAGAGTTGCAGTTCCTAAATTAGCTTGTCGTTTGTTCTAAGGATAAAAAAAATTGCACTACCAGAGATAGTTCCCTGACACGTCTTACATGGGAAGAGGTGGCTTCCATATTTGTTGACTGCCGCTCTGAAATGATTTGGGAAGGAGTTGGCCAAAGTCTTCCCAACAGACTATCCATTACTTGATCAAGTAAAAGTATTTTGCCTCCAAGAAATCAGTATTTACACGAAAATGCTATCACAACTATGAGTAACCATTTAGCAGATTTGTATCTGTTTATCTCATTTGTTATCATGCACCCAAAATCAGAATACTAAAAGCCTATGAATATGTAAGGGTGTCAACAAATAGGTACAATGCCACCTAGCTGGAATGTCATCTTAATTTGGCTAATTGTTATTATTATTTTCGAGAATTTCCTTGTAAGTGATTTTGTTGCCGGATAGCTTTTAAATATGTACCCAATATTTGACAAATGTGTTATAAGATGATGTTAGTTAAGGTCTGAACTGATGACTGTGTTAAATTAACAGTTCTGTTTTTACATATCACAAAATTTGATCTCATAAACAATCAACAAAATAGGATAAGTGGGCAAACCATGGAATTAAGATTAATCAGTCATAACTGCTGAAACTAATGTCCAACGAAACCAACCAAGTAAAAGAAATTGTGTATAAGAACAAACTAATTGGTTCACCTTTGCCGAGAAATATTAGGATTAGAAAACGGCTCTGGACCTTTTCAATCCAGCAGATAAGTTCTTAAGATTTTGGCCTCCAAAGATCTCTTTCGGCAACTCACCCTGGGTAAGAATCCTTGATCTAAATCACATGAGTCACATTCTGCATAATTAAAAGAGACATTATCAAGGATACAAAAATAAAAAAATTAAAGTTGGAGTTGCACACTTACACTAATTCAATGACGTCAATCGAACTTATATGCGACTTATAACCAAAAAAATCTATGAAAGAGCTTACTTAAAGTGTATTATCAACAGAATTGATTCAAGCAAACACAAAATCACAAAACAAACTATCCCACCTTTCATAAACACTAACAAACATTAGCACCAGCATCTGGCTCACATTTACACAAAATACTCTTAAGTCTCTTATGTATGTGGGCTCATACATGACAAAAGCAGCAGAACTATTGCTAGGAAACCTTCTTAATCTTCCTAGAACAACCACCATAACTGAACCACATAACCCATGACAACACCTAATAGAACTATTGGATACAACAACAACTTTTGGTGAAAAACTGATGGTTCGGGCATTATTATAAACACTTGATATTCATTCTCTGAGATGGTGACGGAGATAACTCCGTCACTCATGTTTCTTGCTCAAATTCCCTGCAAAAACGATTTGGATTGAAACCTAATCTTCCTAAGGATACAATGGCTCATATTACTCTGTCAATCTCAGAAAACCCATCTCAAACATTTACTTGTTAAACCAATCTAAATAATTTGTAGAAGGGTTTTGTTGGAGGTTGAAAATAACATAAATAAAAACAAATTTTAAACCTTCGTAAACACAATTAAAAGAATAATACCTGGTAGAATTGATTTGCTGCAAAGATTGCAAAACAAACATCATTAATCTCTGCAGCGAACAAAATAGAAGAGTTAGTTAATTGGATAAGATAACCCAACTGCAGGGGAAGATTAGGGTTCCGAAAAGATAAAAGTAAAAAAGGAAAAGAAATAGGAAAGACCGGAAGAGAGATAAGGTTTAGGAGAGTCCATGTTTAACCTGAACGGAGAGAGCAACAACGATCTTCTGATAAACTTCTCGAAGAGGATGAAGAATGAAGGTGGCGGAGAAGATTGTCTATGGGCGGTAGTGTGGTTGGAAAAAAATACTTTGATTTCGGATTAATGCACAATAAGGTTTAATTTTTCACGGATGTATCGTCTACCTAAGTGGCGTTAGTTAGTAACGTTCCGTTAAGTATTTGGTGTAAACCAAGTGTAAATAATTAATAAGCTTTAAACTTCAACGAAAGTATTGTGTACCCACCTTTTCATTGACGCTGTTACAAACCGCCAGTTAAATACCTGGTGTAAGCAGAGTGTAACTGAAATTTTAATATTTTAACCAATAGAGTTTCGCCAAGTGTCCTCACCATAGCTTCAGCATTAGAAAAGACATATTTTGGCCAATAGGAAGTGAGGGTTTCATCACCGTTTAACGTGGAAGCTTATTTTGTCAAGGCCTTTAAGGAGGAAGATTAAAAGAACTTTAAAATAAACCTCACCTTATATATAGTCATGGCATAGTATTAGCAGTAGGATCAAGTCCTTTGAGTACTAAAGAAATAACTTTTCACGTAGTACCAACATGCATAACCTTCAATGACCATCAATAATTGCAGTGAAAAGGCTAATGGATTCTTCACAGGCATTCCCCAGATTCTTTTTTTTCCCATGAACAACTTATAATCTAAACACAGAACTACGGAGGGAAAAAGAACATTAAATAATCACCCAAATATTCACATTGAAGTTATATCAATAACTCAAGTTTGTTTAGAAAAGAGAAATATATCAGGGAAATCAGTATAAACGCTTTTGCAAACACCTCCCCTTAAAGAAGGAAATTTCCTTACCTTTATGCCCTACTATGAACTTCACTTCATTACCAACTTGTGTAAAACCATGCAGGATGCAGCATCCCCACCAGACCACCAACCCCGAAATTAATGTCATGTGAAGCATAATATTCGGAAAATTATGGAAAGGCTCAGGCCCCTACGCAGCTTAAGATAGGTCATGCAAAATCACAGCCAACATGTAGCATAGCAAATGAATTTCAGAGCTTAGCATATTCTCAAAAGAGATACTACATCATTCCTAATAGGGAAGTCGTTGCATATTCGTGATAGTACAATGGTACATATTCCATGGTGAAAAGCCCAAATTTGTTAGAATATGAAACATTTAAATCCTTCATAAAATATCATATCCTATAGGAGTTCCAAATATGTTTACTTGTCGAATATCAGTAGGATCCAATTATGAACAATAAAATGAGCAAACCTCCACAATGAGCTGAATATTAGCATAATTATTGTTGTTAGTTCCACCTGGAACTTCCACAAACTGGTCGGCGATTCTAATATGTTCGGTATTAATTCTCATGTCCCCTGGAGTGGCCATTACAACCAGGAAAATTTCTTTCTCAGTTGCAAATTCTTCATATGCCCACCTTCTTATATTTTGAATGAATTCACGGCTACCATCCCATTGTTTGCAATTAAGATATTGTGAATTGGCCGTGATTCTACAAGTGAAAAGAAGAAATCATCTATTTTGGACAAAGTAGTGGGGTTCCTAGTCGAGTTGATTCCATTTACAGTCACATTCCCTCGCCAAGTCTCCATAATGGTTGCACCGTTATGGACCACCGACATGCTATATCAATCATCACAATCAAAGCTCTAATTTTAGTAAAATCTGTTGAGCTTAAGAAAAAAATTAGTTCAGTTCAAAATATCATATTCAGAAATTTCAGTATCTGAACTTCCTAGAAAATGGGTACTCAATTATATATAGATCGTTGAGAGATAATCTATATTGTGAATTGCATGCTTATACTGTCAATTAAAGCCATATTCATCAAACGGTTGAGGTCTTAGCTACCCTCATAACAACAATTTGAAGTGCATAAACAAAAAAATAGAAAATGAGTACCTAAACTACATAAACTAAACCTGGTGAGCAATCTGCATTTATATTTAAAATAGGGTTGCTGAACTGCCATATTTGTTCATCTCATACTGCATCATTGTGAAACCAAAGAACAACTGTGCACTGAAACAAAGATATGGAAAAGGAGAACATGGAGAAAAGGATTAGGTTTACTAATAACAAATTGAGTTAGTCAATTTATCTTTTTCAGCAATATTGGTACCTACAAAGTAAAATGAAACAAACAATAATCAGAACAAAAATCAATAATTAGAAGAAAAAAGATCAACAAAATATATGATGAACGAAGAAGAAATGGGGAGAAATAAAGGGACATAGAAGAATAATATAGAGAGGAGGCGGCAGAAAGAAAACCAAAGATTAGAAATTAGGGTTAGTAAAGTTTTAATGGAAGAATGGAATCAAAATTATGATTCAATTATCTAAAACCCTAAATAAAATCTTAGTTTCCAAAAGAAACTGAAATTAAACCTTATACAATTCTTTATTCTTTAATTAAGAACATACCCATCACTAATTACTCAGTTTATAATTCAATTTCACATAATTTGTACCTGACATAAAGAAGAAACTGATTTCGCTGGGAACTTTGGAAGCTAAGGGCTACAAGTTAGTCGCTGAAAATGGTGTTCTAAAGGTAATGTCTGGATCTATGGTAATCATGAGGGGCACACGTCATCATAACTTGTATTACTTCATTGGGAGTACAACAACAGGGGATGTGTCTATTTTTGAACACATCGAGAGTGCAGCTACCGAGAATACGAAGTTATGGCACATGAGACTTGCATATCCAGGTGAGAAGTCATTGCATAGGTTGATTCAACAAGACTTGTTGAAAGGTGCTATCGCCTGAAAGTTAGCATTTTGTGAGCATTGTGTTAAGGTCAAGAAAACAAGAACAAGCTTTGGCACAGCTATCCAAAATACTAGTGGAGTTCTTGACTATGTTCACTCAGATGTTTGGGGTCCTTCCAAGAATGCATCATTGGGAGGTAAACATTGGTTTGTGTCATTCGTTGATGACTATTCTAGGCGTGTATGGGTGTACACCATGAGGCATAAGGATGAAGTCCTAAAAGTCTTTATGAGGTGGAAGAAGGCAACTGAGACTCAAACTGGCAGAAAAATCAAAGTACTACGTTAGTACAATGGTGGAGAGTATAAGAGTGATCCATTCTTGCAAGTATGTCAGGATAAGGGGATAAAGAGGCACTTCACAGTTAAGAAGACACCGCAACAAAATGGGGTAGCTGAACGCATGAATCGTACTTTGCTGGAGAAGGTACGATGTATGTTATCTAATGATGGATTAGGTAAGGCGTTTTGGGCTGAGGCAGTTACATATGCGTGCTTCCTCATTAATAGGTTGCCATCAGCTGCATTAGAAGGTAAAAATCCTATGTAGAAGTGGTTTGGTAAACAAGCTTATGATTATGACTCAATTCATATCTTTGGTTGTCCTACGTGGTATCATGTTAGTGAAAACAAACTTGATAACCGTGCTATGAAAGGAATCTTTGTTGGTATGAAGAGTGGAGTAAAAGGGTTCAAGATTTGGAATCCAGTTGAGAAGAAGATAGTCATGAGTAGAGATGTCACATTTGATGAGATGTCTATGGTAAAGTCTTGGAATTCTCGGCAGGTGCAGGATAGAAGCACCAGTACTAGTGAGCCTTTGCAGCAGGTGGAGATTGATGCAACTCCACTAATTCCAGCTAAGTATGTATCTGTTCAGAATACTTTTGAAGACATTGGGTCTACAAGAGAGGTAACTACTGAAGTTCCAAATAATAGTGACACTGTTGAGGAAGAGGAACAAGAGTCAGTAGAAGATACAGAAGCTACGGTCACGGAGACCATAACAACTAGCAAACCAAGAAGATCAACCAGGAAGCCTGGTGGATGAATGATTACATTTCTTATGCATTACCAGTTATAGAAGATGGTACTCCTACTTCCTATTTATAAGTTGTACATAGTGCAGAGTGTAAAGAATGGGAAGGTGCAATGTAGGACGAGATATATTCTCTTTATAATAATGGCACATGGATTCTTATGAAGCTTCTGAACAGTAAGAAGGCCATTAGGTGCAAATGGGTATATGCTAAGAAAGAATGATCTCAGGTGACGCTACAAGGCAAGGTTAGTTGCAAAAGGTTATGCCCAAAGAGAATGGATTGACTACAATGAGGTGTTCTCTCCAGTTGTGGAGCACTCATCAATTCGAATTTTATTAGCCTTGGTAGCACAATATGATTTATACCTAGTTCAGCTAGATGTTAAGACAACATTCTTACATGGTGATCTAGAAGAGGAGATCTATATGACTCAGCCGAGTGGGTTCAAGGTTGCTGGAAAAGAAGATTGTGTATGTAAACTAAAGAGATCGTTGTACTGGCTGAAGCAGTCTCCAAGACAATGGTACAAGCGATTTGATTAGTTTATGATAGGCCAAACATACACAAGAAGTCACTATGACCATTGTGTATACTTTAAGAATCTACGTGATGGATCTTTCATATATTTTCTTTTGTATGTCGATGATATGCGGATTGCATCGAATAACAAGAAAGAGATTGATAATTTGAATTGCAAGTTATCATCTGAGTTTGAGATGAAAGATCTGGGAGAGGCTAAGAAGATTCTTGGTATGGAGATTCAATGTGACATAGAAAAGGGTAAGGTTTGTTTATCTCAGAAGGAATATTTGAAGAAAGCGTTACAGAAGTTTGGTGTCTACGAAGGAACTAAATCTGTAAGTACTCCCCTTGGTGCTCATTTTAAGTTGAATGCTCGTATGTCTCCCAATACTGAAGTAGAGCGAAAGTATATGGCCCAAGTCCCATATGTTGAGTCTGTTGGTAGCTTGATGTATATGATGGTATGTACAAGGCCGAACATTTCACATGTAGTTAGTATGGTTAGCCGTTATATGCATTGTCCTGGCAAGGAACATTGGCAAGCTGTGAAATGGATTTTGAGGTATCTTTATGGTACTGTTGATGTTGGCTTGAAGTTTGTGAAGGATAAAAGTAACAATCAGTTATGTGTTGGGTATATGGATTCTGACTATGTTGGTGATTTGGACAAGAGACGTTCAACTACAGGGTATGTATTTACCATAGAAGGAGCACCAGTAAGTTGGAGATCAAACTTGCAGTCTACTGTGGCGCTTTCAACTAAGGAGGCATAGTATATGGCAGTGACTGAGGCATTTAAGGAGGCTATATGGTTACAAGGTTTACTAGATGACTTAGGAGTTGTGCAAGACCAACTGCTTGTGCATTGTGATAGTCTAAGCGCAATTTATTTGGCTAAGAATCAAGTGCATCATGCTAGAACTAAACATATAGACGTACGATTTCACTTTGTGAGAGAAATTCTTGAAGAAGAAGACATTCTACTTGTGAAGATCGATACCAAAGACAATCCAGCTGATATGTTGACTAAAGTAGTTTCTGGGATCAAGTTTCGACATTGTTTGAAATTGATCCACATCCTTCTGGTTTGGTGAAAGGCCCTTTTTGGGGTAGAGGTTCTTAGGAACCTGGTGGAGGTTTTCTAGCAAGGCCATTTGAGAGAAATACGGTCGGGTTTGATTCCTATTAAGGATACGTAGGCATCCAGTGATGGTTTAATCGACGTTGGAAGATGGAGGTGATTTTATCTATTGATCGTCTCATGCATGAATGCATGATCCGAGGTGGAGAATTGTTGGTAGGTCGGTCAAGGACTAGATTAGGAAACCTAGTTGGTTAAGGAAACCAAGTACTTGTGTCCTAAGTATAGTAGCTTAAGAGGTTTGTCTCTTAGAGCTAAGTTAGGAAACCCTATACTTGTAGGAAAGTAATCCTTGTTAAGGAATGTGTCCAACCCTATTGATGTGTATAAATATCTATATAGAGAACTAGAGAAAACACACCATAACTAAGAAAGAGTTCTCTTCTTCTCGTCTAAAGCTTTGTATATTCCAACCTATACAGTGATATATAAAATTGCTTATTCCTTCCCGAGGATTCAACCTCGTTAAATATTTGTTCTTCTTGTGTGGGTGATTGTGTTCTTAGCAATATTGGAGTACCATTGTAGTAGTGCAACCTAACGCTTCCGCAGGCTTTGGTGCAACAACCTATTATTTTGTTGTATTTGTTACTTCATTATTATCTTTGTAATCTACTGTGATTGTAACCGAGTATATATACACTTATCAATGAATTGATTCTTTACACAGTTATAAGAGAAAACAACCATGTCTCCATATTTCTTTACATTCATCATTCGAAATACGACTACTGACAGTAACATTAAGGTGATAGTCTTAGTCATAAGTTAGGTGAGAGGAAAACAGACCAAGAAGATTACCTCGGGGAAACCATATACCTTCCATAACTTGGTGTTATTGCCATTACCAATCAAGTGCGGGAAAAACTGAGCATCTACTTCCTGATGATCAACTATAGGAAGCCAACACCATGAAGCATCAACAGAGACCTTGAATAATCAAGTATGGATTTGACCCTGCCTGTACCGTGACTATTACTATTATAGGTTAATAGGTTACCACTAAAACTCACGTCGGAAAGATCCAATTCTCTAATAAGGTTAAGAAACTCTGGGGGAGTTGCAGAAGTAGAAGGATTATTTTTTTTGGACAAGTTCATAGTTATGTTACCTACATCTTACATGTATCTGTAACTTTTCACTAATTTTCATTGGCGGTCGGTAGTTATCTAACATGTTTAGGTTCTTGTTTTCTCAACATGTTAGACCATATTCTCTGATATTTATCAAACTCAACCCACACTTTTTTTAAACATTATGATATTGAATTATTTGTAAAGTCTCTAAACCATTACTTCATTTGCTTATATCAAATTATTGTTTGCTGGTACTATAGTAAACCGATCAAAATTTATGAAAAGAACTCTTCAAAGATGGTGATTTTTGAATACATGCAAATATAATGACTAAGATAATATTTAGGCCGAGTGAGCGAAGCGAGGGAGAACTCTATATATGGTGACTTTGTATCAGTGTGGGACATGCCTTTTTTTTCCAATTTGACACAAAAATATTGGATTTGGTGTCCCAATTTGTTTTTGGTTGGGTACCTGAAAATACCACTATGTCCCTCCCTTTTATTCCAATTGCACTATGAATGTCTCCTATTGTTCAGGGGTATAATTGGAAAGAAAACTAGAATATAATATATCTAAAAATCCGTGCCTTATAATCTTACAAATTTTATCTCATTGGAAAGCTTTGAAATAAATCTACGCAATGAGTACAAACAACAATATCAAATTTAGAGGTTTTACGAAAAATTCGGAGGTGTTTATCCTTTTAGGCATAATTTTTTAAAATTGAATGCATAGTCATTATGAAAACCACCACAAAGGATGCATAGCACATTATGCGGCCATATTTTGGTTTATGCATCAACTAATTCTCCATTTCAGGAAAAGTGATACTCTCACTTCGTTTCAGGAAAAGTGATACAAATTTTACAAGTCCGACTCCGTGCCGTTATGGAGGAACTAAATTGTGAGTACAAAATTTAATTTTGCGTCAATTTTTTCGGTCGGCCGTTCCACCATGGCATAGGTCATCTAGTATAGTTCAAGGAACCATTACAAATGAAATTTTAGAAGATAAAAATCATTTTAAATTATTTTTTTAAGTATAAAAATGTTTGTGGGAGAAAACTACTTCTGCAGGTTTAGGTAATTTTGGGTGTGTGTGGATGAGAAGTGAATTTAAACCTTCAACAAATGTGCTGCACGATGAGCACTTTGATTCGAGAGATAATCTGTACAATTCTGTCCTAAACCGAAGACACGGCCGTTCCAGATTTGTTTCGGTCACAGGTGAAGGATGTGAGGTTGATCTTAGGGAGGGAAACGAAGAAAATGTTGAGAGTATGAAGGTGAAGGCTATTTGATGACTTGTTAACAGAAGGTTGAGCAGGCTAGCAAATGTTGCAGGCAGGATCTGGGTGTTGAATACGATGGTATTAACACTTGGTTTTTCTGTGTTGTTGTTGGAAATAGGGATGAGAACCTATTTATACAAGTCGATAAGCCTTCATCACGTCTCTCGTGGGAAAGTGGAGGAAGTGGAGTGATGGAGGAAGTGGAGTTGTGTGTTAGTGTCACACGGTTGCTTGCACACTTCTCCTATCATCGCTAATCGCCCATGTTTCCTTGACACGATCTTGTGATGGCGTGTTGCACGCTGCACGCTGTAAACCGCCAGACCAATACCCCAATTTGTGACATGATTGATGTCTCGAGTGTGTGGATCATGGGACCCACGTAAAATAGTGCAGGGTGAATCGTGAACTTGGTATGTCATCGCATGCAACCATCTTCAGCTGACCGTTTGGAGGCTGTATGGGAAGGCCACGCCTTGGTCGGTCACCCTGTGAAGAAGAGTGATGGATGGTGATCATGGTGATACTTTGTTTGCTGGTTGATTCGCACCCTAAGTCATTCGTCCAATCTTGCAAAGTTGGACGGACGAGATGGTTTGTAACCCTACTTGCGATCGTTGGATGGGAGGCGCACATGCTGCCTCTTTCAACCCAAACGTTTGCAGGCTAAGGGAGTTTCTATGGAGGAACCGATTGGCCCTGCATGGAGGTGGTACAATGGTGTTCACGCCCATGCCTGCTTGACTTGCAAATATTTGATCTAAGCCATTCACTATAGGTGGCAAAGACGGGTGGTCAAGATTAGAACTTATGGAGGGGCCGTGACGTTCCACCCTTGAGCACGCATACCGAGGAACTTGACCACTGCCGGTCTTGGACGATCAGCTAGGCGTGAAGTCGGGCTCACGGTGGTCATGATAGCATGCTCGGTTCCCTCTAAGTCTCCATCTTTGCCTTCCATCCAAGACTGCGAAGATGGACGCTCGAGATGTTTCTGCGACATATGCGCCACAAACCCTAATTAGGATTTCGGACCGGCCACTTTGGGCGATCAGTTTTGGGTTGCGTGCGCCTCCTTTGGGGAGACCGACCATGTATGTAGCATCTTGGGCCGACAGTGAGCATGTACATGCTTGCTCTATGACCCTGGGCGCAATCTAAGCCATCCAACTATGCATGCGAAGTTGGATGGTCGTGATCGTTTTGGATCTTCTCAACCTGCATAAGGCATTAACCTAGCCTTGTTTGGGCAATCGTTTCTTGCACCACGGCTTTCCTATGAGGGAGTCGGTCATGTAGGTAGAAAGTGGGCCCGCCAACGGTGTACCATCACTTCACTACTTGTTTTAGGGTATAATCTAAGCCGTCCAACTATGCCTGCGAAGTTGGACGTTCACGATTAAAAGGAACCCTAGTTAGGTTCTAGCCGTGCGTCATGCTCACTTTGAGCGCACGTCTTTGGAAGGACCAACTGTAGTTGGTCTTAACCGTTCGGTCATGCATGAAGGTGGGTCCGAGGCGATCATGGTAGCATGCTCAGGACCCCCTGAATCTATATCTACACCCTCCATCTATGCCTGCGAAGTTGGACGGATGAGATCTATTTTTGGGTTTGTTTTCAGCAGGTGAGACTAACATGGGTAGTCTTGCATGCGTTCAACGGGGCTAATATAACCTGCCGTCAGGTATCCTACGGGTGTTTGCATGTCGAACACAAGGCTTTAATTAAAGCATTAATAGTAATGCTGCAAACCTACATAAAATCGGGATGTTTGCTACATGCTCCGCTCTGGGTAGGTTTTAATTCTCAGGGATGGTTGCACATGCTCTAATGAATTAATATGGTGAGGATATTCACCACATGAAGGCCTTATCCTTTGCAGGACGTCAGCTTACAAAAATTGGCTTTTTACAATTTTAGCCTTAAAATAGAAATCCACCATCAACATTAAGTCCCCTGCCTAGCATGCAATGGTTACACTATTATAGGGTAGGCATGAGATGGTGACAAATATACGTGAAAGAGACAAAAGTAACTAACCCCAGAAGGTAGCCGCCAGTGGTTATCCATGTGAACGCGTCGTCGCAAGCATGAAACTTTTGGCGGGCCCGGTTTCCTTCCTTGATTTTTTGAAAACAAAAGGAATTCTTTTCCAATTAGAATTCTCCAAGCTTTGTCTATAAAAGGGAGAAAGTCGGCCCCTTTTATTATATATTTTTTTTCTTTACATCACGTGCAGCTCCCGCCCGTGATTTTGCTGCCGTCCTGCCGCTGGAGCTCCGCCACTGTCCGTCGGAATCGGTGCCGCCAACCAGGTTCGTGCAAAAAAATTTTTTTTTTTCAAACCCTAATTGCTTAGGTAGAGCTCTTTTTGCAAACTGTAGTTGCTCGGGTAGGGCTTAATTTTTTATTTTGAAAGGATTGTAGGTGTAGCGAAACATACCATAATTGATTCCTTTACTGTTGCTAGGTTGTTTGGTAAAATGAACTGGAACCCATGAATATGTTGCTTGTTCCCTTTATCTTTGCATGCCAAAAACCCAATTTTTAGGTTGTAACTTGACAAGACTCCCGCCTTAAGCCTGTAAACGTGATCCCCAACTGTAGAAGAGTATGTTGACGTGCTTGTCTAGTTTTAGGGGCCCACATGCAGGATTTAGCATCCGCCCGCATGAATTTTTTCCATGCTGGTCTTTCCTTTATGCCTGTTGTCCACCTACTTAGTTTTAGGGGTACGCCTGCAAACCCAAAATCGACAGCCTTTTCTCACAGCTTCATGCATGCCAGTAATTTGTGCCTGTAGGATGAGTCTCCAAGTTAGCGTAGTCTCCTTTCCGGCATTGATCTTGTACTTGCTTGCATAATTTTGAGGCACTCTTGCGCTTGCGCTTATCGAAATTTCTGTAGAATCCTCATACAAACTCGGATTTTGATGGTCTGCATATGTATCCTCAATCCCAGAAAATTTCCAAGCTTTACAAAAGAAGCTTTTTCAATTTTGAGCGTGTTTAGGGGATAAAAACCGCGAGATAGTAAACTTCCAGGAGGTTTTCAGAATTTTTTCAGGTTGCATGTTTTCTGATGTTTTGGACACCTCTCCTTGATCTTTCATCCGATTGTCGTAAAATTTTGATATGTTGTAGGTAACTTCCATATGAAGAGAATGGCACATAACATAACACTAGATTCCATACCCATTTCTCCCAGTTCATAACCGAACACTGGGTAGTGTAAATTTCCCTCAACTGAGTTTGTTTGGAGGACGCTTGAACCATCTCAATCCCATGTAATCTCCGTATTAGGTGCCTAACAATGAAGTTGGGAATCGCGAGAATATTTTATTACTGTACGACTCCTTAGAAACATGCTGACACTTCCAATCTTATTGCAGTTGCTCAATGATGAACGCGGAGGATAATGTTGTGAAGGGAGGTGTCGACCCTTTCAGAGATGTGCCAAATATAAATGATAGAATGTTTACCAAGTATTTTCCAAATATCAGGAAGCACCCCAGCCATAATATAATCCTCATTACCGGCTCAGAAAGTGAAGAGGGTCTACCATCATCTTTAGCAGGAGTGATGAGGCTTTGTCTCCAGAAGAAAGAATATCCACCTTCCCCTATTGACTTCAGAATTTTCCAGAATCCACTTAGCTCATACGAAGGATGGATGTGGCGCATGTTGGGTAATGAAGGGATTAGAGACAACTTAACCAGGGCGCGAATTCTTGATGCTATCAAGGCGTCTACAATTCTTCATATCAAGAAGGATATCCCAGGTTTGGTCGCTTTTGCTGCTCGATGGCGTCCTTCTACGAACACAGCTTTATGCATGTGGGGAGAAATTACTATCACTCTTGAGAGCGTGTCTGCATTAATGAGCCTTCATGTTGCTGGCAGTCTTAATTGAAAACTGTCTGAAGGCGAAGACGTCTATAATTCAGAAGGTGAACGAATACGATCAGTTGGAGAAGAAGCCGAAATGTTTCTACACTTGGTGGGTAGGTGAATGGTCTTCCATGCAAGGTAATGATGATCTTAGCACAGATGAATTCTTGTCCTTGTGGTTATCCAGAGATATTCTTGATGACGGCTCCGGAACGAAAACTATTAGAAAGAAAATCATCATATTCGCCATTAAGCTGGGCAAAGGTATAACTCTCCCTTTAGCTTCGTTATTCCTAGGATCGCTATATGGTCACCTGAATTCTTTAGTGGAGGAGATGTATATTTCCAACGGGTACATGAAGGTGGATACATATGTGCACGACGCCTTTCTTCAGGCGTTTTTGTGGGAACACTTTAAGGATTACGC
The DNA here is from genome assembly GCA_023529315.1 of Papaver bracteatum. Lineage (NCBI taxonomy): Eukaryota > Viridiplantae > Streptophyta > Magnoliopsida > Ranunculales > Papaveraceae > Papaver > Papaver bracteatum. Next base: position 1,507,245 of record JAJJWX010003275.1, on the reverse strand, counting down.
TCCCACTCCTACAACCTCAGTCCCTAGCTTGTATGGTGATTCAAGAATACTCCGTTGGCAGAATAGACGTCCAAAAGCTGGGGTGAGGCTTGTAGATTTGCTCGATAGTGTGAGTGCCATAGACTTTCGTCCTTGGGGGCCGGTTCATCCTTCCGCCATCGTCCCTGTCATTGAGCTGCTGCCTAAGGGGAGAGATATGAGCCCTGAAGAAGTTGTTTTCCTGCGGAGATGTATACCAGGATATGTTCCTTCTTTTTGTGATGACAGGCTAAGCATTATTCCATATAATATTGATAGAGCCGCTCGCCAAATGGGTTTTGATCAAGGTGTCCCATTTCGTCGTCCCGCAACGCCTTCAGAAGAACTTAAGTCATCATTCCTTGATGTTGATGTTTTCTCGTCGGAGCTGAAACTTCCTTTTCCTTCCTTGGGGAGAAAGCCGGTAGCTACTTCTGGTTACAAAGAATTTTGGAGGGGGCAATTACTGCTCTTTAAATCATTTGCTAGCGAAATGGTAACTGACCTTCGTGATGAACCTCTTGATGACGTATTGGCTGGTCATAGGCAATTGAAAACCCTTATAGGAAAACGAGACAGGGTTAACGCCACCGAATGCAATCTTAAGTCCAAGAAAAAGAAGCGAGCATGTAGTCCAGTAATTCTCAACTCTCCCAATATGCAGGTATTCTGAATTCTTTATGCTTAATTTTCAGTTTCGACTTCCATGAGCAGCTTTTATTAATCCTTGTTGGTGATCAAAGGATTCCTGAAGAAAATGCCTTTGTTGTACTGGCTCAAGTTTACAATGAGGAGCGTGGAGGCAATGGGAAGTCTGGAAATCTTCATGTTGAGAAGCCTGATAATAATGACCTTCATATAGAGCAGTATGGAAACACTGATCCTCATGCGGAGAAGTCTGGCAACACCGATTTTCATGCGGAGAAGTCTGGCAACACTGATCTTCATGCGGAGAAGTCTGGCAACACTGATCCTATCATATACAACGATGAAGATGGTGCAAGCTCGATTGAAGAGAATGCCTTCCAGAGCAGTAATTTTAGTGAGCTTGTAGATGAGTCCGTGTCAGCAATCTGTACCATCACTTTGAAGAGTCTGGAAGGGACATCAGCTGCGATGGTTCTTTCTAAAGAGATGTCATCGCTAGAAGTCGTTCCTGGTGCTATGTTCGACCTTCCCTTTGATAATCCACGTCCTGATCATGTGTTGGTTGGAGGGTTCAGCGTACCGGCCCAGTTTGAGGAGTTGTACACCCCAATATGGAAGAAAGATGGCCACATTGCTACCACCATGAAGCTGAAGAGTCGTCTTACTTTGGTAAATCGCTTTCAGGAGGCCTTACCCTCTATTCGGGAGATGAGCGTCGCAATTGGTCGTGATGTTTCTGAAGACGTGATGGAAGACTGGAAGTGCCACTTGGATGTGTTTGCGCAGTATGACTTCAATGCTCCTTGGTTCTTCAAAGGGTTTTATGCAATTCAGGAGATTCAGAAGAAGCAAGGTACGGTGACTTCCACTGAATGCGTCGTTCGTCAGAAACAAGAGGTTGGTAGGTTGGCCGAGGAGTTGAAATCTCAACAAGCCGTTCTCCGAAAGATGGAAGCCGCTCTTGCTCAGAAGGATGAGGTGTTGCTGAAAGACTTTCCCTGAAGTATTCATGTCGTCTACTTGTGTTTTCTCTTTAGATGCTTTTCGAGTGATTGTGAGGATTTCCTTTCACATAGTTTGGTTTTAGGTTCTGAATTGATAGGTGATTGAATCTTGGACTGGTTTATTTACGACATGCTTTTATGAATGTTTGACTCTTGGAAAAGATTATTCTAAAATAGAATCTGAATCTTATATTATGAGTGATCATACATGTCATGTGAAATTGAAAACGCAGTGTGAAAGGGAAAGGTGAGGGGTGGTGAGCATGTATGGCGCTTTCTCATTGAGTATCCTGTTCATATATGTAGGACTCCAAGTCCCCAGTAGGATATATAACTATCTTACAGTAACGTTTTCTAGGACTTACTTGTCTTTCGAAATCCGTGTATGAGAGTGAGCACTCCCGAATACCTACCCCCCGAAGAGCGTGTGCTAATTTTTTGAGGGGAAATATTGTTTCTCTGAATTTATCTTATCGTGGACAATGCGTTTCAATGTGTGGCACTTGCTGGTGGGGTGATGGAGAAATCGATGGTAATGACAATACCTCGGGTTGGCTGTCTCTTGATCGGTGGGAGGACGCCATACCAGCGGCAGTTGTACTTCTCCATCACGTACCCATGTCTCCAACAACTCCACAATCTTCCTTATGGGAAACGGGAATCGTGGATCTCTTGAGTCTAAACTTTCCTGCGTCGGCGCGTGTCGCGGCTCTTCCCTTAGGTTTCGGTGTGAAGACCGCTTTGGAGACGGGATTGAGGCGTTGTCACGTGTCACTGCATCTGCGGCCCTCTTGGTCGGGTGATTCTGCTGAAACATGGAGGACGTTGTGCTGGCGATGGTATTGTCGTTGAGCTGGTTATTTGAAGGCTGCAATCTCCTACGTTTATATGCTCTCTGATTGATTTCGCCTTCCTCCAGCGTTTCTTCCCCTAGATGAAGAGTCAGCACGGGTTGGGCATTATTCTGAGTTTTGGCAAGAGCCTTGAGGTATAAATCTTCTAACAAGGCTTCGTATGCAGTTGATTCTCTATTTTTATCCGGCAAGCGTCGTAATTCTTCATGATGGTCGATCCGTCTCGAGCTCTCGTTGCCAGGTGAAAGGTTTTGTTCGTCTCTGGGCTCTCTGGGGACATGTGTTCCACCAGTTCTTCTGAAAACCTAACCTCCAGAATTTCTTGCGTTATTAGTGATACTTCCCGGGTAGCTTCTTGCAGAGCCCTCATGTAATTGAGCTGATATGTCGTTCAAGAGACGGAAGGTTTCACTCTGCCTTCTGGCAATACCTGCTTGATTTGCCAGGACATCTTCCAGCATCCTGGTCACATTTTCAATGACACTTGAATTATCCATCTCAGGATTCAACGAACGGGAGTACATCTCAGGATGAACTTCTGGGATTTGGTGAAGAGTGAATTGATAATCGGATCAAATCTAAGATCTACCTCTCCAAAGTCGAATAAAAACTGGTAGACTTTGAAGATTCGAGTTTTGCAACCGAGAGATTAACCTCCCACTGTGGTCGCCAATTGTTTGTGGGAGAAAAATACTTATGCAGGTTTAGGTAATTTTGGGTGTGTGTGGATGAGAAGTGAATTTAAACCTTCAACAAATGTGCTGCATGATGAGCACTTTGATTCGAGAGATAATATGTACAATTCTGGCCTAAACCGAAGACACGGCCGTTACAGATTTGTTTCGGTCACAGGTGAAGGATGTGAGGTTGATCTTAGGGAGGGAAGCGAAGAAAGTGTTGAGAGTATGAAGGTGAAGTCTATTTGATGACTTGTTAACAGAAGGTTGAGCAGGCTAGCAAATGTTGCAGGCAGGCTCTGGGTGTTGATTACGATGGTATTAACACTTGGTTTTTTTGTGTTGTTGTTGGAAATAGGGATGAGAACCTATTTATACAAGTCGATAAGACTTCATCACGTCTCTCGTGGGAAAGTGGAGGAAGTGGAGTGATGGAGGAAGTGGAGTTGTGTGTTAGTGTCACACGGTTGCTTGCCCACTTCTCCTATCATCTCTAACCGCCCATGTTTCCCTGACACGATCTTGTGATGGCGTGTTGCACGCTACACGATGTAAACCGCCAGACCAATACCCCAGTTTGTGACATGATTGATGTCTCGAGTGTGTGGATCATGGGACCCACGTAAAATAGTGCAGGGTGAATCGTGAACTTGGTATGTCATCGCATGCAGCCATCTTCAGCTGACCGTTTGGAGGCTGTATGGGCAGGCCACGCCTTGGTCGGTCACCCTGTGAAGAAGAGTGACGGATGATGATCATGGTGATACTTTGTTTTCTGGTTGATTTGAAAACTAAGTCATTCGTCCAAGCTTGCAAAGTTGGACGGACGAGATGGTTTGTAACCCTACTTGCGATCGTTGGATGGGAGGCGCGCATGCTGCCTCTTTCAACCAAAACGTTTGCAGGCTAAGGGAGTTTCTATGGAGGAACCGATTGGCCCTTCATGGAGGTGGTACAATGGTGTTCACGCCCATGCCTGCTTGACTTGCAAAGATTTGATCTAAGCCATTCACTATAGGTGGCAAAGACGGGTGGTCGAGATTAGAACTTATGGAGGGGCCGTGACGTTCCACCCTTGAGCACGCGTACTGAGTAACTTGACCACTGCCGTCCTTGGCCGATCAGCTAGGCGTGAAGTCGGGCCCACGGTGGTCATGCTAGCATGCTCGGTTCCCTTTAAGTCTCCATATTTTCCTTCCATCCAAGCCTGCGATGATGGACGCTCGAGATGTTTCTGCGACATATGCGCCACAAACCCTAATTAGGATTTCGGACCGGCCACTTTGGGTGATCAGTTTTGGGTTGCGTGCGCCTCCTTTGGGGAGACCGACCATGTATGCAACATCTTGGGACGATAGTGAGCATGTACATGCTTGCTCTATGACCCTGGGCGCAATCTAAGTCATCCAACTATGCCTGCGAAGTTGGATGGTCGTGATCGTTTTGGATCTTCTCAACCTGCATAAGGCGTTAACCTAGCCTTGTTTGGGCAATCGTTTCTTGCACCACAGCTTTCCTATGAGGGAGTCGGTCATGTAGGTAGAAAGTGGGCCCGCCAATGGTGTACCATCACTTCACTACTTGTTTTAAGGTATAATCTAAGCCGTCCAACTATGCCTGCGAAGTTGGACGTTCACGATTAAAAGGAACCCTAGTTAGGTTCCAGACGTGCGCCATGCTCACTTTGAGCACACGTCTTTGGAAGTACCAACTATAGTTGGTCTTGACCGTTCGGTCATGCATGAAGGTGGGTCCGAGGCGATCATGGTAGCATGCTCAGGACCCCCTGAATCTATATCTACACCCTCCATCTATGCCTTCGAAGTTGGACGGATGAGATCTATTTTTGGGTTTGTTTTCAGCAGGTGAGACTAACATGGGTAGTCTTGCATGCGTTCAACGGGGCTAATATAACCTTCCGCCAGGTAGCCTACGGGTGTTTGCATGTCGAACACAAGGCTTTAATTAAAGCATTAATAGTAATGCTGCAAACCTACATAAAATCGGGATGGTTGCTACATGCTCCGCTCTGGGTAGGTTTTAATTCTCAGGGATGGTTGCACATGCTCCAATGAATTAATATGGTGAGGATATTCACCGCATGAAGGCCTTATCCTTTGCAGGACGTCAGCTTACAAAAATTGGCTTTTTACAATTTTAGCCTTAAAATAGAAATCCACCATCAACAAAAGGTTTTGAGATTTTTTTTTTATTGTAATTGGTTTTTAAACTTTTCTTGTGCTTATGCTTTTAAGGAGATATTATTAAGGTTAGGGTTGAACATGGTTTCGATTTCCCGCTAGAACCAGACCGAACCAGACCGATTAGGAAGAAACAGAACCGAACCATTTACTAATGGATTGATTATGGCAAAAAAACTAAAAACCGGTTCGGTTTTGGTTTGACCCCAAAACCGAACCAAAAACTGATGGAAAACCGGTTATGTTTAACCGTTAGATTAAAACCTAAGATTTAATCTACACCCTTCGTTTTTCTTAACCCTAGTACTAGATTTTTTTTTTTAATTTTAAATACGAAAGCAATCAATTTTATTTAAAATCAGAAATTAGATGCAAATAAAGTTGCATCCGAATTTAACATAGTTTGAATCCAGTTTGGCATACAATGTTTCCATTCCTATTTACTTGAAAAAGATAAAGCTTGTTTCACAATTGTGTCTGCGACATTATTTCCTTCACGATGGATAAAACTACATTTCCATGTGGGTAAACTATTAAGTAAATAAGTTATATCTTGAATAATGTTGGCACTAGTCCATTTGATCACTCCCTGTTTTCCATTACTTGCATTCACCACCATATGACTGTCCCCTTGCAGGTGAAGATGAGTGATTCCCTTTTCTTTTGCCCAAACAACTGCCTCAAAAGATGCCAATGCTTCCGCTTGTTCAGGTTCTACTGCTGAGGTTCAAATTCCCCAAGATCCATTGCTTGCACTTGTAATATCACGACTTATTAGTATGATCCCAGTCAAACCATTATGTTTACAGAATGCCGCATAAAAGTTAATTTTACAATCATTATTTAAGGGAGGCTTCCAAATCTTCTGATGTGGTAAAGCAACATTGGTATTGTTCACAATTTTATGAGTACTCTGAATCCTTTTCCAATATGTTATATGACTCTTTATGCCATCAATGACTGTGTCAGTATTTCCCTGTAAATTATCAAAAACAACATAGAAACACAACTTCCAAATATGCCACATGGTGAAGCAAATGGTACTAAATTGAGTGGCATTAGTATGTCTAACATGAACATTATTATCAAACCACATCTTAATCCGGTCATGAAGAATTTTACCTTGTAAAAGTTGGACACAATTAGCATCAATACCAGATAAAACAGAGATGAACACATTGCATTCCAAGAACAGATGTTGAGGAGTTTAAATATGAGTATTACACAGGGGATAATTATCAACCATATGAGAGGAATGTCTAGATATTTTATCTCTTGTAGGCAGGCATTGTTGTAGAAATTTCCAAATGAAATGCTGAGCATTTAAAGGAAACTCAGTTATCCCTATTTCTTTCCAGTCTATAGCATTACTATTAGATGGTCTAACTTGATTAGAATCTAAAATTTCCCTATAGGAAGTTTTCACGGAGAACTTACCCGAATTAGAAGGCTTCCACCTAAGGACATCTTTTCCTTGAATAAGGATTCTAATATTCATTATAGCATTAACAATTTCCCTGTCAAACAGAGCTTCTAGAGTAGCCACATTCCAAGATTTAGTATCATTGTCAATCAAATGAGAAACTCAATTTATATTAGCAGAAACAAATTGAGATTTAGGTGGGCCACTAATACTAGGGATCCAAGTGTCTTTCCAAATGAAGATGTTGGTACCATCTCCAACTTGCCAGCAGTAAAACTGTTTGATAATATCAATACAATCACAAATTCCCTTCCACACCCAAGACCCATGCCTAGAAAGCATGCAATTAAGAGAATTAAGACCATGAAAGTATTTATGGCTAAGAAGTTTGGCCCAAGGAGACTCAGGGTTCTCAAGCATTTTCCAAGCTAACTTAGTTAGAAGAGCTTGATTAAAAATAACTGACTGCCTAATATTTAATCCACTTAGATCTTTAGGAAGAGTAACATGGTTCCATTTTTTTACTAAAAATACCTTTTTCTCCCTGTTTTTAGCTCCACCAAAAATTCCTTTGAACTGCGTCCAATTTGTTTGTAATCTTTTTTGGCATGTGGAAAACAAACATGTGATGGCTGGCTATTGTTCCCAAAATAGACTGAGTAAGAGTTGTTTTACCTGGATGAGATATGTACTTTGAATGCCATGGTGATAGTCTATCACTAACTCTCTTCACAAGTGGGGAAAAAGATTCCACTTTATTCTTCTGGAGCAACAAAGGTACACCTAAATATTTGTCCTGCAAAGCCATTTTTGATATTCAAATTATTTGAAATTTCATTTTTAACAACATTAGGGACCTTTGGGCTAAAAGCTAAACCTGATTTTTCAAAGTTCACAAATTGTCCAGAATATTTGCTAAAGTTATTAATAATATTTGTTATATGTTTTGCTTCCTTATTATCAGCTCTAACAAATAATAAACAATCATCAGCAAAAAATAAATGGCTCACAGATGGTTTTTTTTTGTCACAGTACAACCATGAATTTCATTCTTCATCTCAACAGCAAACATATTTCTAGACAAAGATTCCATACAAAGGATAAAGAGATAAAGTGATAAAGGGTTACCTTGTCTTAATCCTCTTTGGGGAACATACATTTTCCCTGGAGACCCATTGAGCTGAATAGAGGTTGAAACAGTAGCAATGCATTGATAAACTAGATCACACCAATCATTAGAGAATCCTAAACTTTTCAAACTATCAATCACAAAGCTCTATTCAATCCTATCAAATGATTTACTCATATCAAGTTTTATGGCCATCCAGCCTTTCATGCTTTTTGTTTTTTTCATAGTGTCAATGAGTTCATGTGCCATAACAATGTTATCAGTTATCACTCTACCATGAACAAAGGCTGACTAAAAAGGAGATATTAATTTGTCTAAGAGGGGTTTTAACCTAGTGACTAGCAACTTAGAGATGATTTTATAGCTCACATTGCATAGACTGATAGGTCTAAAATCTATAGCAGACACATGGCAGTTCTTTTTTGGAATTAGGGTTGTGAAATTGTTGTTTAGCTGTTTAAGGAGATGTTTAGAATGAAAAAAAGGCTTGAACCATATTCACTATATCATCCCCAACAGTTGGCCACATGTTTTGATAAAATCCATGGGGGAAGCCATCAGGGCCAGGGGTAGTCCAAGATTGCATACCAAACACAATATTTTTAATTTCATTATGAATGAGAACAACAATTAACATATCATTATCTTCATTAGTAATACAGGGAACAACATTCTTAAAGTAATCATCAGAATTGGGAAGGAAAGTAGATCTACTCATAAGTTAGAAATAATCTTTAAGGTTATTTGCTATATCCTTCCTATCAGTAAGGCAAATTCCCTAGAATTTTGAATATTATCTATATTTGTTCTCTTTTTTTCTGAAGTTTGCTTTTTGATGAAAATAAGCAGTATTTCTTTTCCATCTCTAAGGTCTTGGTCCTTATTTTTCTGTCTCCAAAAATCTGCTTCTATATCATACCACTGATTCAGTTTGCATTTCAGCTCTTCTATCATGGCATTATCTGCAGTATCATTCCTAGTGCACAAACTCTCAAGCTGGGATTTAATCTTATTAATTTGGGTAGTAATATTACCAAAACTAACATAGTTCTATTTCCTGAGTTCCTGTTTAGTGTTAAATAGGGATTTAGTAACTCTGAAAGCATGAAATCCTTTACTATTAACCTTCCAGCTCCTTTTTATAGTAGTTTTACAAGTGTTATCCCTAAACCAGGCTTTATTTAGCCTAAAAGGTTTATAAGTATCATTTTGGATTTTGGATGTGGATAACATGATGGGGCAATGGTCACTAGCCAAGGGAATAAGATGGTAAACAACAAAGTCTTGAAAAAGATTAATCTAAACACCATTAGCCAGAAACCTATCTAACCTTTCTAGGATAAGAGCCTGTCGTTGTCTTCTAATAGACCAAGTGTATGGGTTACCAATATAGTTTAAACTATGTAAACAATTTTTAGCTAATAAATCATTATTTTCATCCAAAACAGATTGATTAATAATATTACCACCATCCTTTTCATCTTGAGAAAGCACAAAGTTAAAATCACCAGCAACAATCCATGGTAAATTTAATTGAGAAGCCATACTATTCATGTAATCCCATTGATCATTTTTAGCACTAAGATCTAAATCACCATTGATAAGAGTTACCAAAGAATTTTTTGTTCTAGCATCAATCTCTACTAAGCATTGAATGACATTTAGTTTGATTTCAATAACTTGCAGATTTATATCATCTTTCCAAAGGAGACAAAGACCCCCAGAGGTACCCATAGATTCATGAAAACACATATTTGGGTACATAAAACTAAAGGTATACTGTTTCATTTTCTTAGTGGTATTTTTGGTTTCTATCAAGAAAACGACATCAGGATTATTAGACCTTATCAGTTCCCTTAGGTGTTTTCTAGTGTCTCTATTTCCAAAAACACAAACATTCCAGGACCTAATCTTCATAGTTGAAATATTTTTATTCAGAGTAGTGAGAGTATTTGGCAGAATAGGAATTAAAAAAATAATGTTTGAAATATCTATAGAGTAAAAGGATTGGATTTTGGATTACCTCATTCTCCCTTGAAGTGTTTCCATCATGTTTGTCCTTAGGTGGGATTCTGGCTGTTGCTTGCTTCATTGATAAGTCCTCATTGTTATTTGCAGAATTTTCAATTGTTGTCTGCTCAACTTTGTCATAGTCAGTACCAGTGGACCTTTGCCTTTTTTCCGACCTTCACTTGAGTATCTTCAGATTCAGTTGCAGGTTCCATTATAACAAGAACTCCATCTTTTGGAGGAATAAAAGGAGCAGCTTTGATAGTTCTTCTAGTTAAAGGTTTTGAGGCAATAATAATTTTACCCCTTTCAGTGTGGCTTTTCTTGCTATTTCCTACTCCTCCAAATGGCAGGGGTTTAACATGAGAAGCTTTCACATATTCTGCTTCATCAGGGCAAACTTCTTTGCAATGATTTATTATGAAACACTCATGACAGATCTTGTGTGGTTGTTTTTCATAAAAAAAAACTTCACCCATTTTGTTGTTCCAACAGCTGTGATGGCTAAAACTGCTCTTCTTAAAGGGGTGGTAAGCTCTATCTTCACACAAACTTTGACAGGTATCCCATCTACCGTAACTGCATTAGTTGGCTCAATTGCAAGCACTTCTCCCAAAATCTTCCCTATATTTTCCACAGACTTGACATTCATGTGTTCTGGATGGAGATACTTCAGTTGGATCCAGTACATCTGTTTGGTCCAATATAGTTGTTGGTAGATCAATCCTTGAAAGTAATCAAACATGATGCATAAGTAGCCATCTATGTTCCATGGTCCCTCTTCAATAACTTTATCTACGATTGCCTTGTTTTTCATCTTGAAAAACATGATATTTGTATCAATCTCAATGATCTTAACCTCTTCAGGTGGTATGAAATTCCAGGTGAATTGGATGCTCTTTTCCACAACATTATAACCCATCTTCCCTTCTATAATGATTTTTCCTATCAGGCAGAAATCCCATTCTCCATTTTCTTGTTCTTCTAATTCAGCTTCTTCTTGGTTGAGAACAATTATATCCTTAGCATCTTTCAGTTCCATAGTTGCTTGTCTAAACTTGAGACCAAGATTAGATACTGCATTGGTTGAATTTGATTCATTCTCTTTATTGGTATTGTTGGTAGACATTGTTTGGGTTAGAGGAAATTGGTTTAATGGTATATCAATATTATATCTAATAGGGTTTATATAAGACTGGTTCAATTTAGGGTTACCGCAATTAGCTAGATAATGATATCCCTGCAAATAAGGTATTGAGATATTTTTGGAAGAGGTTGAGACAGAATATATAGGAAACCATATGAGCTGTAGTGACCAAAGTAGGAGGAGGGATAATCGAAATTCAAATCTGTACCGGGCTTTTCTTCTCCGATTCGAGTAGATTCTGTTCTTGGAGTATTCTTTGTTTTTGACAAAACTGAGACAAACTTCTCCGATTCGAGTAGATTCTGTTCTTGGAGTATTCTTTGTTTTTGACAAAACTGAGACAAACTTTTTCTTTGAAAATTCTGTTAACAACAATTAGGACTTCAGATGAAACTTTGGCTTCAATAAGCACTAAAACAATAGCTGCAAACACACTAATCACCATATGATACCAGGCCAACGCCATTATGGACAAACAATCTGTAAACACAAAGGGAGAAAAATTAAAAATTAGGTACTCATTTCCAGAACATTGAGAAGAACATAAGAAATTTGTTTAAAAATTAAAGACAACAGAGAGTAGAGATCATAAGAATCGACGAACAAAGATTAGAATTGTTGAAGAGCTGCTTTACTGGTGCATTTGGAGATCGAATTCTAGGGATTTTGAAAAATGATTTGAATCGGTTATCTCCCGATTTGCTAAGAAGAGAGAGAAAAAATCTCCGAAGCAACACTACTGGCTACTAGATATCATCGACCAATTTCTTAACCTCACTTCAGTTCTTTTTTTTTTCTTCGCCTCCTTCTTCAGGTCATAGAGTACTTGAAATATGAACTATGCTTGTGTGTAATTACAATTTGCAGGTAGGTTAAAATTCCACTGTGATTTTTTTTTTTAAGATTTGAATTGTCAACGGAACAAACCGAAACCGGATAAAACCATTAAGATACCGAACCAATGGTTAATGGTTCGGTGATGGTAATATTTTTTAGAAACCGATAGTATTGGTATTAGTTTGGTTTGGCTGGAAACCGAGCCGAAACCTGACCATAACAGCCCTAATTAAGGTTATCCATTGTGATCTTAAGTAATTTGGCACAACGTATGGCCCAAGGTAATAGCCTAATCGACTATATCCCAGAAGAAGAAGAAAACGGTTCCGCTTTTCTAGACACTCCTCAATTTTGTGGGATCATGATAACGTGCTTAGACCATCTACCCTACACTTATAAGGGGTATCCTAAAATTAGAAAATGACTACCTTACCCTTTACTCTAATTTAATATATAATTAACCTAATCACAATCTAAACTTAATCTCATATACATTTAATCTAATCAAAATTCATTAACAAAAGAACAATCAAAACCCAACCTAAGTAGTGGAAGTTTAGTTTGAACTTTTTCTCTCTTCCTTTTCCGTCTTTTTATAACCGCTCCTCGTCGTCGGTTCATAAATTTTACATCGTCGATTAATCAATCCTTTATAAACAAACCCATTTGTAGGTATTTTGCCACAAACCCATTATTTTTAGTTCGTCTTTGATTGAAAATTTTGACTATATTCATCAAAATATGGTAAAAAGGGAAACTACGGATAGTAGTTTGGTTTAGGAGAACTGGAAAAAAAACAAAAAAAAAACACCTAGTTTTGGTGACCGAACTTTTGGAAATGAAGAACACGAAGAACGCTTCAATTAGGAAGAATTTTTTTTGTGCCTAACCGAACTTTTGTATATAACACCACATATTGTGTGTTCGATTAAGTCGCAAAAAATTTCTCTTAACCGAACTTTAGTTTGTAAGAAAAAATGTTGAGTTCGGTCAAGTCGAATTTTTCTCCTAACTATACTTTTCTCTGAAAACTTATATGTTGAGTTTGGCTACGTCGCAACTTTTTTCTCCTAAACGAACTTTTATCTTAAAACATATATATTGAGTTAAGTTACGTCGCAATTGTGTTTCCACTTATTTTAAACTGAAAATTCGGCTACAAAAATGATGGACTCGACTAAACCCAACATTACTCTATATACCCCAAGGGCCAAAACCCCAAAATAAAAGTTCGGTTGCCTGTCCAGGAAATCTGATAGCCGAACAAAGCAAAAACTCCATTAAAACTAAGTTCGGCGTCGGCTACCCGTGTCTTGAGAAATATTAGTCGAAGTACAATTGCAGGTAAGTTCCGCTACCTGTTCTTCAAATCTTGTAGCGGGAACGTGTTTGACCTAGCCCAATCAAGCCGTAAAATTTCTCATTTTCAGGAAATTTTAGCCGATTCAAACAAGAAAAAACTAAATTTGAAATATGCACGAGTAATTTTGAAGGTTCGGATTCAAAAAAAAAAAGAATTCCCAAACCCTTTTTCTCCTTTTTCCTCCTCAAATTACTTCCAAAATGACCTAGTCAAATGAAAATCAGCCCCCCCCCCCTCCAAAAATGAAATGGTGCCTAAAAAATCGTTCTAGAAGAGAAATCGGAATCCCGATGGAAGTGAAAGTCAGCAGACTCGACGACGGGGCAGAAACAGCAGAAAACAAGAAGGCCATCTTATAACAGAGAAATTAAACATGGTAGATGATATATTACTCTGACAAAATTTCATTTAAGGAGGGGTCCTTTCAGCAATCACCACAGTACAGAAACAAAAGGCTGACACAGTAGTGTAGAATACTTCCCTCCCTCTATTTATATACCACTAACTCTGGTAAAGACACATCTATCTACAATTTCAACCCAAGTGGAAAACCGAGTTGCAAAAGCTCTCTTCTCTCGTCTACTTGCATCAAAGTTTTACACAACAAGTCCAGTAGAGAAGCACCTCTTCCCTGCACACTTCAGGTCAGACACCTGCCAACCATGGCCTTCCTTGTAACATTCCACCTGGAATTGACAAACTAGACGGGATTAGATTCCACATACAAAACATATATCACCTATAGAGGAAGGAAAACAAAGTCAAAAGCGGACTACACAACAGAAGGTAAATACCGTATCTATCAACATTTTGCCCTCTTTTAACCCTGAGATAGCAAAAATTGTGTCTCCAACAACAGCAGCAGATGAATATCCCCTTGGTTCCTTCATATTCTGATGTGCTACCCATAATTGCATTCGAGGATCATACATCTCCACGCTTGAAATCATTTTACTTCCATCATAACCTCCTAACACATACCTGGGGAAGAAGTGGTACACATCGTTATGTTAGAAAACTTTATATACAAGGCAGCCGTTAAATTCATGTAGACAAGAAAATTTACTTACAGTTTCTCATTTAGAACAACCAAGGAGTGACACCCTCTTCTAGTATTCATACTTGGGATCCGAGACCAAGAAACTACCTCCCTTGGGTCAAATCGTTCAACAGAGCTGGAATAAAAAAAATATGTCAGTGCACGTTTAGAAGGAAGACAGACACTATAAATTCCTTTCCTAATGATTGTCCAGACTCCAAATACATGGATGGAGGTTAAACCTGATGCATTATTGTCTTTCTGAGCATATAAGTTCTGAGTAGTATTGTGTACATGGGTATACGAGACTTCAAGGTCAAGCAGTCGAGGACTAAAAGGATGCAAACACATTGAATGATTGAAGCAGGCTATTTTAAGTTTGAGAGTCTATGCAAAACTACCAATGGTGAGGTGCTTTTGTAGAAATCACTCGTCTGCATCAACTAACGATGAGTAAAAATAGACAGAACATAAAATTCTAGTGACTCAAACAACTCATGCAGAAAACTAGAAGTCACAGTGATTCCATGTGTCCAGGTAGACAATGCATGTGGATGCCACTAATGAACCATAAGATACTCATACACAATATTCAACCTTCAGAAAACTTAAAGATTGTTGTCAGAAAATACATGCATTTTGATTAGACTACAATCTGTCGGAGTAAATAAAGAGGTTACGTACTTCAAATAGTTGTCCCCATCAAATCCCCCAGTAGCATAAACTACACCATTAAGCTCAGCTGCAGCACCAGAAAATCTCTGGAAGAACAAAAAGAACTACCCACTCAGTATACTCCACCGTGACAAATAAACAGAGGAAGATTATCAAATGGCTGCAAAAGGTAAGCGCCTAGTGAACAAGTAAAAGCTAGGGTTGAAGCACATTTGACCTCATTGACCACCAACCCTAGCGCTAGCTGGATGCCAGGTCTATGCTCTCTTAACCACAACCATGTAGCATTTCTTACTAAGTCAAATCCAAATAATAAGCAAAGAGCACCTGATGTAACATTGATTGAGTGCGGATCCAAGTTCCAACGACTGGGTCGAACATCTCTACATCTGAGTAACAGTTAACTCCATCTCCACCCCCAATTGCAAATATTTTATTATGCAAAGCAACTCCACCTAAGCATCCCTTTTTATGAGCTAATGAAGGACGGGGGGTCCACTCATTTCTTTGTGGGTTGTAGGATTCAACTTCACATAAAACATATATGTCAGTCAATCCCATGCAAAGTGAAATGAATAATGTAATAGTAGAGCAAAAGCGAGAAGAACAAGAATGAGTAGTACCTGTGTCATACCACGAAGTACCATCTCCGCCGCCGAATACAAAGATTTCACCATTTAGTGCTGAAGCTGCAGCATATGAGCGGACTAAGTTCATTGGCCTAAGAGATCTCATACTGTCACTAGAAGGTGAATAGCAATCCATAGCCGACAACCATGAAGTGCCATCGAATCCTCCTATTAGGAATAACAGCTCATTCTCACCAAAAGATAGTTCATCAATCAACTTTTTTGATGTTTCTTTAGCAGCACTTGACTTAACACATGCAACAGAAGGAACTAACTGCGATTCCAGCTCTTTCACGCGAATATTCAATTGTTTAACTTGATTTTGTGACTCGGTCTGGAAAGCAGTATTTTAGTTAATAATGTTGGCAACATCAATAATATATAGAACTTCTCAGTAACAGATAAAATGCTACTGCGCAGAAATTTTAACATGTAGAGAAGTACCAATTTCTTTTCCAGTATACTAGTCTTTTGTAGTTGTTGAACCTTAAGTTCTTCAAATTCTTGTCTCAGCTGCATAAAAACACAGAATACATGAACTCAAAATTATAAATCAAGTGAAAAGGTACTTTATGATAACATCAAATTCAAACTAAATGCTCAGCAAAACCCAACAATATAAATTACCTGACGCATCAAAGACTGGAGAACAGATGAGTTGACTGTGAGCTCTTCATGCTTCTCTAGAGTAAATGATGGTACTTTTGGATCGCAGTCAAATCCCAAAGATGTGGTTGTACCCTCACAAGGAACATCAACATTTTCTTCGTAATCTGTTGGATGACACTTCACCTGCTCTTTTTCAACAACTAATTCCCCATCATCTCCCCATTCAACTGTGTGTAGGCCAGGTTGCAAATTCTGATGGTCCTTATCCTCACTAGGAACAGCATTTAAGGAACTCGACTCCAAATTGAACCAGTCTGACTGCATATTACTTGAATTCCAATCTAAATTGACATCGAGGTTGGAGTTCATGTCTTGAAGAATATTCCCCTTGGATGAATACTGCGGAATCTCAGTTTGAGACCCCATCATTATATTAGCATGATCTGATTGAGCAAAACAGCCATCTGAAACTGATGTCCGCGCATTTTCATTTTCAGCTTTCTTATCATGTTTGGAAACCCACATAGGGGGACATGAAATTTGGGGATTCACAGAGACAGGTTTTGGCAATGTTTCAAACAAGGAAATCAATCCACTAGTCTGAGCATGATCCAGTTCAAAGCGGAAATGAACCTTAGTGTAATAGTTACCCGTGATTATGGGCCTGTATTGGTTTTCAGACAGTGGCTTACATTGCCTTCGGACACATATCCGAACCTAAAAAAAGAAAACTATGAAATTAGAAATTACTGCCTTTTCTTGACCTACAAAATGCAAATCTCGGGTATTTTCTTAGAAACTAAAACAGAATAACTCACGCCTCCATATAGAGCACAGCAAAAATAGTACCTGTGCAGGATATTGTGTTCTCTCATGACCATCTTGACTCCATCCATATGGGTTTATATTCATTTCCCCGTTACTTGCCGCTTCATAGATTCCAAGAAGTTGTCTGTCAGTGTAATTAAACAAGAAGAGCGGCAAGCCCGGTTCAATGTTCTTGATGTATGAGAAGTGTACACCTGGTAAACCTGTTACAAAATTCTGTACACAATGAATACTAGGGATTTTATGAACTTTCTAGAAGACATTTCAACACCAACATTTTAAAGAATCAAACTGATAAAACACCTTAGCTCACATTAGTGGACTAACCCTAATCCTTACCAAATATCTGGTTGGAGAGACATTCTTTCATGGTGTGGCGAGTACAACCAAATATAACCCCACCAAGATCAATTTTCCTCAGATTTCTCATCTTTCCAGGGTTGCTAATGCTTGAATTTTTTTGACCCACTTCCGAGAATGGGAATGTCGTCTGTGTTTGCCTCCCTGCTCCCATTCTTTCTTGAACCAATTATACTGAACAACAACAACAATATAAATCAATTACAGGTTAGTAACAAAAAAGTATAATAAAGATTCAAGAAAGCACAAAGAAACTGGTACCAAGACCATCATCATCCGTCATTATAATAGGGAATAAAGAGAGAGAGAGGGGGGGCTAGAATTTCTTACTTTAGTCGTCAGTAATGGAGTTTCAGTGGAGAGTGGATGGAGTTTTTAGTTTCAGTGGAAAAGGGGGAAACAGCGAAGGAGTGTGCCCGGTCTCGATCATAACAAACGTCTTCCCAAGCCCTCTCCTTTACTAGAGTTGGATGCCCTAAAGCCAAAAGGTTTTACAAGTTTAGTACAGGTTACAGGTCACAGACTCGCATTAACCTTGGCAAATGGATTCCTGTTCTTCTTTTGTTATTAAAATACAATTTTACTTGATTGGCTTCTTTCCAAAAGTAAAAAAAATGAGTAAAGAGGGTGCTTTGGATAACCTTTATCCCAAATTGGGTTGGAAATTTCAAAATGATTTTTAGACTTGTGTAGTAGTAATTTTTTTCCAATCTAGAAATTACTTTCCTCTCTCCTCTTTTCATACTCTCTCCAGGCGATTTCCGGCGACAAACAACCTCCTTCTCCGGCGATTTCCTACTGCTCAGATCTACTTTTTTGGGTAGATTTGAGCAGTACCCTCTTTTCCCTTGTATTTGTTGTTTGTTTTTCTTTGTTTTAGCTAGGATTTAGATGTTATTTAGATTTAGTTTTGGGTTTCACCCATCCTTGCCGGCGGCAAGTTATCTTCGTCTTCACGGCGATTGTCTTTATGCTCTTGTAGCATCATATCTCGACTTCAATGGTCGTTTTATGTTGGGTTTACAAGGTTTCAAGCATATCTCCGGCGATCTTCAGCTACCGGAAAGTTCAAGAACAAAAGTAAATCACTCCTTCTATGGTGTATCTCTTTCTCAAGAAGAAGAAAACTATCAAAAATGGTGGATTTACAATCCGAAAACCATTACTCTACCGATTCAATCGGCTCTCTATTTATACTTGTTTCTAGTCTTTTACCAATTTTCTTTCTCTTTGTTGGTGTTGTACTAGTATGGTATGGTATGGTATTTCATTGTGTTCCTTAAATCTTGATGTATTGAAACCCTTTGTAACCTAACTTTACTATCAATGAAGTTGAGTTATTTATCAAAAAAAAAAAAAAAAAGTAATTTTTTTCCAAATGTAAAATGAGTAAAGAGAGTATTTGGATACACCTTGCTCCCACCTCCCAAAGTTAGGTTAGCAATTACAAAATGATTTCTCGTTTTTATTGCCTTCTTATTAAGGTCGGTTCCCATGGGGTGGCTAACCCATCCATTTGCCATGCCAGTTGTCCTGATAAACTAGTCGCGCCAGTATGGGAAAAGAGAAAAGAGTTAAGCGATCGAGTTTTGATCGCTACCGGTATAGTCTTTACCGTTTGGTTGATTTTAAATCTCCAACGGCTCTTTCTCCACCGCTATAAAAATATGACATACAAACACAAAAATTACACCAAATTTTCTTTTTATATAGAGACAAAAGTCTATATTGCTATATATTTTCTATCCTATCTTGAACTTATCTATCACTTAAAAGTCTATCTATTTTAAACTTTTAAGTCTATCTATCACTTAAAAGTCTATCTATATTTTCTCTCATATCTTCAACTTATCTATCACTTAAAAGTCTATCTTGAACTTTCTTTTTATATAGAGACAAAAGTCCAAATTTTCTTGAACTTATCTATCGCTTAAAAGTCTATCTATTTTCTCTCCTATCTTGAGACAAAAGTCGTATTGCGATATAGACTTCGATTATACACATTTGCTATTTCGAACCGAGTTTATCTCGCTTATCTATTTATAGAAATATGTGTTGGTAAGCTTTCGCTTTGGCCAAGTTCATCTTTACATGTAAATAAAGTCACGTTGATTATTTCAATATCTTGAAAATCGCTTTGATGAAAAATAGTGTGTGAATAACCTCTATTTAACATCCTCTAAGAATGTTTCAATGATTGAAATGAGAGTTTAGAATATATAACCTTGAATGGATATAAACATTGTATGTGAACTCATACTTGTGTAAGTCCAAAATCCTTGAACCAAAGTATGCGTACTTTGCTAGTTTAGGATGTCCGGAAGCTAAGTCCGCGTATCCGTACGCGTACTGCGGAAGTTCACATCCCGTGAATTTTTGCTGGAGTTTGTGAACTGAAAACAAGCTCAATCGGGTACTTAAGTATGCGTACCGGTATGCATACTTGAGTGGGTTATTTTCTAAAAACGGTTTATTCGTGAACTAAAACATATATAAACTAAGAAATGCAATCTTTGCAAACCATGGCTATAATGTTCATGAATCGATTCGAGTGAATCAAAATAGTTTTGCTTCGATTGTGTCTTATATACTTCTATGAGATCTAAGCAATTGAACAACTCTCAACTAGTTTTTTTTAGTCATTTGAACTAGTTTTGGTGAAGATGAATAAGGTTGATATGAAAGTGCTCATGTGGCTAACCATTGGTTAACTACTGTTGAACCAACTAGGTGTACACGTTTAGGTACGGTTACTCAAACCTAAATGAAGTTACATTACATGTGTATATAACAAGCTAAGTTCGATCTAACGGTTGAAATATATTAGCTTGAATCTAATCGGGTTTTCATCTAACGGTGAATATTGAATGCTTTGTTACCAAGGTAACTTAGATTGAAAACCCTGATTTGGAGACTATATAAAGGAGAACTCTAGCAATTGGGAAACCTAATCCCCACACCTCATGTGTGATACTAGTTGTATAATCTAGAGTAGATTCTCCTTTAACCTTAGGTTTCTATCGAGACCCTGTAGGTTAACGACTTAAAGACTTCATTAGGATTATGAAGCCATACCGAACTATTTTCTTTATAGTTGCGTGATCTGATCTTGCCATTTCAATCGTGATTGAGTGCAATCATAATATTGGCTTGAGATTAATTTCTCTGATAGGAAAGATATAAAAGTAGTCACAAACATCTTCGTCTCATCGTTTGTGATTCCAAAATATCTTGTTTCACTAGTCGATTAAGATTATTATAAGGTGATTGATAATTCTAGGCTGTTCTTCGGGAATATAAGTTCGGGTTATCAATTTGGTTCATGTTCACCTTGATTTATCAAAAGACGGAACAAAACTCGTAGGTATATGGGAGACAGATTTATCTATTCCTGTAGACTTTTCTGTGTGATACAGATTTGTTTATTAAAGTCTTCGAATTTGGGTCGTAGTAACTCTTAGTTGTGGGTAAGATCATCTAAGGGAATCAAGTGTGTAGTATCCTGCTGGGATCAGAGACGTAAGGAGTGCAATTGTACCTTGGATCAGTGTGAGATTGATTGGGGTTCAACTACAGTCCAGACCGAAGTTAGTTTGTGGTAGGATAGTGTCGGTAGCGGCTTAATACAGTGTGTGTTCAATCTGGACTAGGTCCCGAGGTTTTTCTGTATTTGCGGTTTCCTCGTTAACAAAACTTCTAGTGTCTATGTTATTTCTTTTCTGCATTATATTTTGTTATATAATTGAAATATCACAGGTTGTGCATTGTATCGATCAATTGGTAAATCCAACCTTTGGTTGTTGATTGAAATTGATTGATCCTTGAACATTGGTCTTTGGTACTGTTCAAGTTAATTTCTCTTATATTCAATTAGGCTCGCAGATTTCTATTTGCTTGAGTAAGTATTGAATCGAGAAATTGAGATATAACAGTTTGATACACTTTTTATTAAGATTAAGTCTGACTGTTTAGTTGATTCTCTTAAAAGTATATTGGAGTTAGTCCATACAGATTGCTAAGCGAAATATTGGGTGAGGTTGTTAGACCCCGCTTTTTCAGTTAATTTACCCCTGATTGATTAATGTTAATTCGGTTGATCAAAAGATGTTTAATCTTGTTAACCTAAAAATCAACTAATCTTAATTCATTAATAAAATATGAATAAAAAAACAACTTTTTTGAAGAAAAAAAACATCAACCCAAAATCGGTGGATGTTCATGCACTCGTAGACCGATTTTGGGTTGATGTTTTATTTGCCAAGAACACCCATGATAGGTGCATATTACTTACCACATATATCTCTAAGCACGATACTCACACATAGACCGATCCATAACATTGTTATAGAAGAATTGGTTCAGACAGAAAAGGCTATATACTGGAATAGTGGTGTATTTTTCCATTAAGAATCACTTTATGTGGACATTTATATGAATCGATTATGGGCTTAGCAGTTAAGAAATCAAAGACTATATAATTGGTTTATGTGAACATTCACATAATCTGATTATAGTAACAACAACAACAACAAAAAAAACTTACAGAAAACTGGGTTTTTCTTCAATACCATAATCGGGTTGTATGGGCATGGAAATCGATCGATTCTGGTTAAACATTATTCAACCACAAAACACATACATATTAAATCGGTTGACGTGGTCATGAACATCGACCGATTGTCATAGGAATCGGTCAATATGGACATGAACGTCGACCGATTATGTTTAAACACAGTAAGCTAAGATTGTTTGTAATTTTCAATTTTGAATAGATAAACCAATCCCAAGTATAATTAAGAGTAATGGGTTGCAAACGACGATGTTTAGTTTGAGAAAATATTAAAAAGGGGATGATGAAATTTCCTTTAAATTGATTGATGTAGTTAGGTTTTAATTTTAGTTTGTGAGGAAAATGATTCGAATAGGTTTTAATTTTGAAAGGATTCGAATAGTTTTGAAATCAAGAAAGATAAGCCTTACGATTATATTTCAATAACAAGGATAACTTAGTACTTTTACATAAAAACCCTTTATCCCCTTAGTCTTGATGGGTGTAGAAAATAGTAGGCCTCAAATAATTTATATAGGCCCCAAACTAGCCAGGTTAAAGTTCTAATTGCAAAACATGCTAAACCAAATGGAAAGTCTAAGAAGACATATTGAAAACAAGGTGAATGGGACAATAAGATATAAAAAGGAATGTTTGATTGAGATTTGGTTGAGAGTGTTATGGATGGTTTAATCTATTCGAGATTACTACGTTATTTTTCTATTTATGGGTAAAAACTACTTCTGCTGGTTTTGTTAATTATGGGTGTGTGGATGAGAAATAAATCTAAACCCTAAACAAATGCACTTCACGAGAGTACTTTTGAGTCGAGAGATCAATCTATATAATTCTGGCCTAAACCAAGAAATGGTCGTTCCAGAATTGCTTCGGTCACAAATGAAGGAGATGGGGTTAATCTTAGGGAGGGAAGCGAAGAAGGTGTTGAGATTATGAATGTGTAGGCTGTTTATGACTTGTATCAGAATACCGAACTGACTTGAAAATAATGTAAGCAATCATCTCTGGGTGTTTGAATACGTTGTATCAACACTTGGTTTCTGTCTGTCTTGTCCTTTCTTGGAAATAGGGAGGAGAACCTATTTATACAAGTCATTGATCCTAGCCCTCGTATCTCATGGGAAGTGGAGAAATTGGAGCTATAGAGTAGTGGAGTCATGTGCTGGTATCACACGATCAATCTTACCCACTTCTCCCGTCATCACTAACCGTCCATGTCTTCCTGACACGTTCTTGTGATGGCGCGTTGTGCGCTGCATGTTATAAACCGCCAGACTAATACCCCAGTATGTATCCACCAGTTTGTGACATGATTGATGTCTTGAATGTGTGGATCGTGGGACCCATAAAAATTAGCATGTGATGATGGATTAAATAACTAAGTTATTTAGGAAGTCGATATTTATGAAATATTGTGTGCATTCTATGCAAGTAATGCATCGAATATATTCAACATATATGAAGCATCGTTGTTGAGCATCATGTCCAGCCTAATTTATGTGATGGTTTGGAGGCTGCGCAAGCAAGTCCTCTCATGGCCTACCACATTGTGTGGTAGAGTGGCAGATGATAATCACCGCGACACCTCATTGACCAGTTAACTCCTGACCAGGGTTGTATAACCAAGCAGGTGAAGTTGAACGGACAACATGATCTTTGAGACACTTATCTGCGACCATTAGTGTAATTAGGGTTTATGAAGAGGTGTGCAAGCATCACTCTTCAGCTTGGTCGAATCCAAGCTTGGGACACGATTTTGGCCAGGCCGATCATGCATGCGTGTAGACGGCATGACGTTGTAGGCGCCCATACCTCATTGTCTCGTGAAAGTGTGATCTAGGCCACTCAAATTATCCGGTAAAGTTGAGCGGTCGAGATCAATTTGCGACAAAAATCAGGTGCCGCAAAAGCCGCGGGTCATGCCTACTTTGGGCGCGCATTTCGAGATGACCAAGCTTGGTCGGTCTTGGCCGATTAGTTTGGTATACAGACGGTGGGCTGGTTACACATCCATACCTTAATATCCCATAGAAACGTGATCTAAGCCACTCAATTTGTTCGACAAAGTTGAGTGGCCGAGATTAGTTTGCAATTGGGAGGTGTGACCACGCCTAGTTTGGGCATGCGAATCGAGGCAACATGCATGATATTCCTTGGCCGATCGGGTGTGTAGATAGATGGACCCACGGTGATCACGTTGATACTCACTGGACCTGCTTAATCGACTCCTAGACATCAGGTGAAAATGGACGCCCGCGATTGTTCAAACCCTAATTAGGGTTTCACCGGCCGTGCGTCATGCCTTGTTTGGGCGCACGAACTGGAATGACAAACTATAATTGGCCCTGACCGATCGGTCATGTATGTAGGTGGGCCCACGGTGATTATGTTGACATGCTTTGGGCCCTTTAAATCTACATCTGCACCCTCCATCTATGCCTGCAAAGATGGATGGTTGAGACTGATTTGCGACACATGTAATGTGCCGTAAACACTAATTTAGGGTTTCACGTCCATGCTGCTTTGGCTAGACGAATTGGTAAGCCATGCTTCCCTTTTGGGGAGGTCGATCATGTGGGGCCTACATTGGGTCGGTGGTGAATACTCCGATACCTGCCTGAGGGTTATGGATCCGATCTAAGCCGTCTAATCATGTTGGTGAAGTTGGATGGCCGTGATCATTTCTGAGACGGATGTGGTCAGTCCAGATTCAAATATGCTCGATCGAGATAGTATAACACACCGAGAGAAGATTCTCTTTGTTAGAGAATGGTGTAGCCTGTACGGGTATTTCGTGCAAGCCTCACTGTTGATACTTGGATATTCATGTTATTCTGCTGAGAGTAATAATCAGTCATCATGCCGCACCGACAATGAGAGTTCTGCTGAGAACAACACATGAAATACAAGGCGATTTATGTATTAATTAACAATGCTAAAATTCACAGAATACTTGGGGATTGTTTCTACATGCTCCATTCTAGGTGAATTAATAAAGCGGAAAAGTATTCATCACTTATCAAATAGCCCTATCCTTTACAGGACGGCTACACAAAAATTGGTTTTACAACTTTTGCCGTGAACTAAAATCTACCATCAACATTAAGTCCCCTGCCTAGCACATGATGGTTACACTGTTGTGGGGTAGGAATTAGATGGTGACATATACAACATAAGAAAACAAGATGAAGGAGGTCTACCTGAGGGGATTCAATCATGGGTAGTCCTTCATGTGTGCGTTACCATGGGTATTGGTGGGATCGGATTCCTCCTTTAGGTGTTTAGGAACATAATTCTTCTTCTATTGGGATTCCCCGGGTGTGGGTGCTTACACACTACTGTCCAAATCGCTCATATCCATCTGCTCCTCCAATCCTTGATTAGGATTTGCAAGAAAGCATGACTTGGTCGGTGTTGGATCCTCATATATCGGGTAGGCTTCGCCGAAACCGTTTAGTCTTCCTTTAGGGTTTCCTTGACATATATGTATATGTAGGGATCTTGAACCACTTTCTACATTCTTGTGATAAAATCTTCTTTGCAGAAGACTCAATTTCCTCGTCATGTCAAGCAACAGTGGATCATCTTCTTCGTGCCATCCAGGGTCTTCCATTAAACATGCACGACCTGCATCTAAGCCTCATGATGAATACCCTGCTCGTGCTCTCCGAGTCAAAAGGATCATACCGGTTCGTCCCTCTTCCTCTTTTCTCTTCTGAACAGTTGTTTGTTCTTCATGATCAGGCGAATAATCCTCTCTCTTTTTGCAGAGATATCCCACAGGAACATGCGTGATGGTTATTGACGATGACGACTTGACTAGTCCTCTCCCTTCGAATTCAAACACGCCTACCCCTGCGGACCTCGAAGATGCTGATCTGGGGGTCTCATCTTATGAATACCCCAATGCGGGTCTTTCATTCGATATTCGCATGAAATGCTTATCTTCCAGATACCAAGATATCGGTAGATTCTTAGTGCGGAAGGAGTTTGTTCCTTTGTACACAAAGGTATGGAGAAAGTATGGCCACATCGCAACCAGGAATGTAGTCCGACACTGCTCATCTTCTTTGGTCACCACGGTAAACTGCCTTCTTCCTATGATTATTGAGATGGAGAATATTTCCATCTGCAACGTTGCTGAATCAAACCTCGAAAAGTGGAAGAACATGGTATATACCTGCGAATCCATGGAGCTCAATGTGGTTGGTTACGACAGCGTCTTGATATCATCAAGGTTCATCGAGCTGGTATCCTCGTGAATGTTTTTCTTGATACGAAAGATATCTTGGATGAGGAGATATCTCTGGCTGTGGAGTCAAAGAAGGTGTAGTAGGCAGTTCAAATCTTGAAGAATAGGACGGAGAGATACCAAACTAGGATGAAGATGATGCTTTCGAGGAACTATAATCTGCTGGACGGCCTCTTCTAGGCCATGCTTCCTTATTGTCAATTTTCTTTTGAACGTTCTTGATTACATTGGTTTCTGGTGGATGGACGAAGTTTCTTTTTTATTAATTTTTTTTTTTTGAATAAATTGACAATTCAAACGTATAATAAAAATGCATGCATTGTCATGTCAATGGACAGTAGTGAGACAATAATCAAGCATGGTATGCCTTGAGCCACTTTCCGTTAATGACTGCTTCTAACTTGCCTCCATCCACCTTAATAATTTTGTAGTAGAGGGTACTGTAAGCTTTGGTAATCACATAGGGACCTTCCCATTTCGGAGAGATCTTTGGTTTATACATGTCTTGATGAATATGCTTGGCTGTCTTCAAGACCAAATCTCCTGCTTTAAAAACACATGGCTTCACAGTCTTGTCATACGCCCTAGAGATCATGTTTCTGTACACCTGAGCGCGCTCCTATGCCTTACCTTTTCTGGAATCCAGAGTGTCTAACTCAGCAATTCTTGAGTTAGATGCTTCAGCCTCGTTCTAGTGGACCCCGCTTGCTGCTGCAATCCTAGATGATGGAATCCTGATTTCTGTTAGGAGGATTGCGTCCGCACCGTAAATAAGTGAATATGGAGAAACCCTGACGGAACTTCTAGGTGCCGTCTGATACGCCCACATCTCCATAGGCAGCTGTTCGTGCCAGTCTTTAGGATTGTCATGCACTATTTGACTGAGAATCCGTATCAGTGTCTTGTCAGTGCTCTCATCTTTTCCATTTCCTTGAGGATAGTAAATAGTGGAGAAGACCTGTTTAATCCCATATTCTTCAAGCAGCTCTCGTACCTATTTGTTTACAAAGGGAGTGCCATTATCGGTGATAATATGCTTGGGTATACCGAACCGACAAATGATGTTCTCTTTAATGAAGGCGGCAATCGTTGCTCCTGTAGTTCCTCTTAGAGGGATGGATTCAACCCATTTGGTAAAATACTCCGTCGTAGTTATGATATACTCATGCTTCTTTGACGATGACGGATTAATCCTCCCAATAATGTCAAGTCCCCAGCTATAGAACGACCATGTACTACTTATCGAGTTTATAGGAGTGGAAGGTGCGTGAACGAGATTCCCGTGAATTTGGCACTTATGGCAGTTTTGAAAAAATGCAGTTGCATCATCCTCCATGGTTGGCCAATAGTATTTCTCATGTATCTGGAGGAACAGTTTCTTCTTCCCTTGATGTTCCCCTTCATGAATTCCTTTCAACATTGTCGGAATCTCTTCCTTAGCCAGACATCGTAATAGGTCGCCTCTAAAGATTTTATGATATAGGATCCCTTCGTGGAATACGAATCGCTTCGCCTTTTATTTTATCTTGACAGCATCCCTTTGATTGACAGGATCTACTCCACCGTGGAGATATCTAATGTACGGTTCTCTCCAGTCCTCAGCGTGACTTACGTTGAAAACCTCCAATTGATGTGGATGCACTTGGCAATTGGTGCAAGACTTCTGGAGTAAACGAGATTGATCTTCCATTTCTGGCCAATAATATCCCAGGCGTTGAAGACGACGGTAAATAATTACCACCAATGTTTGTCCACAAGTTTCATCATGAACGCAGTTAAGCTGCAACTGTGCCTCTTCATCTCCGAGATATCTCGATAGGGAACCATCCTGATTTCGATGATATAGTATACCATGAAGCATGAAATAGATCTGCAGAGTTTTGAGGCTAACCTTTCTTTGAGAAAGCGAGCTGCTGAGTTCTTGAATGATAGGAGTTCTCCAATCACAGGTCCCAATGTCTTCGCGTTGTGAAAGCCATGTTGATTCCACTGTTCTCCTTCTTACCGTCAAAGTCTCTTCTAAGCCTTCAAACTGCAATTTGGATGCCAGTGTGGCTAAACAATCGGCATGTCTATTGTTGCTGCGACCAACATGGGTTATGGTTACATCTGCAAAGTAGTTTAATAATCTTTGCGCCTCTGATCGATATGGGACCAGCGTTGCCTCCTTCAATGCATACACTCCATTCATCTGATTAACTAATAACTTAGAGTCACCTCTTATCTCTAGGTGAGTGGCTCCTGCTTTTTTGGCTATTGACAGTCCTATGAGAAAGGCTTCATACTCCGCTGAGTTGTTGGTGCACTGAAAGTCCAACTTGAAAGAATGTAAATAAAACTTCGCCAGTTGGAGACACTAGGACCATGCCTGCCCCTCTGGTGCTATTTCTAGGAGTGTCATAGCCATCAAAATACAGCATCCATGCCTCTTCTTCGACAACGGAGATCTCTGGAAATTCTCCGAGAAGATCCTCGGGTAACGCAGTAGTGCCTTCTCCAGGGAACGCTGCCAGTAAATCAGTAACGGCTTGTCCTTTGATAGCTCTTGGTGTTGTGCACGTTATGTCTAGCTCCGACATTTAGAGAAGCCACTTGGCCGTCCTTCCCATCAAGACCGGCTTTGAAAGTAAAAACTTCGCAGGGTCGGATTTAGATATGAGTATTAGCTTGTTAGACAATAGGTAATGTATGAACTTCTGAATGGAATGAATCAGGGCTAAGCATGCTTTCTCCACTTTGGGATACCTGAGTTCAGCATCTCTCAATACTCGACTGAAATAGTATATGGGATGTTCGACTCCATCATCATCCTCTTGTGCGAGTAAAGCCCCTACGGCAATATCGCTGAAGGCAGTGTAGAGACACAGTGGTATCCCTTGGACAGGGGACTTCATGACCGCTGAGGATGACAACATCCGTTGAATCTTCTGAAACGCTTCATGTTATAGTGCGGTCCAGATGAAGCTTGCTCCCTTCTTCAGCAAGGGAGTGAATGAAGCAACAAGATGGGCCAAGCCGGGTATGAAACGCCGAATGTAGTTTACCTTGCCCATGAAGCTTTAAAGCTCCTTCACAGTCCTTAGCGGCGACATCGTGAGGATAGCTTGAGTCTTGGATGGGTCTACCTCAATTCCCTTAGCGGTTACCTGGAATCCCAGAAATTTGCCTGAAGAAACACCGAAAACGCATTTCAATGGATTCATCTTCAATTTGTACTCACGACACCTTTCGAACACTTGCCGTATGACTCTTGTGTGATCCGCCCGATCTTTCGATTTGAATACTATATCATCCACGTAGTCTTCGACTTGCTTATGCATCATGTCGTGGAAGATTTCCGTCATAGCGCGTTGATAGGTCGCACCGGCATTCTTCAAACGAAATGGCATTACAGTATAATAAAAATTTCCGAGAGGAGTTCGAAAATCTGTCTCACTTGCATCATGCTCGTACATTCTTATCTGGTTGTATCCGCTATATACGTCCATGAAGGAGAATGCACACTGGTTGCATCTACTAACATGTCGATGTTATGTAGAGGAAAATCATCTTTGGTGCAGCATCTATTCAAGTCTCTGAAATCTACACAACACCTAATCTGCCCATTTTTTTTTTACTGGAACCACATTAGCCAACTAGGTCGGGTGATGAATGGGTTTAATGAAGCCAACAGCTAGCAACTTCTGTATCTCAGTCTTGATCTGTTCTTCCACCTCGTGCCTAAATTGCCTTGGAGATTGTTGGATCGGCTTGGATCCAGGTATGACATGCAGATGATGGGTGACCAATTTTTTATCTAAACTGGGCATTTCTTCATACGTCCAAGCGAACATGTCTTGGTATTCTTTGAGAAGTTTCACAAGTTCCATGGGTTCATCTGTGGACAAGGTTGAACTGATGGAGATAGGTCTGGGGAATTCTTCATTCCCGATATTAACGACTTCGAGCTCGTCAGTCGTGGAGTTGGTGTCATCCTGCAGGTGTCTTGGAGCATCCAACACCTCTTCTTATGGATCTTCGTTGTAGCATTCTATTAGGCGGAGAGACTGGGTAGTAGTCTCCCCTACTAATTGCTAACAGCGGCGTCGGTATACGGTCTCCCCCTTCTAATCACATCTCGCCACGAAATTTCGCTCTCTTTTAATGTGAACATAAGTTGCGTCTTCACCAGACGAAGAAGGATGTTCTGACATATCGTGGGGCTTATCCTTCAATGATGCAAGTCGGTCTTCCTCCTGGATTGATGCCCACGTGGGGAGTGGGATGCAATGAACTTTCCTTGATTCTTCCCGTGGAGTTTCTTTCGGCTCAAACAACTCTACGCCACAGATCGGTGCATAAGGAGAGAACGATGCATAAATACGAACGACTTCCTCATTCAGCATAGTCTTCAAGCATTGGTGATACGTTGAATGAACAATTTTATTTTCATGAAGCCACGGTCTCCCGAATATCATGTGGTAGTCCGGATCCTTTTCTATGACTTAGTATTTCACTTTAGACTGGACGGGTCCTAGAGATAAATTCAGACTGACATACCCGTACGTGTTGGTTTGGTTCCCTTCAAAGTCTGTCATCATGGTAGGATGCCGCACGATCTTGTTCGGGCGAACCTTGGCCGTTCTGAGTATCTTGAGGGTAATCACATTCGAAGACGCTCCTGTGTCGATGAGGGCTCTCTTGAACTTTGAATCCTTGATGCGTGCAGTAATGTGTAGGGCTCGGTTGTGACCTTCTTCCGCCATCATGTCTTCTTCTGTAAATGTAACATTATTCACAGACATCTCCAGTTCTTTGGAAGTTTCTGGACACAAAGGAGTTAACTGCACGTCCAAGGCTATCTGGTTGATTGCGTCAAACGTGTTTGCCCGCTGATTCTTCGAGAGATGTAAAAACTCACACAAACTTTCCACTAGAGAAGCGGCTTCTTGGTCCACCAGGCTTTGGTTCATGGTGAAACTGTTGATTTGAGGAGGATCATTGTGAGGATCAGCCCCCAGTGCGGAAAATTCCGTGACAGGAGAACCGCTCATATCTGATGTCATATTGATAAGGAGATCGAGTATACCGTTTATTGTCTCCTTGATCATGTCCATGTTCTTTGCGTGAATATCCTGCACTCGTGCCAACTTGACTAATGTTGGGATTCTTCCAGCGTCGTCGTTAGACATACCGTTGGAAAGAGTAGCATCATCGTTGGAGGAACTCCGATTTAACCTTGAAGTTGTTGGGGAAGTCCTAAGACCAACCATTTTGAAATTAGCCAAAAGGGACTGGGTATTGAAGAAATTTATATTGCAACCGAGAGATTAATCTCCCATTGTGGTCGCCAATTTTTTATGGGTAAAAACTACTTCTGCTGGTTTTGGTAATTTTGGGTGTGTGAATGAGAAATGAATCTAAACCCTAAACAAATGCACTTCACATGAGTGCTTTTGATCCAAGAGATCATCTATACGATTCTGGCCTAAACCAAGAAATGGTCGTTCAAGACTTGCTTCGGTCACAAATGAAGTATATGGGGTTGATCTTAGGGAGGGAAGCCAAGAAGGTGTTGAGATTATGAATGTGTAGGCTGTTTATGACTTGTATCAGAATACCGAACTGAATTGCAAATAATGTAAGCAATCAGCTCTGGGTTATTTGAATACGTTGTATCAACACTTGGTTTCTGTCTGTCTTGTCCTTTTTTGGAAATAGGGAGGAGAACCTATTTATACAAGTCATTGAGCCTAACCCTCGTATCTCATGGGAAGTGGAGAAAGTGAAGCTATGGAGTAGTGGAGTCGTGTGCTGGTATCACACGATCAGTCTTGCCCACTTCTCCCGTCATCACTAACCGTCCATGTCTTCCTGACACGTTCTTGTGATGGCGCGTTATGCGCTGCACGCTGTAAACCGCCAGACCAATACCCCAGTATGTATCCCCAAGTTTGTGACATGATTGATGTCTCGAGTGTGGATCGTGGGACCCACAGAAAGCAGCATGTGATGCTGGATTAAATAACTAAGTTATTTAGGAAGTCGATATTTATGAAATATCGTGTGAATTCTATGCAGGTAATGCATCGAATATATTCAGCATCTATGAAGCATCGATGTTGAGTATCATGTACAGCCTACTTCATGTGATGGTTTAGAGGCTGCGAAAGAAAGTCCTCCCTTGGCTGACCACATGGTATGGTAGAGTTGCGGATGATAATCATCGCGACACCTCATTGACCAGTTAACTCCTGACCAGGGTTGTATAACCAAGTAGGTGAAGTTGAATGGACAAGATGATCTTTGAGACACTCATCTGCGACCGTTAGTGGAATTAGGGTTTATGAAGAGGTGAGCAAGCATCACTCTTCAGCTTGGTCGAATCCAAGCTTGGGACACGATTTTGTCCAGGCCAATCGTGCATGCGTGTAGACGGCATGGCGGTATAGGCGCCCATGCCTCATTGTCTCGTGAAAGTGTGATCTAGGCCACTCAATTTGTCCAATGAAGTTGAGCAGTAGAGATTAATTTGCAACAGAAATCAGGTGCCGCAAAAGCCGCGCGTCATGCCTACTTCGGGCGCGCGTTTTGAGATGATCAAGCTTGGTCGGTCTTGGCCGATTAGTCTGGTATACATACGGTGGGCTGGTTACACATCCATACCTTAATATCCCGTAGAAACATGATCTAAGCCACTCAATTTGTCCGGAAAAGTTGAGTGGTCGAGATTAGTTTGCAATTGGGAGGTGTGACCACGCCTAGTTTGGGCGTGCGAATCGAGGCAACCAGGCATGATATGCCTTGGCCGATCAGGTGTGGAGATAGATGGGCCCACGGTGATCACGTTGATACTCACTGGACCTGCTTAATCGACACCTAGACCCTTCATTCGATCAGGTGAAAATGGAAGCTTGCGATTGTTCAAACCCTAATTAGGGTTTCGCTGGCCGTGTTTCATGCCTTGTTTGGGCGCACGAACTGGAACGACCAACTATAGTTGGTCTTGACCGATCATTCATGTATGTAGGCGGGCCCACGGAGATTATGTTGACATGCTCTGGGCCCTTTAAATCTACATCTGCACCCTCCATCTATGCCTGCAAATATGGATGGTTGAGACTGATTTGCGACACATGTAATGTGCAGTAAACCCTAATTTAGGGTTTCATGTTTGTGCTGCTTTGGCTGGACGAATTGGTAAACCACGCTTCCCTTTTGGGGAGGCCTCATGCGGGGCCCACATTGGGTCGGTGGTGAATTCTCCAATACCTGCATGAGCGTTATGGATCCGATCTAATCCGTCCAATCATGCTGGTGAAGTTGGATGGTCGTGATCATTTCTAAGACTGATGTGGTCAGTCCAGATTCAAATATGCTCGATCGGGCTAGTATAACACACTGAAAGAAGTTTCTCTTTGTTAGAGAATGGTGTAGCCTGTACGGGTATTTCGTGCAAGCCTCACTGTTGATACTTGGATATTCATGTTATTCTGCTGAGAGTAACAATCAGTCATCATGTCGCACCGGCAATGAGAGTTCTGCTGAGAACAACACAGGAAATACAAAGCGATTTATGCATTAATTAATAATGCTAAAATTCACAGAATACTTGGGGATTGTTGCTACATGCTCCATTCTAGGTGAATTAATAAAGCGGTGAAGTATCCATCGCTTATCAAATAGCCTTATCCTTTGCAGGACGGCTGCACAAAAATTGGTTTTACAACTTTAGCCCTGAATTAAAATCCACCATCAACATTTTCTTATTTTTCTTTCAACTTTTTTTTTTCATTCTTAAAATGTTTTGTTCATTTTGTATCGCCAATTCACCACCATTATTTATAAACACAATTGTCACCATCATTAACAACGCGAATAAAAAGTTATCATTTTTATTACCTGACTAGTTTGGGTGTATAAAATTATTTAAGGCCTACCATTTTCTTCACCTAGCTAGATTAAGGGAATAAGGGATATCTAACCTACATAAAAGTACTAAGTTACCCTTAATATTAAAATGTAATCCTAAGCTTTATCCTTATAGATTTGAAACCTATTCAAATCCTTTCAAAATTGGAATCTACTCAAACCGTTTCCCTCGCAAACTAAAATTAAAAGGTAATTACATTAATAGATTCTAACTACATCAATCAATTTAAATGAAAATTTCGTCACCCCTTTTTAAAATTTTTGTCAAACTAAACTTCGTCGATTGCAAACCAATACTCTTAATTATACTTGTGATTGATTATCCATTCAAAAACAATCTTGGGTTTTCGTGTTTAAACATAATCGATCGACGTTCATGTCCATATTGACCGATTCATATGATAATCGGTCAATGTTCATGACCACGTCAACCGATTTATTTTGTATGTGTTTTCTGGTGGTGCGCGTCGTTTACGCACTAAATTATTTATTCCTTTTCACACAATTAACTGGTAATATAATGATAAGGAGTTCGTTCCCACGAAGAGCAGGGAGTTTCTAGTTGTTTCAAAAAGTAACAAAATGGGGGGTTTTTAGATTTTAATAAAAATAAAATTAATTAATAAAACAAAACAATAAAGATTGATTTAAATAATATGAGAAGGGTGACTAGGGAATCATTCGCCGTCACTGAACCGAAGCCTAAATAGATGTAAATTTATTTCTTGTTCAATTTATATTGTTACCAACCGTAGAATAGCAATAAGCTCTGCTATCCCCTACAATTCCTATTGCCACTGGATACGGAAGCGCTCGACTACCGATTCTATCCATCTGGGCCACCATGAACAAGCTCTCCCAAACGAATGCACTATGATTTGTGAATTAGGTTGATCCTAGCATCAGACGCATAAGCTCGGTCTGCTTACTAGTGTTATCTTTACACAAACTTGCTTAACAAAATCCCTTTGTCAGCTCTTTCGATTTACTACCTGTGTAAAGAGTTGATGTGACAATTACACGTATCACACAACCCTAAACTAGTAGAAGAAATATTGATTGGTTAATTTAATTGATCATTTTAAATAACCCCTCAATATTCTTAGACATTAAAAATAATAAAGATACTCAACAATTAAATAAAACTTAAAATAAATGTTTTTAAATAAAATACTGCTTCATGGTTCAGACTTTGAAATCGCCCCTAATCAATTAAAAGTTTAGCTACTCATAATTTAAATTACTAACAAATAAATAAAGAAGAGAAATTAAACTAAAACTAAAAACTAAAAACGGAAGTCAAGTACTAATAGACGAGAGCAAACGAATGAAGAAGAAGAAAAATAAGAAGAAGTGAAAGGAGAGAAGTGAAAGAAGAGAAGACGTAGAGGATGTGTCGAATGAGATGTGTTGGGAGATGTTTTGGAGCTCTATTTATAGGGGAGAATGGGAAGAACTGTGCATATGGTGGGCGGTGATTTCCTCCCACGCGAGTCTTGCTTTCATCCCACGCGAGTTTCAACAGCCGTCATGCATGCCATCATCTCTAACGTCATCAATCTCTCTTAGCTTCATTATTTCCAACAGCTCCGTGCTGTCTTGTCCACAACCCGAGATGCTCTTTTGTCTCAAAACTCAAGCTTTAATGGAAGCAACCTTCATCTCTTCTCCGTCATGCTTGGGATCATCTTAACTGCCATGCTCGAGCACCACCGTGTTCTTGTTCGTCGCTCCGATCAACAGCTATCTCGTCGTGCATGGTATTGACGCAACTCCGTCTCGTCTCCTCAGCAGCCATTTTCATCAAGACATCAACTGCCAAGCTCGAGAACTAGCAGCTCTCAGTCACGGCCATGCATGCCATGCTTCTTTGTTCCGTACCCAATCTCACCTTCTCGACCGGTACCGGCAGCAAGCTTTATTCTCTCCGAAAACAACAACCACTACAGCTTCAAACTCTTCCCTGCCATGAACGAGATCAATATCACCCATGCATGTAAACCATTTATCATTGTTAACTGCCAATAGAAGCAACTCGAGTTTTCTCATCACCACGACCAGCACAACACGACTCCGTCGTTCTCTGGCAAGCTCGAGTTCACCCATATCACAGCCCTTCACGTACAGCTCACCTTCTCTTCCAGCTCGTGCTCCTGTTAACCTTCTTTCCAATCTAACAGCTCACTAATACCAATAGCCATCGATCACCATTGCCGTGGTATTCTTCCCTGTTCGTGCATGCAGCACCTTGTTGTTCACCATCTCGTCGTCCTTCATGCACGTTCTCTTCATTTCAGAACTCGAGCTGAACTCATAGTCACCAGCATCTCCATCGAATGCCAACAGCTTCTCGACCAACAACAAAGCTCCAACAGCTCACGAACCATCAACGTTAACTGCCGTCGCTTCCACTCTCGAGCTTGGATAACACCAACGGCAACTCGTCGCTGGTACAGTAGCTCGTCATTGCCAAGCTCACAGAAACGTTACCTCTTGTCCATCATTGCTACAACTCCAACGAATAGCGAACTATCACCATTGACAGCTCGTGGCAGCATCCATCTTTAGCTCGACTCCGTCCACCCAACAACATCACATCTCCGACTCGTTCTTCCTGGGCTTTCATCAACACACCACCAGCGTCATCACTGCCTCGGACAAACAACAATAGCCACTACGGCAGCAAACTCCATCGAGCTCCGTCAAAGGTATCAACCATGACTGGTCGTGAAAGTGAAGAAGATGATGGCGGCCCCTTAAGTAACAGACTGGACTCCCTTTAGCATCTTCCTTGAACTGACTACCCCTTAACAGGAAGGTGTCCCTTAACGTACAGTGAGGGTTCCCTTTAACAAGAGATGCCCATTCAACTGTCAGTCTGGAAGACTGACAGTTTAATTCCAAGTTCATTCTTATTTTGCCCATAACTTCTTCATACGAACTCCGAATGACTCCGTTCTTTCGCCGTTGGCTTCCCCTTCTCGTCATCTACAGTATGAAAAGTAGAAATCTTGTATTTGAACGAGTTACATTTGGTCTATGGCCCTTTTTCACTCTTAGCTAGCTTCTTTTTGTTGCACAACTGAGCTCAAATTCACTTCTTTTTGGATTATTCACCTAATAACACACAAATAAGATAAAACAAGCGTAACACACAATAATCTGCAAGAAAACCAACAAATACTAGCATAAAATCAACACTAAATATATGTGCAATATGCACTTATCATCTGGTTGAAGAATATTTAACCAGAATCGACCGATATCCATGCCCGTATTATCCGATCTGGTATTGAAGAAATATCCATTTTTCTGTAAGTTTTTTTTTTTGGTTGCTAGAATCAGATTATGTGAATGTTCACATAAACCATTATATAGTCTTTGATTTCTTAACTGTTATGCTCATAATCGATTCATACAAATGTCCGCATAAATTGATTTTTAATGGAAAACTGCGCAACTTTTCCAGTATATAACCTTTTCTGTATGGACCAATTCTTTAATGCAATGTTAGGGATCAATTTATGTGTGTGTATCGTGCTTACCTATTCTTACAATCTGGCTATGTGGTAAGTACATCATGTAACAGAAGTTACGCTTCTGTCACACTAACTCGAACACAGGGAAACAAATCCTACATAATTGGCCGCATTGTTACTAATTAAGGCTTCATGATCACTATCATCATCACTAAACTTTATAACCACACCTCTGATTACCCCGTGATTGTTACCATATGGTTAAGACTAGATCTAAACCGTTACAACAGCTGTGCAGGTCACAACTTCAGTAAGGCATCCCAATCCACAATATCATCAGGGAAGAGGAAGTCCTCTCGCACGTACAATTAAAATACCAGCTCTGACTACATGTTTAGGTTGGGAATAAAGTCAATTATAGTGAAGTTGTCGGGATACCAGTTAGACCAGGGATAAAGGATCTTGTAGTATGTTGGAACACACTTGCTTATATAACTTATTTAATTTATTTATATAAATAACTTTTTCCCCTAATTATTTACTCATTAGATAAATAACTGACTTATTTAGAACTTATTTAAATGTGAGTTATCATACTAAGTTAATAACTCATTGACTCATTAAATCATTATCAAAATAAGTTATTTATATAAATACTTATTTCCCCTAATTATTTATTTAGTTAAATAAATAAATAACTTATTTCCCCTAATTATTCATTAATAAATCGATTTGCGAGTTACAACCCCAAAGGTGTCACTATCCATCCACAAAAAACCCATCAAAACAAAAGTAACACAAAAATCCCTTCAAAACAAAAGTAACACAATACCCCCAAAGAAGTTGATGAAACCAATCTTGAAATTTGGGGTTTTTGTATCAACTTTTAAAATTTTAAATAAATAAATCTTCTTTAAGTCGTGTGAATCAGGTTTCACATTATGAACAAGCAAGAAATCAAGCCATCCATCATAAGTTGGTTTTTCTGCATCCAAAATCCTCCATTTCCATCACTATTTAAGATTGTCCCAATTGTTGGCCTACCGACATTATTCATCTCTGCATTGAGATGGTAGTATCTATTGAGAATCAAAATCAAACCTACTAATTAAAATCAGAATGACTGATTGCTTATAATATTTGATCGATTAAGAAAAGTATCCATAATAGATTGAAAAAGTGGGATAGATTTTGAGTTAATTTTTTTTTTCCAGTTTCAACTTGTTTTTGTTCATTTTCTGTTAAAAAATAAAATAAATCTATGACAAGGGCTGTCAAGATTCCCGTGAATGATATTCATATTACTGAAACTATAGGGCCTCAAAAAATCATCTAGGGTTTTAAATCTTTGATTTTCCTGTGAAGAAGAACAAAAGAACGGAAACGTAATATGTTTCTAAACTAATTGCAATTATTTATCTTAACCCTTCAGAAAATCCATGGATCACTTAATATGTTTTATTGCCTTTAGTTATTGTGATGTGTCAACAATGAACTATCCTTTTCTCCAGCAAATCATTAGCATGTCAGTGTAGCGGTCAAGCAGTTGAAAGCTCGGAAAGAAGCTAAGAGACGAATTGAAAGCTCGGAAAGAAGCTCTTCCAAAACGAACCCCGAATGGATAGAGTAAGTTTCTTGAATCAATATGCCGTTCATCGAAATCATTTCTTTGGTTATGTTAATTCAAAAACGCTAACTTATAAAATATATTATTTTTACAGTACTCTTTGGGTCGCAGCCAATACGAATTAAAGTACGGGCATGAGTTTTTGCACGAGGAATGCCATACTCTCTTGGAGGAGACCGAATGGGAATTCTCCTTCTATAATTAAACTCTTTTAGCTTTTCGATGGCAATATATTGAACTATTTTATGTCTTTTCATTCTATTTTATTTCATAGTACGTGTATGTTTTTTTCTACTCAATAAAATGACTTCAAGTATTTGTTTAGTAAAAATCCACAAGAAGAGTCGCCAGGGTTTATATACACAATATGGACGACTCTAAAGATATTCAACATATTTTTAAAGAGTCGTCAATATGTAGAAAGTCATTGTTAACGACTCTAAATATCTCTTAACACAGAGACTCTTTCACAGTAGAGTCGTCAGGCAATAAACAAAACATAAGCTGACTCTTTTTAATCCTAAAGAGTCGTCAGTGTCTATATTTTACATGTAACGACCCTCTTAGTAGTTAATGGGAGTTTTGAATTCACAAAATGTGGTTGAGTTGGGCAACGGTTAAAAATTCAAAAAGATGAATGTTGGGTACTTAATTTCTATAAATACAGACCCATATCTCACATCTTCCCCATCCCAAACCATAATTCTCAACCTTCTCTTCCCATTTTCAAATATTTATCATACAAGAGAAAAAAGAAGAGGAAACACCACGTCTACTCCCTACACTTGCGAAGAGAATTGCGCCATTGCGAGAGCTTGGTTGACGGTCATAAACCACTTTGAAGATCTAGGAAAAAACATTGATCAAACATCGGATTCTTGGTGGAACCGTGTATTCATCGTTTTTTGTGGCGTTAGACGGGAATTGTAACTCAAGGTCTTTGAAACTCATCAAGGAACGGTTCGAGGAGATAAAAATTTGATGTGATGGTTTCAAAAGAGAAATCAATGCCGTAAGGGAAGCCATGCCCAATATGTTGGGTGCTATAAGAGTAAGTATTTAAACAAGAGGTAAAAATTATCGAAAGCTTTGAACAATACTAACTAATTTTTTGTTTTGTGTTTTTAGTTGGGGAAGGCGTATGCGCGATACGAGGTGCTTCGTGGGAACAAGTTTGAGTTCGACGATTGCTACCTCATCTTGCACGGCACTACCTATAATTATAGCATCTATGGTTGAGTGTTTAAGTGCACCGTTATTATCTTGTATTTCATTTCCTTCAATGCAACGCTATGCAAGATGTATGCCTTTTACGATTCAATGAAATGATTCTATGAAATAAAAAATCTTAAAAATTTACATCCTGGGTCGTTAGGGTTTATAAATATCTAAAGTGACGACTCTATGTAATTCTAGTTAATGGTAGGTTTGGGTCGTCAGTATATCATACTACGAATATGACGACTCAAAAACTTGCGATTTAAACAGAGAGTTTGGGTTCGAGAGTCGTCCGGGTATTAAACGAACCAACTAACGACTCTAGGTGAACTATTAAACAGAGTCGTCACTGTTTAGGACACCACCTTAACGATTTTTCATAACATGTAAAAGTTGCAGGTTAGAGTCGTCAGTGTGACTGTCAACTGCTTGACGACTTTGAAGAGTCGTTAGTGGATCCATACCCCGACTATAATGACCCTCACACTGAGTAGTTCCATATTGACCATCAATCGACCACTTGGAGCACCGTTCAGACAATTTAAAGAGTATATGAGGTTTACCTGATATATTTGAGGTGCGGGTTC
This sequence comes from Papaver bracteatum, assembly GCA_023529315.1. NCBI lineage: Eukaryota > Viridiplantae > Streptophyta > Magnoliopsida > Ranunculales > Papaveraceae > Papaver > Papaver bracteatum. Next base: position 1,466,153 of record JAJJWX010003275.1, on the reverse strand, counting down.
TTCATTTTGAGTATTGGTTCCTTCATTTTGAGCAATAGGATCTTCATTTCCACCATTATTCATCGCTTCCTCCATTAACATCTCTTCATCAAACATCCAATCCATATGATTAGTTGATACAATCTTACCATCAACACAATCATGGTTGTTTTTTGAACCTTCACCAACATCATTCCCTCCACTTGAATCACTCATTTCTAAAAACCCTAGTTTTTCCTCTAAAAACTCCTCTTCTTCTTCTCAAACAAAAAAAACCAAAACTAAAATTTACCCAAATTTTAGACCCAAAACCTGATTTTTATCTAAACAAAATTAACACACTAATCAACTTAATTAACTCTTAATACTAATCAATCAGGAGCATTTTAGCCATTTAGAAGAAAAAAAATATAAGGGGTAACTCAAATTGTTATTGGAAGATCTTTTTTGTCATCTAGTGACGTCCCCCAATTAAACCGGTTGCCCCCCCCCAGTTAAATCAAAGTAAAAATGTGTCGTCCATGGAGTTTGTGTCCCGATACTAGGGGCTAAACATAAATTTTATTTTTCTTCTAAGGTACTCAACACTTTGATAATTAGGAAAAGTACGAGTTGTATAAACTAGAAGAACAAACCAACAAACAAAGACGGAAGCGTAGGCAACAGGGCGCGAGAATGAGCCCTAATTCCTCTCTCATCAACGCGTAACCAACCACCACGATTCTTCAACTTAACAAGCACACGGACTCTCAGAAAAGATATTCAAAACCCTAATTTCTGTAAGTTTCTGTAACTCTTTCTCTTAGTTTGTGTTTGCAATCCAATCTAATTGATTAATTTTTACTTTGATCGATCTATTTTTTCTGAGTGTGTTGTTCTTTTTGTAAATCCTTGAAGTTTTCCCCAAACCATGTATTCTTGATCCGAATGATGAATTTGGAACTCATTATCTTGAATAATTTGGTTGCCCTAATTGTTAATCTATTAAAGTTTTAGAGTTAAGAAATTTGTAGAATTCATATTATCTAGGTTTTTTTTTTTTAAGTGTATTCTTCCGTGTGCTCTTGGAAAGTTGGAAGTGTGATTTTGTTATTTGGACTTTGTTCCCATTGATCTGAAATTGACTTGCACATCTAGCATATGTAAAGAAGGTAAGTGTAGAACTTGAGATTTCTAAAATGTTAGCTGCAACTGTAGAACTAGACATTTCAAAGAGGTTAGCTGCTAATGCGGAACGTATTTTGATCTGTCATATAGATTCTGTTAGTTTGAAGAGTTATGTGGAGAAGAAATATAAGGAACACTAATTTCTAAAGACGGCATAGAAAGGTGCAGTTATTGGTGGTGTTATCATCATGCCTGATGGTTGAGGTGTAGTTCTGTGGATTTGGTCAAGTTATAACATTATGCAGTTGGCATTCTGACATTCAAGGTAGACAGTGAACATTGTAGATAATGTACTGATCAGTCATATGGAATTGGAACTATAGAAATGTGATATTCGTTTGTAGATTAAAGTAAACTGAATAAAAAATATCATTTTGTATGTTGTCCGTAATTGCAATATGGATATCTTACAATGATTGAAAGAGGATGTAATTGTTGATAACATTAATTAAACTGCTTAAAACCCGAAAAACTTTAATTATCTTAGCCGGATATGTAAGGAGAAGACTCCCATATTTCCCTATCACGTAGTTTGCCAGGAACCCTTAAAGACAACTCTTGCGGCAATATCTCCGTCCCTGCTCCTTAGCGTGCATCATAGGAGCAGAATGACCAAAATTGAAATCATAGTTAACTTAGAAGTAACCACAGTAGATTGACTAAAAGAAACTCAAAGATTGTGTTGCCATATTTACAGTAGGCTACAGGCAACACTGGAGAGGTGCCGTGGATGCAGCCCAAACAGGCCTAGGAAATGATGCTTTAGCATGAAAGTACATTGGAAAACTAGTGGTTAAGTAGGTTGTTGTGGTACCGCTTATGCAACTCTGAACTTCTGTTACACCACTTTATATATGTATATTGAAGTCTTGCAGAAATGTGATTGTGTTTAGTAGTCACTAGTCACTAGTGTTACCATTTTGATTTGTATGTTTTATTCACAGTGTGGTTTATAAGGATCCAATCACCTTGGAGACAACCTATGTAGTTTTGGATTAAAACAACATAAGTATTTGATCTGTATAGTTGAAGCATATGGTAACGATGATGCTTTTCCCTTCTGTTGGGTTGTGGTCAAACATTAATGCGATTTTTGATAAATTTTATCATGCATAGGCAACAATTGAAGGATTTATAATTGTTGTTTTTTACATGGTTCCTTTTTTTTCTTTTGAAATTTATCATGCATAGTCAAGCAGATTTAAACAGAACACTTTAACATTGAATGACAACTATCTGAAACTATTGGATGGATTTAGATCCCTTAGTACTCAACCCCAACCAGGTACTTTTTAAGATACAGTTTCACTTTTACTACGGAGCTATTCTTGTGATGGTTCTACATTATTTCACAACTTCAAACAGACCAGATCATATGCATATCTACATTAAAGTCTATAAGTTGGGAGAATTTATTTATCTGATAGAGTTGATAATAGATCATGACCTAATAAACTGGAACTATTGCCTATCGTATGACTTTCGTGTTTCCCATCACAGTAAGTCAGGGATAAGCCCTACTGGTAGAGTGAATATGAAAAAGATGTTAGGAAGTGACTGCCTATATATACTGTATAGACTCATTGAAGTCCAGTCTTTATCCAGGCTGTTGAAAAATCATATTTTGTAAAGTAACACTCTCAGCTCCCAGGTAATATGTTCTTTTCTTAAGAGGAATTGAACACGGTGAGGAAATTTAATCATGTATTGTGGTCCATACACTTTTCTTTTTATTCATGTTATTTCGCTACGACACATATTGACCATTAGAAGAGAATATGAATATCTATTGCACTTCTATTATTAAAATTCCTTCCAACTGTTTTTTAGGTTGTTCTAAGTGTTTCTGGGAATCTAGAAAATGGGTGAATCATTTACCATCCAAATTAGCTCCAACCTCGTCAGTCAGCTAACCAACACTGGAGACAAATCAAAGAAGAAAACAAGGAAACCGAAGCCAAAGACTCCAACCAAGGTCCCTAAGAAGCAAACAGTTGACAGTTTTGAACCACACAAGGGTTCTTCTGCTGATTCAGGATGGCCCCTCCCGGCTCCTATTTCTCCTCCTCCAGCTCTGTTCTTGCCGATAACACCACAAGAAGTCCCTCCACAGGTTTCAAACCAAGAGTTGGATGCTATTCGATCCACCCTAAAAGAGAGCGAGAAAGTTGTAGAGAGGTTGCAGAAACAGGAGGAAAATATGCTGCAGGAAGTGACAAAAAAAGCCAAAGACCTCCATGACAAAGAGTTCAAGCTTCCTTATCAGAATCCCTTTCTCTGTTTAATTGAGAAGGAAGCTTGTTTGGAGTGTTACAAGGAAAATCCGAAGAATCCTCTGATCTGTGGCGAAGTAGTTACAAGATTTAAAAACTGTGTCCGAATTAGTGTCCAGCAGGTAAGCTCAGCACAATAGTCAACACAACAAGTAGGGTGTTATTTTGGATAAATACAAACTTGACTGCAAAAAATTTGAACAAATATTTCTGGTACTGAGTAAATACCTCTTGAAAATTTTGTCGAGCAAATAAGTCGGAACATACTGTATTCATCATCTTCCTTTGATTCATGTGATGTTTCGTTATGATTAGTTGCGAGTGGTTTTTGAAGTTTCAGGTCTCTGTATCAAATGTTAATTGTCTCAAAACATGATCGTCTTTCTACATTCTGACATGAGCAATTTAACTGGTAAACTTTTAGATTATTATCTTATCCCTGATCTCCTTTTAACTTTTAACTTGCACAGCTTGCATGAGAAAGAAGATAGTGAAACTCCATGTTCAGCTAGAATTGAAAAAAGCTGGTATTAGCAGCCTTGTTTCTAAAACAAATAATAGAACTACTAAAACAGGCATTTTCATACAAATTATAGGCTCTGTGATTAAAAAAAACCAAGCAGCCTTGTTTCTAAAACAAATAATAGAATGTTGCAGTGGAAAATATGGAGAAAGTAAAGAGACAAAGAGAGGTTTCTATTGATCAGGATAATAGGGTTACATGGATACAATATCCTTTATATATATGTAAAGGTAAACTTTAGGTAACTAGATGAACCGCACATCCATGGGCCATAGGCCCTATAACACTCCCCCTTGTGCGGTTCAATAACAAAACTTTATACATAGTGTTTCACATATAGTTCTTTGAATGTTGTTCTTCAAATGTCGTTCCCTCCTTGATGACTTGTGCCGAAATCAATTGCCTCATTAAAACTTTGGTAAGGAAAAAATCCAGTGGGACCAAACCTTGGTATAACTCTTCACATGTATTACTTCACATGTTGTCTCGTACTTTACATGTAGTACGTCACATGCAATACGATCTTAAAAGATCGACGAGTCTAAGTTAATTGCCTCGTAAAAACTTCATCCGGAAAAACCCATAGGGACAAAACCTGAACTAAAGAAAAGAAGTACAATATCAAGCAAACTTAGAACATATATGGACTCAAATATGTTGCCTCATTAAAACCTTGACAAGGAAAACCTAGTGGGATAAAAGAGTACAACATGACAGATGCAAGTAAAAGTGATCCGTTGCAGATGATCACTTTGCTCCGTTGAAGTTTACTGGTTGCTTACAACTCTTAAGGCTGAAAATCCTCGTGGGAAAGACAATAGCCTTAGCTAGGAAATTACATTCTCGGTGTTTGTTGTTGTCTCATTAAAAACCTTGGCGAGTAACAAAACCATGTGGGAAAAAGCAACTTCGGTGAAGGAAAATAGTTCAACACACCATTAGATGCTCCCCCTGATATCAGACAATTTTCATTAGTCTAATGCAGTCAAAAGTAGTTTATCACACTTTACTTTGGTGACTTGAACGTTTATAAAACCACCCTATTGTTGATTCTAGAAGTTACGTTGCTTAACGGACTATCGTATTTCATTTCTTTGATTCAGATACTTTCAGTAATATCAACGCGATCTTTATGTCTTCAACGTTCAACATACTTGATGTTTTTAGTGTTGTCTCGCTAAAAACCTTGTCGAGTAACAAAACCCTTTGGGAAAAACTATTCTCGATCGAAGGGAAAAAGAGTACAACACAGCTTCGATTTCGAAGTAAAATATGTCGACATCATATCCTTGGATCCTCCCCCTGATGCCGGCATCTCCCTATGATTACTTTCAGAGTTGTTCCAGACTGTTCCTTTAGTCATGTATTTTTCGAAACTGAATATTGGTAATGACTTAGAAAATAATCTACCATATCTCCCCCTGATTACTTTCGTTGGAGAAGAGATTATTGTTCATTCTTAATCAACAACTCTTGGATTGCACTTTCATTAGCATTCCTTTTAATGTCTTGGTAGGGATAAAACAAATTTATGTCAATAGTTACTTTTAAGTACATGATTACATTCACTATACCATTCCAATGACCTTGCGTTGGCGCTGAGCTATATCTAGCTAACAAGTTCCTTGAGGATGCAAAATTTTATCGAGTACATTATTAGACTAAGTACAACAATGCGTCTATTGTACTTAGATATGGGAATTTCATCTCCCAACACATCTTCGTCATCTTCCTTTAGACGAAATGGTCACTTACTTACATTTGAACCTCGACTAATCATGGGAGTGCTATCAGGATGCATGTCTTTGTTAAATTGCCTGACAACTTTAGACAAATGCAAACTGGTGGGATAATATACCACAAGCTCAGTATTCGGTCGAGCTTTCCCTAGATTTTTCATCTCAAATTCGGATTTCAAATATCTTTTAAGATCTCTTATTACATTAAGAGTACCCATCATGTCTGTACCAACGACATAGATAGTTATAATTCCAAATCAGGAACTTTCTTGTGAATACGCAAGGATAAATAACTTACTTTTCTATCCCCTCCAAATCAAATAGTCACTTAGACGAGTATACCACATCCGCCTTATTGCTTGAATCTATAAGTGAGCGTTTTATCTAACTGTAAACGCACTCTGTGGTTTAGAGTCATTTGATTTGGGAAACAAATGTCTATCAATTACTTTTGTAAATATCTTCTATCTCTTGATTCTTTCAGAGATACGTAACAACCACATACATATGCTGCATTTCAAGTCCTTTTGAAATTACCAATCTAACTAAGTAGCGGAACTCTATAATGTTCATTACAAGAGAACATTTCCAGGGATTTGTGAGAAACCTCGAGCCACAAGGCGATTCATTGTACTTTAAGACTACTTTATTCTCATTATGTTTTATGACAAATTAATTATGTATGTCCAATAGGCTTTATACTTGGTTGGTTAGCACTACCACACCAAATACCCATATATTTGCCAAAGAACTAAGTTCTACCTAGATTGTGTAGGCCAAATATGTTGTTTATTTGAAATTAATCAAAATAAAGCATGGTTCAATCTCATTGTGCTCTACTTTTGGAGCAACTATTTATAGATTATATCATCATTGTGCACGCATGATCCTTCCATTGACTCATGTGCATTCTCATAATCCGTCAGGATTTCATTGTTCTCTAAAATCATTTAAAACTTCGGAGCGTCCTCCAATATTGATTCATGGACATAGTCAGAGACAATCAAATGAGATGATTTCATTAATGATACAAATTAGGTTGTGCCTTACTCAACTACTTCCTTTCTAGGTGAGCATTGATTGAACCTGGTGGTTTCTCCATCTTCCTTTATGGAGCCACGGCCTCAACTACACTTCCACCAAGTGTGATTGGAACACCTTAGTCTATGTGTACCCCATACTGAGGATTTCTAACCTTGCAGGAATATTTGCAGCTGGTATGTGTGATATTGTCACTTTAGTGACATCGATGTACATTCTGAAAATTGATTATTCTTTGTCACTTCACATTCATTTGTGGAGTACAAGAATCAATATGAGACACAGTTGGAACAAACCACGACAATTCATGTCATTTCCTTAGAAAATACTTTTTCCTATCTCCCCCTAACGACGGGAAGACTGTCTCATTAAAATGACAACCCGCAAATCTAGCGGTAAGAGATCGCCTGCCAAAGGTTTTAAAATGTTGATAATTGTTGGAACTCATTTCCAACATAACTACTTAAAAGTTTTGAAGACCCATCATAGTACGATGTGGAGTCGTAATTGCACATATATAGTGCAACCAAAAATGCGTAAGAACATGAATGTCAGGATTAAATCCAGTTACCAACTGGTACGCATAAAAGGTTGACTAATATTGGGTTCTAAAACGAATTAAGTAAAGATGCATCAATATTGCATATTGCCCAAGCAGTTAAAGGTAGGTTTGTACGCATAACCATGCCTTAGGCACCATCTGTAACCTTTAATGATAGCCTTTGCGAGACCTTGGGGTATAGGATACTCTGCATTTGATCCTATTAAACATGCAATAACCATCAAGTCCTTTTGATGTACACTCGCTAGAATTTACAAGGGGTGGTGAGTCCTTACATGTAAAATATGTGCTAGTAGTTTTCCAAACGCAAATTTCTTTGGATCTATAATTAGTCCAAAATGTCAAAACATTCACCAGATCCATCAGTCACATCAATGGTCCGCATTCTGCATGAATATTTTTCTAAATTTCACCTTGTTATCTTTGTAATATGGATTGTTTACCATTTGCATCTTAGGATGGTCTCGATCTTTTTTTACTGAAGACTTTGTAAAATAAGTGATATGCTCTCTTACTTAAAAGCATAATGGGAGGGATAAGGAGGTTGTGCATCTGGTACTTTAGAAAACACTTATTGAGAGATATACCGTGACTTTGCATTCTGTCAATCTTTCTTCCGTTTTTGTTCACTCAAATAAATTGATGTTCGTATGAGTCCTTTCAAAACAATCATCATGTCACAACCAAAGTGGATTTATGGTTATGTCAAAGCCTTTATGAGTCAATTCCCAACATTTCATCGTCGGTGTCAATATGGATTCAATAATCCAAATACTATAGTGATTTACACTTCACTAGATTGACTCCTTAGTTTCTCTAATGTCCTTCCAAATATATTAGAGACTAAAAAGATGCAATCAAATTACATTCTCATCACTGTGAGTTACCACATGATATCCACTTGCATGGGTTTCTGTGGAATTTAACAAGGTGTGATTATCTCTTAGTTCTGATAGAGCTTATGTAACTTTTAATCGTTATACCAATTAGGCAACAAAGATTGAGCATTCCTTCACTTGGCTATTACATGTAATGATCCAATCATCACATGGTATTATATAAGGAAAACAATTCAACAAGCAGTTTAATATATTTCCTTAAGAGCTTCGTGTAATAAGTGGTGTGGCCTTATTACATAACAAAATAAAAATTATCTCATTTACTTTAGAGTGTTATAGTTCATGAAGATGATATACTTTTCATCATAATGTACGAATGATCATTTTAACTCAAGTACTTTTGAGTATATCTCAAGTGCTTAGAGAATTTCAGTCTCATGGAAATGATATACTATTCATTCTGTAAGAGCATACAATGGATATAATTATTCGCAAAAAAAAATCTTTATTTTAGCTAATATAATATTGGTCAAACTATTAGGATTAAATCATGCAAAATATAGAATCTAACCATACGAATTCGATTGAATAAAGATAAACAATAAGAAAAATTGGCAAAGTTCTTGTTGCCATTAATGTTGACGTACAAAATAATACCCAATCTCAAAACCCGTATGATTCATTTTTTTTTCTGTTTTTTTTATCTCACCATGTATGATTAGAGTGAATAGAGTTTTTGGGAAAACAATTTGAATTTTTTTTTAGGATGGATTCAGCCGGCAAGGTTTGGTTGGGGGGGGGGGGGCAATTTGGTCTTTCAACATCATTTAGACACCCCTTAGCACACTAGGTTGGATGGCTTTAAATTTTGTATACCCCAATTAGTTTGGGTATACCCCAATCAATCCAGGTTACAGATGGGTAAATGAAATGATATAACTCGTGGTATTATTCAACTAGATTCAACCTTTTTTTTTTCAACCCAAAAATTGACTTTTTTTTTTTTTGAAGCAAGAATGATATTGATTTAATTTTCCGTGTTTACAAATTTAGCATCTTCCTGAACTTGACATATAATTTGCTCAGGAGTAAATAATAACCAAACACTGCTAAGATAAGAAACTCTAACTAGCTTTGCTAATGTATCTGCTTCTTTATTTTTTTTCCTTTGGCACATAACTACAATGCCAGGAACTATTACTAGCGAAAATAAATTTAATGTCCAAGAGCATATTTCGAATTCTCCAGTCTATATTGGGACTTTCTTTGTTTACTACATCTGCAACTATTTTTGAAAGTCTACCTTCTCCAGATTCATTTCTTTCGCCCATTTAACTGCTTCCCAAAGACCTTTGCATTCCACCTACTCTGGATTGAAATCTGCTTCTAGGTAGATGCATTTGGAGCCCCTGCAAAATTACGAATTATAAGACCAATGCCACCATTTTTTAGATCATAATGATAAGAACCATCAACATTAATTTTAAATGTGCCAACAATAGGAGGAGGCCAGTGCAGATTAGTTCTACACTGTTTAATGGATTGAGTGGGAAAACTGGATGTCCCTTTATGAAGAAGTTCAATTTCTAGTTTGCATCTGTGGATAATTGCATCAACTGTAACTTTTCATCCCTTAAAAATAGTATCACATCTAGATGGCCACAGTTGCTATCCTGCAGGTTATATCTTGAGAAACTTGTTTGGATAAAATTTTATCAAACCAGCTGCAGAACCATTCTACTATATGTACATCTGGCTGAATGTTAAATCTAAGGGATGCAAACCATACTTCTCTGGAAGTATTACAGTGCTGAATACTGTGAGATGATGTTTCCAATGTTTGAGAACATAGAGGACCACTATAATATCCACTCTGAATAACATAAACCAGCTTATCTCTTGTTTGAATAATATCCTTAATACACTTCCAAAGAAATTGAGCAATTCTTGGTAGCAATGGGAGTTTCCATAATATTTTATAGATTCCTTTCATTCTGGTACTGACTGAATGACCAACATTTTGCTCCTCAAACATCTTTTTATATGCAGATTTTACAGAGAATAACCCATTTCTTTCAAGGGTCCAAACCAACCTGTCTTCGTGCTGAGGATGAATAGAGATATTAAGAATAAGCCTCGCTACAGATGTTTCAAAAAGGTTGAAGATAAGATCGTAATTCCATCATCCTGATGCTGAGAATAGTTGATGAACAAAAGTGTAGTATTGATAGTCAGTGGCACCTAATTTTGGTGAAGGAGGAACTAATAAATATGGAATCCATCTGTAACTCCATATTTGAATTTTGTATCCATTTCTTATGCTCTAGCAGCTGTGCTTTTTGATAAATTGTAATTCTGAAATCAAACTTCTCCAAGACCAAGTTGAGTTTGGTTTATCTTTTATATCAAACATGTAGCGCCCCCTAAGCTAGCAGCTGACTAAACCAAGAATTCAACTAAATAAAGAGGCACTAATGAATCTAAACCAAACACTTAAGCATTCAATTAAGAAAAAATCTACTACAACTTAACCCAAAACTATCCCTGCTCTGAAATATACATATATATAAAATCTCCTCTCAAATGATACATACACAATAGTGATTTGGTTTACAAAGCATATGCAACAATAAACATAGTAGAAGTTAATCATCTAGCGAACTCAACACTTGAAGCTTTTTTTGCGCTACTCTGATCTGTCACTGAAACTGAAAGTGGGAATGGATGAGCACATCATCCCTAAAAGGGGTGCCCAGCAGAAATAACAACTAGATTTCAAGTAATCATTAATATGATTCGAAGACAATGCATGTTTAATCGAAAGTCGGTAATACAAGGAAAGACAATGAAACATAAAGTAGAGACTTATTCATAGACATTTAAAAATAACAATAAACATCCATGTATGAGATGTGTGTTGCCGCACATAAGGGAAGAATAATATTGTGGTGCATCGCCCTAGCCATAATAATATTGCGGTGTATCTCCCTAGCCATAAAATACTGAATATATATAAAGGAAGAATAATATTGCGGTGTATCGCCCTAGCCATAATAATATTGCGGTGTATCGCCCTAGCCATAGAATACTGATATTGTGCCGACACACATCTCATACCACACCAAGCACACAAAGATATGCATGAATTTCACAACACAAAGATTGATTTGTAAAACAATAATGAATACAAGAGAGTTCGTTATCGATTCCCACCTCTTTTGATGACAAGCCTCGCCTACCTCGGAATCCATGATCTATTGGTTCATCCATGAATGATCGTTGTTAATAGTCTAACTATTAATCATAAAATCATTCTAAGAGTTTATCCAAAAGCCTCACAGAAGAATCATACAATTATATCTAATGGTTCTAAGCCCATTATAATATCTTATTCTCTATCTTTAGTATAACTAAGAGTTTACTAATCCAATTAGATTGATTATATAATCCATAGCTAAGTCTTATGAATATCTACAACTTTGTAGAAGAACCCAAATGCTATTTCGGACCACAAGTGGTCTAATTCATCAAAATAGGAAAACTAGTTCTAAGCCCAAGTCCACAAAAGTCAAATAACGGTCTCTAACGGTCAACTGAGTCAACTAACGGTAAATGTCAGTCAAAGTCCAGTCCACGGTCAAAGGTTAATTCGGTCAAGGTCCGCTGAGTCAAACTGATTCAACTCAGTTAAACAGGGTCAACTCGACTCAGTCATATTAACTGAGTCATCTAAACAAAACTGAAATAGACTGAATAAGCTCAGTCAGACAGGACAAGGGTTCTTCTCACACATCTGTAACTCTTAACTCTACAACTCAAATTCAACTTCAATCTATTCAAATAAAATTTCAAATCTCAATTACAAATACAAATTATCTCTACCTGCAATTGCAGCTTTATGCAACACATTCCCTACTAATTCTCATGAACTGCAAAGCATACACTACCAATACAATTCCAATGCTAAGTCCAGTTCATAATTCTCGAGCTACTAGTCTTTCCCCAACTGAAACTTCTCAATTCAAACTCTCAAATGAACACAAAGAACTTCTACTTCATGGCATTTTCCAAAAACCCATCCTTAATATCTTCTTAATCATCTCAAAGTTGTTTAGCTCATCAATACATACACTCATTCTAACCACAGTCATTATCCTCACATCCACACTGTCTTATCCACCATTATTGCTCCCAAAGTTCAGTACTCATCAAGTTGAGATCTATCATCCAACAAACACACGTCTTCATTATCTGAGATACAAACTCAGGAATTCCACCACCCAAACAACAACACCATCCTTAGATACCACCTGCAACAACTCACCAAATACTCTAACTCGACACACTGTCTCTTCATTCTTAATTACCTTGCCACCTTCATCATTTACCTTTACCCCAAACATCATCTCCAGTTCTTTATTGCAAATACTAACGGTTCTCTGTAGTACAATTCCCCCCCTCCCCCCGTAATTCTACACACCTCCAACACTTGAAATAACAAAACACAAGCAACACCAATACCTGCAGCTTAGACTAACCACAACTACATCTCAACAATAATATCATTTTCATTTCAGGCAATCCACTTATTCCCTGTAACATCCACTATATTCAACAGACAACCATAATATATATCTGCAGTTCCCTTCATATTCATCATACAACCATTTCAATATAAGCTTCATTAACAACATACACCCAACAATCAAATGAATAGCTTAACAAGATTAATCTAAAAGAACAATGACCTCATAACAAACCAACTGAGGCAGTTGAAGTCAGATTGTTTCCTTCTCTTGACTCAATTGAGTAATCATCTCAAAATTATCACCACCCCATTAATCCAGTTCAACCAACACCCAAATCTTCCTCACCATCTTAAATTATCATAAACCCTAACTCTTAAATCGAATCAATCTTCAGTTCTAGCACAACTCGGCTTCAATCAATATTCCAATTCACGATAAACCCATTTGTCCTTCGTTTATGAACAACTCAATAACTTACTAATTTCATTCAAACTTCGAATCAATCTTCAACCCTAATTCTTTAATTAATCACTTTGAATTGAAAACCAGTTGTGAATCCTTCTTCCTTGCTCTTAACTTACAAATCCATCACCAATTACTTAATTTCATCTTCGAATTCATCTCAGAAACCCTAAATCGGTTTAATAAATATCAACACCATTCCCATGTCTTCGGTAACATCTTCTACTTCATCTACTATTTCTCAACGAGTGTATCTCTCTCTCTCTCAAACAGAATCCTCTAAACTCTCTCAAACAGAATCTCAATCGCTCAGAGAGGAAGAAGAACAGGGGAAGAGAAGAAACATAAGAAGAAAGAAGAAGAAGAAGAAGAAAGAAGAAAGAAAAGATAAGAATGAATTCTTCGTTCCAGTTTTGGTGATAAGGCCAACGACAACTGATAAAGGGAATCTCCCAAATGATATGGGGAGACCAAGTCGTTAGAATGTTAAAAGAATAAATTTCCCTTCTCACTAATCTGATAAATTCTTCTTCGTCCGGTGTCCGACTGACACGTTCGAGTATTCTATCATGCGTAACTTTTCGAGATCTATCGAGAGGTACCGGTTTCATATATAAATAGTTGTTAGATTAGTTTATATTAATTAACGTTCGTGTTAAACTAATCGAGTTATTATCAGCTAATTCGTCACTTGACCGGTCTACTAACGTTGACGAGCTTGAGGGTCCTTACATTCTCCCCACCTTATATGATTTTCGTTCTCGAAAATCGAACTGCCTTCTAGTCTTGAAAACTCCCCACCTTAAAGAATAATTCCATCTCTTGTCTAAGTGCAAACAATAAAAAATAAAGCACAAACCTATATGGCTTCTACAACTAAAATTTGTAGCTTTAGGTTGAACTATGCTGATTTTAGATTCTATCAAATAGGGTAAGTTTCTTACGCTAATTTCTATTTTATAAAATATCTGACTCTAACTTCAAGGAAGGATTCTGCGAATCTTTCTAAGTGAAATTATATCTATCGGTTTCCTAAATATTTATACCAAGCTTCTATAATCAATCATCTCTGAATGCATTTGCCCTGTCAAGGTTGGCCAGTCCCAACAATGCCTTCCTACGAACAGAGAAAACACAACCTTCACTATTCTCCAGTGCTAGATTAATCTATCAAGATTAATTAAGTTCTAACTTATTATGACTAATTTATCTCTAAAATTTAATTGTAACTGATGTAAGTTTTATAAATTTACTTCGTAAATATATAAATAGTTTGCAGCATTTTTAACAATTAAATTATCAAAATTTATTTTATTTTATTTATCATTATTATTATTTATTTATTTTACTGAAATCGAATTTTAATTCCAAATGAAACTATATTATTATAACTAAATAAATTTTAAATTCATGTACTATTTAAGAATAATTTTATATCTATTATCCAAATTTTACTATTATTATTTCTGATGTATCTTATTAATATATGATTTTATTTTATTTTATTTTAATTCTAATTTTACTCTAAGCACCCGAATAGTATTATCACTACTTCATGTATATTTGTTCCATTTTATAAATTTCTGGATCATTTGTTAGACTAAAGATAATTTGTAACTAGTTGAATTTACAACACTTAACCGTAGAATAGCGTTATTAATTTTCTATAGTTATTTAATCATAATTATTATTTTTATTGTTATATATCCTTATTAAATTTTATGTTAAACTAAGTTTAATATAATACTAGTTGATAAATGCCAACATTACTTTACTATTATTATTATTATACTCTTATTAAATTATTATCATCCACAATTAATAATTATTAATATTGATGGTTGAACTATTAGTCTAACTATTCTTACAAATATTATTAAGTCCTAAAAGTATTATTAACATTAACATTTATGTAATTAAAATTTGTTTACTCTTCATACAAGTCAGTATGTTCTGTAAGTCTCTATATGATTTACAAGATCTATCAATAATGCTAATCTCTGTTTTTATAGTAATAAATTGTCAACGTGTTCATACTTTTTAAACTGACTAGCCTTAACCCGTGCCGTAACGGCACGGGCCATGATGTTGGTTCATTTTTAATATATCGTATAATTTGTGTCCTGAATACTTATCAACTCCTTATGATTTAATATGTGTTTGTCGTAAAAATAGTTGGGATTTTCCTCTCTTTTTTTCTTTGTTTTTTCCTTTAATATTTTACCGCCGGAGATTTGTTCAAACGAAAGAAATATAATCTTAACTTCCAGACACTTTTTTATTTAGGTTAATTGCTTATAATGAGATAATGCTCTACATGAACATGGAAGTTTAAATATTTTTTGGAAATATGTCATCAGCAGCGCTCATCTCAGTGAAATCAACTAATCAATATCGTCTATAAAAGTCTACACATGCTCTTATTTCGCTCCAGCTGACTCATCTATCATGATCATGTTGTCGATCCTCCAAATAGGCAGAGAATAGTTTTTTTTTTTTATCGAACGAATGATACAAACTATCCAATATGACATGATTTTCCTGTAATTTTTCAACACCCATTATATGTCAATGTTTAAAATGTGTACCCATTACCTTTTTGAAGGGACTGTATATATGCGAACCTCTGCCATTAAATCTCAACAAAGTATTGTTCCCAGCAATTTGTCTTAACGAAAGCTTTGGTAACTTCAAAATTCTTGGACATTTTGTCACTTTCGTATGTTCCTACCTTCACTTGGAATACAATCTTGCGACACATTACCTCATAAAGAACCTTGAACACATATTGTACTCCCTGATCTTATTTCAAATTTGTCAATAGATCCTTTACCAAAAGTTGACATATTCTACGTTGAATATTTATAAAAAAAAAATTACGGTATTGTGGATCGTTGTTTTCTAAGATTGTAGTTTTCAAAATTGTCCTTTTCAAGTCCCACGGCTTTCTAAGTTTATATATATTGTTTGTTTTTTAACATTTTAGTTATCCATATTATGTTTGTTACTAACTTTAAACTTGATGTCATCTTGTACTGTGAACTTTATGTGATTTCATAATCGAAATAGTTATACCACTTTCATTCGTATCAAGTAATCCGTTGTATATTCCAACAATTCTTCTACAACAATTCCTTTTTTTCGCCGTTTCCGGATCATCAGTAGCCATTATTGTCAAACGCAATCTGTCGAATTTTTGTTGATGCAATGTATTTGCAATGTTCATTTTTCTTAAATAAATAGATTGTGGAAAAACTAAAAAAAAAAAACATAAGTATTACATCGGGTCTAAGTTACTATATCCAAAATACTCCGGACATTGCTTCTGGTGCCTTGTTTTCTCAAATTCCTCGTTGCATTCTAGATAGTACATGCAACACCAATCATTTGCGAAGTGAGCTATTTGCACAAGTATGGTCAATGTAAATGTATCCCATGCATGTAATAATAATAACAACACGTCGATTCTTTTCAAGGCATCCAATTGTAAATGGTATGAATCTAATAGATTTGAATATACCTCAATCTTAGATTTCACCTTCTTCTCACATAACATAGCAATTGAGGAAGGACAAATCTTGACCACTCTTTACATAGGCAGAGATAGGCAAACTATGTTTTGCAATTGTCTTACGTGAAAATTATTATTAATTCATATTTTAGTCATCTCCTATCGAAGCCGATCTAATTAGTCCTATAGAAAGTTAATCTTAAATTTTTGACCTTATCTCTTGACCAAATTATTGAAGTATTCTCAGTCATGTTCTGCTTTGTGTGATCTACCCATCTGTGTCTACTCTACCTTCTAACCCAGTGAATGAAACCTATACATATTGATGCGTAATTTGATATTGTTGATTTGTCATCAAGAGGTCGCATGATTTGAGAATGTAAAATATAAAAAATATTCTACAAACATCGGAGGAGAAATTTAGATTTATGATTTAGAGTTTTTTATGATGATTTTGAAGAACAAACATAATTTTCAAACAAATATTTTAGAATGCAAATACATTTTCCCGGTTTATAAGGTTTTATATCAGGAGTTGAGTGAAAGTTGTTGTCTTTGTAGGTAGTTGTCGCGAAACAACTCGACATTGATGGTATTTCAGGAAAAAGAATGTAATAGTACTTGAGAGAGCGATAATGTTCTCTTACGCGGGTACACCAATTGCCTTTATATAATACGGGTGATCGAACATTCATGATCATATTGGCTTATATGTTCCGGTATCATTCTCGAAATATTTGGTTTTTGTCCTTATCAATCGTGCTAAAAACAACCAATTACATCTTTCACAATACAACGTTTCATGTTTTGTGAAGATTTTTTTTTTTACTTGGTCAATAAAACTCACTAAAAAGCAAAAACTATTATTATATACTACTATTACCAACACCCAACACCCACCACCATAAAAACCATCCACTGCCACTATTTCTTCCACCAATAGTAATGTTACCGCCTCCACTATTCACAAACACCCGCTACTGCTTATACTCACCATTAAAATTAGTATAGTTTTTAGTAAAATTATTTATTAATAAAATTATGTTAGATTATTAAAGGGACATTTATAATAGAAATTTAATTAATCATTATGAACAATCAATGAGACACTAGTTAATAAAACGTTTAAAAATGGTTACGTTGAACAAACCCCAACGGTAAATTTATCTTTGCCAAGGTAAAATCCTGACCACTCTTTACATAAACAAATCGATAATAAATAATTTCATATGTTCTGATCTTGATTCGTGTCGTTCGTTTAGTTATTACATAACATGACAATTGATTGCACCAATTTTTTAAAATGGACATGTGTTTTATCGAGTTTATTTTAACATTAAAATGATCAACCACGTTTTATAATTTATAATAATAATAATATAACGTTACACATTTTGTGGCGTTACGTAATCAACATAATATGTTTTTTTTCACCAATACCCGCCACCACCATAAAACCATATGAATTCACTTTTTTTTTATCCACCACCACCACCTAGTGGCAGAGCCAAGGGTTGACTAACCTGGCTCTAACCCCTTAAATTTTTAATAACTACATAATTTTTTTAGTTTATTTTATAAATATTATTTTGTCCATATATATTTATGGTTTAGTCCACCAAAGTTTACATGTTTTTTTTTTAAATAGGCCTCCTCAATGTCAGTTTTTGACTCCATCACTGCCGCCCATCCCATGTAGGTTTTTGGACGCAATTCTAATTTTCAATCACAAATGCCATGTATGAAGTTTAGATTGAACAAAATTTCGCCAATTGATTAGTTTCATTTTTTTTTTCCCGTGTATATATTCTTTTTTGTATTTCAATCAATTTTATTTTAACATCAAAAAATCATGATTTATACGATATAGTACCAAAGATAACAGGGGCACCATTTGGGTGATCCAACTACGATCATGAAAATATTGTCTTGTATGATATCATCCCTGAAATAAGTGTTAAAAATAACCAATCACATCTTCCACACTATGATGTTATCGATGTGGTAATGACAACATAAAATTAATATTGTCCATCACTACTCACCAACATTCACCGTCACTACTTCTTCCACCACAAACCAGGGGCGGAGCCAGGATTTTGAGGAGAGAGGGAGAAAAAATTCTTGGCAAGTTGGATACATGTGAAAAATGGACTTTGTATCCCATTTTACGATAAAAGAACAAAAATAAATATAATTGTGCTTGGCTCCGCCCTTAACCACCACTAATCTTTCGGCCTCCACCTCTTCTACTACTCATTGTCGTAGAAAATGTCTATTGATATTATTTATCAAAATTACTTATTAATAAAAATAAATATTATAATTAATTAAGAAAACATTTATAATTAAAAAATGATTAGTCATTTATTATGAGCAATTAGTGAAACACTAATTGATAAAACACTTTATAATGAATAGATTATTTATTATGTGCAATTAGTGAAACACTAATTAATAAAGAAATTATGGTATTTAAGTTGAACAAACCACCACTGTTGATTTATATTTTCTATCAATTCCAACCAAGGTGGAACACTTGTTAGAGGCCACTCTTATGACACAATAGGTCATGAGTTCGAACCTCCCTGTTATAATTTTTGAATTTCCATATCCTGACTTGAGTATTCATTTTTCATTCATAATATTTGAATTAACGCCACACGTGCGAGATGTAGGGGGTGGTCAGGAGAACCACAACCCTTGATTTATCTTTGTCCAGACAAATCCATACCACCACTAACAAATGCAAACTTATCCGAACCTTGTTTTATACTAATGATTATTCTCAAATCCTTATTAGCCAAAGTTATTGGTGTACCCTACAATTTTTACTTCATTACAATTACAAACAATCAACAAAAAAATCAATCAATCAGATAAATCTTTTAATTATTGATAGCTTTTAGTGATTAAGATTTATCTCACAAACCCAACCCAGTTCTAGACTAATCTAGTTCACTAACTGGCACTGGCTATTTCTATCTTTTCCCATATAGGATCTAATAGTGAGCTCTGATACCAACTTTGTAGCGCCCCCTAAGCTAGCAGCTGACTAAACCAAGAATTCAACTAAATAAAGAGGCACTAACGAATCTAAACCAAACACTTAAGCATTCAATTAAGAAAAAATCTACTACAACTTAACCCAAAACTATCCCCGCTCTGAAATATACATATATATAAAATCTCCTCTCAAATGATACATATACAATAGTGATTTGGTTTACAAAGCGTATGCAACAATAAACATAGCAGAAGTTAATCATCTAGCGAACTCAACACTTGAAGCTTTTGCTGCGCTACTCTGATCTGTCACTGAAACTGAAAGTGGGAATGGGTGAGCACATCATCCCTAAAAAGGGTGCCCAGCAGAAATAACAAATAGCTTTCAAGTAATCATTAATATGATTCGAAGACAATGCATATTTAATCGAAAGTCGGTAATACAAGGAAAGACAATGAAACATAAAGTAGAGACTTCTTCATAGACATTCATAAATAACAGTAAACATCCATGTATGAGATGTGTGTTGCCGCACATAAGGGAAGAATAATATTGTGGTGCATCGCCCTAGCCATAAAATACTGAATATATATAAAGGAAGAATAATATTGCGGGGTATCGCCCTAGCCATAATAATATTGCGGTGTATCGCCCTAGCTAGGGCTGTCAATGGGTACCCGTTACCCGTTATCCGGACCCGGACCCGCTATATCGGGTCCGGTTATGGGTCCTAAATTTGGACCCATTAGCAACTTAGGACCCGACGGGTAATTACCCGATTGGACCCGAATGTTAACGGGTCCAAACGGGTAATACCCGTCGGGTACCCGTTTATTTAACCTTTTGATCATTTTTTTAGCAAAATTATAGGTATTTTGCTAGTTTCGGCTTTGATTTTTTTTTTTCTTACATTTAATATATATTTAGTACATTAATAAATAAATAATAATAAATTTTTATAAAAATTTTATATTCAAGTTAAAAAGAGAAAGAAATTAAGATTTTAATACCCAACGGGTACCCGGACCCGACGGGTACCCGAGACTTTAAACGGGTCCGGTTCTGGGCCAAGACATTATGGAACCGGACCCGGAACCGATGCTGATATGCCGGGTCCGGTTCTGGGCCATGCACTACCCGGGAGGACCCGGACCCGTTGACAGCCCTAGCCATAGAATACTGATATTGTGCCGGCACACATCTCATACCACACCAAGCACACAAAGATATGCATGAATTTCACAACACAAAGATTGATTTGTAAAACAATAATGAATACAAGAGAGTTCGTTATCGATTCCCTCCTCTTTTGATGACAAGCCTCGCCTACCTCGAAATCCATGATCCATTGGTTCATCCATGAACGATCGTTGTTAATAGTCTAACTGTTAATCATACAATCATTCTAAGAGTTTAGACAGAAGGCTCACATAAGAATCATACAATTCTATCTAATAGTTCCAAGCCCATTATAATATCTTATTCTCTATCTTTAGTAGGGGTGAGCAAAAAATCCGCAACCGCGGATTTCATCCGTATCCGTACGCAAAATTGCGGGTGAAACCCAAACCGCAAGATCTATGGACCGGACACGGGTGGGATTCTCAAATCCGCACGCGGTGCGGTTGTGGTTGTCCTTTGAAAACCGCGGATTACCCACACCGTCCTTCATTCACAAATAAAGCTCATAATTAATTCACTAGCATTTCATTATTACACAGGCCTTGACTACTGCAATTTCATTAATTCACCAGCATTTCATTATGGAATTGAACCCATTGCCTTTGTAAACATCATCATCACACGGTAAAATAAGAGGGTTAGGGATTTAATTATCCGCGGTTAATCCGCATCCGCACCGTACAATCCGCTAATCCGTAGAGGTCAAATCCGCGGGTGATTGGGCTGGTCACGGTTCCATTTTCCAAATCCGCAACTTTGACGGTTTGGTTGCGGGTGACCCTTAATCCGCAACCGTCCGTCCGTTCCACACCCCTAATCTTTTGTATAACTAATAGTTTACTTATCCAATTAGATTGATTATATAATCCATAGCTAAGTCTTATGAATATCTACAACTTTGTAGAAGAAGCCAAATGCTAATTCGGACCACAAATGGTCTAATTCATCAAAATTGGAAAACTAGTTCTAAGCCCAAGTCCACCAAAGTCAACTAACGGTCTCTAACGGTCAATTGAGTCAACTAACGGTAAACGTCAGTCAAAGTTCAGTCCACGATCAAAGGTTAACTCGGTCAAGGTCCACTGAGTCAAACCGATTCAACTCAGTTAAACAGGGTCAACTCGAATCAGTCAGATTAACTGAGTCATTTAAACAAAACTGAAATAGACTGAATAAGTTCAGTCAGACAGGACATGGGTTCTTCTCACACATCTGTAACTCTTAACTCTACAACTCAAATTCAACTGCAATCTATTCAAATAAAACTTCAAATCTCAATTACAAATACAAATTATGTCTACCTGCAATTGTAGCTTTATACAACACATTCCCTACTAATTATCATGACCTACAAAGCATACACTACCAATACAATTCCAATGCTAAGTCCAGTTCATACTTCTCGAGCTACTAGTCTTTCCCCAACTGAAACTTCTCAATTCAAACTCTCAAATGAACACCAAGAACTTCTACTTCATGACATGTTCCCAAAACCCATCCTTAATATATTCTTAATCATCTCAAAGTTGTTTATCTCATCAATAAATACACTCATTCTAACCACAGTCATTATCCTCACATCCACACTGTCTTATCCACCATTATTGCTTCCAAAGTTCGGTACTCATCAAGTTGAGCTCTATAATCCAATAAACACACGTCTTCATTACCTGAGATACAAACTCAGGAATTCCACTACCCAAACAACACCACCATCCTTAGATACCACCTGCAACAACTCACCAAATACTCTAACTCCACACACTGTCTCTTCATTCTTAATTACCTTGCCACCTTTATCATTTACCTTTACCACAAACATCATCTCCAGTTCTTCATTGCAAATACCAACGGTTCTCTGTAGTACAATTCCTCCTCCCTGTAATTTAACACACCTCCAACACTTGCAATCACAAAACACAGGAAACACCAATACCTGCAGCTCAGACTAACCACAACTACATCTCAACAATAATATCATTGCCATTTCAGGCAATCCACTTATTCCCTATAACATCCACTATATTCAACAGACAACCCTAATCTACATCTGCAGTTCCCTTCATATTCATCATACAACCATTTCAATATAAGCTTCATTAACAACATACATACAACAATCAAATGAATAACTTAACAAGATTAATCTAAAAGAAAAATTACCTCATAACAAACCAACTGAGGCAGTTGAAGTCAGATTGTTTCCTTCTCTTGACTTAATTGAGTAATCATCTCAAAATTATCACCACCCCATTAATCCAGTTAAACCAACACCTGAATCTTCCTCACCATCTTAAATTCTCATAAACCCCAACTCTTAAATCGAATCAATCTTCGGTTCTAGCACAACTCGGCTTCAATCAATATTCTAATTCACGATAAACCCATTTGTCCTTCATCTATGAACAACTCAATAACTTAATAATTTCATTCAAACTTCGAATCAATCTTCAACCCCAATTCTTCAATTAATCACTTTGAATTGAAAACCAGTTGTGAATCCTTCTTCCTTGGTCTTAACTTACAAACCCATCACCAATTACTTAATTTCATCTTTGAATTCATCTAAGAATTAAATCTCAGAAACCCTAAATAGGTTTGATAAACATCAACGCCGTTCCCATGTCTTCGGTAACATCTTCTACTTCATCTACTATTTCTCAACGAGTGTATCTCTTTCTCAAACAGAATCATCTAAACTCTCTCAAACAGACTCTCAATCGCTCGGAGAGGAAGAATAACAGGGGAAGAGAAGAAACAGAAGAAGAAAAAAGAAGAATAGAAAAGAAAGAAAAGAAAAGAATGAATTCTTCGTTCCAGTTTTTGGTGATAAGGCCAACGACAACTGATAAATGGAATCGCCCAAATGATATGGGGATACCAGTTCGGTTAGAATGTTAAAATAATAATTTGCCCTTCTCACTAATCTTATAAATTATTCTTCGTCCGTGTCCGACTGACACGTTCGAGTATCCTATCCTGCGTAACTTTTCGAGATCTATTGAGAGGTACCGGTTTCGTATCTAAATCGTTGTTAGATTAGTTTCTATTAATTAACGTTCATGTTAAACTAATCGAGTTATTATCGGCTAATTCGTCACTTGACCGGTCTACTAACGTTGACGAGCTTGAGGGTCCTTACAAAATACCTATTGCCTACCTTCATCACTGAGGAGGACAATAGTAGTCTTATAAGTATTCCATCATCTCAAGAAATCTTTGATACCCTCAGAAGCATGGAAAACTGGAGTGCACCAGGACCAGAAGGATTTCAGGCTGGTTTTTATAAAAGTCAGTGGTGTGTGATTGGAGAAGATGTTTGCTTAATGGTCTCCAGATTTTTTGAGTCTAAGCATTTATCAAGGAAAATTAACAAGACATATATTTCTCTCATCCCAAAAAAGAAGAAATCTTTGTGTGCTGCTGATTACAGACCTATAGGACTGTGTAATACTTCCTATAAGCTTATATCCAAGATTCTGGTAAACAGAATGAAGCCTCTAATGTCTAAAATTGTGTCTCCTTTTCAGGATGCTTATGTCACAGGTAGACTCATATAGGACAACACAATTATAGCTTAAGAAATCATTCACTCAATTAAGAAAAGAAGAGGTCCAATAGGTTGGTTAGCCCTCAAACTAGACATGTCAAAAGCTTTGACAAACTAGAATGGCCTTTATTAATTAAAGTTCTTCAATTCTTTGGGTTCAGTGATGATTTTTGTTCACTGGTTCATCAATGCATTAGCACTACCACCCTGTTAGTCATGCTCAATGGTAGTCCCTGTGAAGATTTTACACCCACAAGAGGATTAAGATAAGGAGACCCCTTGTCTCCTTATCTTTTTATTTTAGCTATGGAATTCCTTTCTAGGCATCTTACTGCTACTCTAGAAAATAAGACAATTCCTGGTATTAAAGTGGATGCTCTTGCACCAGCCATTAATCATCTGTTATTTGCAGATGACTGCTTGATATTCACTCAAGCAAATACTTCCTCAATTAACAACTTATTGGAAGTCCTTCATATGTTCAGTTCTCAATCAGGGAAGGTCATCAATTTTGATAAGTTTGCAGTTCATTTCAGCAAGAAGACTAAGCCAGAAGTTGCATCAACTATCACCAACCTTATTGGAGTTAAAACTATGACTTCTAAAGAAAAGTATATGGGTTCACCACTCATTATTGGCCACTCAAAGCAAGAGGCTTTCAAGAGCATTAAGGAATGTTTTGATTCAAGATTCTCCACCTGGTCTTCTATCAATCTTTCTCAAGCTGGAAGAGGTACAATGAATAAACATGTACTTAATGTTATTCATGTTTATCAGATGGGTACTTTCAAGCTCCCAAGTAACTTAATCAACCAGCTCACTTCCATTGAAAGGAAATTATTTTGGGGTCATAAAACTAATAGAGGTTCTAATCCTATAGCATGGAAGAATTTATGTACTTCTAAGGATACATGAGGCCTAGGTTTCAGAGATCTGGAAAAACTAAATCTTGCCCATCTCACCAAATTAGCTTGGAGGATATGTAATGATTCAAGTCATCTAATGGTTAAACTTTTGAGCAGCAAATACTTCAAAAGCAAGGACATTCTGCATCAAAATATAGAAGCTAAAAATTGTTTCTTCACTTGGAATGGGATCACTAAAGGCTTGAAGATAGTGCATCAAAATTATTTCATGTAAGTTAACAATGGGTAATACACAAAAATCTAGTTAGACAAATGGATACCAGGTATGCATCATCCACCACTTCCTCAAAATGATACTTCTAGGTTTTATGGTGAAGTAGTTGAACTCATGATCCCATATACAAATCAGTGGAATATTAACCTGCTAAATCATCTTTTTGATGCTGTTATCTCCATGAAAATCCAAACACTCTTTATTGATAAGTCTAAAAAAGATGTTATGATTTGGATGCCTGCTAAAGATGGAAAATTCTCAGTCAAAAGTGCTTACAAGCTTCTCACTAGTTCTGACAGGGAAGTACAACTTAATGGAGTTTCTATTAATAAGATGGTTTGGAGAAGATTATGGAACAGTCGTGCAGCTCGCAGGATTAAAATGTTTGCCTGGAAGTGTATTAGAGATATTCACTATACTAAACACAACTTGGCAAGGTATAATGGGGACATGGATAATCATTGTGATACTTGTGGGCATTATGATGAAACCATGGAACATATTATATTTGAGTGCAGTCATGCCAGGAAAGTTTGGAAGGAAATCCAAATAAACATAGATAATGTCAGACAACAGTTTCAAACTGTTTTTGAATGGGTTATAAGCTGGTTCTTAAACAACTCAGTACTTGAAGAGAGACTTTTATATACTTTCATGATTGGAGCTTGGATGATATGGAAGGACATATGTGAAGTGGTTTTTCAGGGAGTTTCTCTCAACCCAAATACTACTATGCATAAATTTTTATTTTATTTAGCCCCTTATTTGTGTGAAACTGCTTCTAATACTCCCTCACATCTGAATGTTAATAATCCTAACTGGAAAGCACCCTTGTATGGCACTTATAAAATTAATGTAGATGCTTCCTATGATATGGATACTAATCAACTTGGAACTGGTCTTGTTTTGCGAGATCACACAGGTACCTGTCATGGAATCAAAGGGAGTTTCTCAAATGGAGCTTTAAGTGCTGAAGCTGGCAAGTGTATGGCAGTGCGAGAGGCTTTATCTTGGGCTAAGGATAAGAAACTAGTCAATGTCCATATTAAAGCTGATGCCAAATTGGTCATCCAATCTATAACTGGTAGTACTCTGCTAGTTCAATGGGAAAATAAGAATATAATAAAAGAGATTAAACACCTCATCTTTGGTTTCAATAGTTGCATTTTTT
Source organism: Papaver bracteatum (assembly GCA_023529315.1). Taxonomy (NCBI): domain Eukaryota; kingdom Viridiplantae; phylum Streptophyta; class Magnoliopsida; order Ranunculales; family Papaveraceae; genus Papaver; species Papaver bracteatum. Next base: position 1,439,478 of record JAJJWX010003275.1, on the reverse strand, counting down.
CTTTTGTTGGTAGATTGAATAATCAAGTGGAATATTCCATAGCAAAGTCTGTTAGAGAATCTGCCTTAAATATTGAAGAGTATGTATTATTTAAGGACGAGCTTTGTAGTCTTTGGCAAAAGACATGAACATCATTTCAAGCTAGAAAGAGAATAAATTCTTTCTTTATCAAAAAAATAAAATCAAACACCTTTCCATCTGGAAAGTATTTGGCTTTCAGGGATAATGCACAAACAGAAGTTGTATCAGTGCACAATCTCCAAGCTGACTTGGCAGGGATAATGTACTTCCAGTGTATCATATGAGTAGTTTTAAGCTGCCAGATTCGACTATTAACAGTCTAAACCCAAAAATTGACATGTTTTGGAGCAAAACTAATTTGAAATAAAAAATACACACAATCTGAAAGAAACCTATTATTGTGGCGTCACATTCCAATAGAAGGTCTTTACTTGGATTTCTAGTGACCAAATAATTGGTTATGTGGTATTCTTGATTCAATACCAAATTTCTAAAATAACCTTCAACTAAAATAAAAAGCTAAAAACTAAAACTAAAACTAAAACCAAAATCTAATTCTTATTCAAAGATCTGCTCCTCTTCTTCTTCTTAACTTCCCGTCCTTCATCAACCATAAATCATTCCCTTATTTTTTTCAATCAAAATAATTTCACCAACTTCAATCAATCGACGGTTCGAAAAACATATAATCGTCTCTATTAAAGGTGCGGAAGAAGTATATTGATAGGAGTGATGGTAATCAACAAACCAATTGCATCTGAAATGGTTAGATTGATTGAAACCATAGAAGAAAAAAAAAGGTTTCAGAACCAGTTACGGTTGGGTTTTCCTCACAAAAAAAACCAACCGTAACTGTTTTACAGTTGGGTTCGACAGATAAAACCCTAGCCGTAACTGATTTACATTTAGGTTCGATCACAAAAAACCCATCCGTAACTGTTTTACAATTGGGTTCGACAAAGAAAAACCCAGCCGTAACTGATTTACAGTTGGGTTTCGACCTAAAAAACCCAGCCATAACTGGTTTAAAATTGGGTTTTCCTAATTTTACCTAGTTACGGTTAGGAGTTCATCATCATCTAACCATAAATTTTTCTTACGGTTGGCTACAAAGGAAAAACCCAACTGTAAACCGCTCTGAAAAGCTAAAAAATTCAATTTTTTTTTTACTTACTTTCAATTTTGAGAAATAAAAAGAACATTGTTTGGTGATTTAAAATCTAGGGTTTTAGTTAGAATTTTTTTTCCAAATTTTCTCATTTTTTTCAACTTTTTCTTCCCACCAAAATCACTTAATATGATTTTTTTATCACTAATTATATAAAAAATATTATCAATCTAATTATTAGTTAATAAGATTATTAGCACCAACCACTTAAGGTTTGTTTAGTCATTATAAAAATAAAATTATTTTAGATAAGGGGTATTTGAAATTACTTATGGATAACCCGTTTTTGTCCAATTAGGTGAAGCCTCTCTATTGGAATGTGACGCCCCAATAATAAGCTTTATCTGAAAACTAGGGAATCAGGCAGGGGCAGAACTCGGTAGCTAGCCCAAAGATGATCAATCAACATCAGCTTTTAGAGTCAAAAATTTATACTAAACACCAACCAAAAGTTCTTTTACCTGGTCAAATTAGGGTATACCCGATTTTAAGTGGACTCTTTTTAAGGGCTAAGGGGGTGTCCTAATGGGTGATGTTACAAAACTACCCTTTTCCATTATAATTTTTATTAGTTATTACCCTAATCAGTTTTTTCAACTCATTTTCATTTCATCTTCTCATCTTCCCTCTACCATACCGGCTTCTCCACCACACCTCCATAGAAAACTCGTCGTAATCGTCGATTCGACGAATTCCATTGTCGATTAATCTTCAAACATGCAACAACCGAAGGCTATTTGTATGGAACATACGAATATAAAATCAAATCGAGATGACCCTGGAATTGGAAACTTAGTTCAATACAAACGAAATAAAAAAAAACCGTTAAAGAAGAAGAAATCACTGACACCGCTGAAACCAAAGAAATGACGCAATTGAGAAAGTAAGGGCCTACTTAAACTTACTCCAGTACTTTAATTCTATGTTTGCATGTCAAATTAGGTCAGAAAATCAAATTTGTGAATACGCAGTTATGTATCCGGCAAGGTGTTTGTTCCACTACCTTGCCGACTTTTCATGATTAGATGTAGTCATTGTCTTCATAGGTTGAATACCATGCCAACTTTTCATATATGGAAATGCCATTTATATGGCCGACACGATATTCAACCTTAATACCATGCCGACTATATGTGGTTTTAATAGTCGTTGGTTTTGAAATTCTTATCATGCCGACTAATGTTTTGAAAAAATTTGTGTTTCCTGAGTCCATATAGTTAATAATCGGCATGGTATTTGAATACCACCCTGCCGACTTAGTATTAGTCGGCACTATATGGATCATCGACCATGCCGACTAATTGTGTGGAAAATCCTTGTATTTCCTGTATTCCATTTTGTTATTAGTCGGCATGGTATTTGAACACTTTCATGTCGACTATTGTTTAGTTGGCATATATTATAGTTGTCTTCCCTTACGACTAAGACTATTTGTTACTTAGTCGTTACTTGTTCAAATATCGACCCTGGCGACTAGTTGATTTTTTGTTTCATTATTCTTGTTTAGGTTGCAAAAGGTAAAGAAGAAAAGTATTACTCCTCCTTCAAGACCTCCTCGCGTTGGTGACAAACTCTTGACTGTAACACATCGAGGGGAATTCATTGAGCTGGGAACGCTCAATATCCGTGAATGGAATGATTCTCAACTATCACCGGAAGCAAGTGATTCAGATAAAAATCCAAACGAGGACTAATCAATTCCATCTGGTAGAATAAGTGATAATGATGATAATGATGATGATGTTGAAAGAACTCCGGATGCTGGAGAAGATGACGATCATGATGACGATCAAGACATGCACCTGTTGGAGGAGGTAATAATGATTATGATAACATTGATGGAGATAAAGATAATGATGGACAAGGTGAAATTTTTGAAGAGAAAGAGGATAAAGAAAAGGAATAAGAAGAATGTGGAGAAGAAATAAGCAATGATCAACAAACTCAAGTTGTAACTGCAACCGTAAGACTGAATAAGGTTATCACTAAACCAGCTAATTCCCACATACCTCCCCCTCACTTGAAGAAGGAACTGAAAAATGGTGAACCTCCACGAGGGACCCCAGAAGATGGTGGACATGTTTTTTTTTTGATACAAAGACTCATGGGAATGTGAAATCCATAATACTATCGTAAGTAATCTCAATTTATTTAAGTGTATCTATCTTAAATTTGCTTCAAGTGTTTGTATTTATTTTAATTTTATGTTTTTAGTATTTAGGATCATAAGCATGTCATCCGTATTTTGAGGCACCAAGCTTCAAACACTATGATGAAGATCTTGCCACTTGACAAGGAATACAACGACGTGAAAGCGATTGTCAAGAACTCCGGGATGTGGCTTGCAGTGAAGAGTTTGATTGTTGTGTACGAAAAAGTTACCGTATCTGCATTCTGTGAGAGGTTTAACGGAGATACTGATACAATGTTAGTCCTATTTGGTGAGATGGCGGTAACTCCCGATGATTCTCATCAAATTATAGGCCTCGAGGTTGAGAGAAAATCAATCAAATATGGCTACGATGATGACATTTCCTGGGAGAATCTCTTCAAATTGGCCAAGATCTTGTTTAGTTGGGATCAGAAGCAGTCGGAGTCCATATTTGTGATGAATTATGGTTATATAAGCAGGAAGTTAAATCGGAAGATGTTGAGGGACACATACTCTGGGACCAAGAAAATCTATGATGAGGAGGGAAGTGTGTACTTGTTGCGAATCAATGCTACTGCGTCAACTTATTTGCTATATGTCCTGGGAAACTGTATATTCTCCAACAGTTCCGGAAGCCTAGTCGACGGCAAGTATCTTCAAGTATTGCATCCCTTTGATCAGATGCATATGTATTCTTGGGGTGCTATGGTGGTTGCCTTCTTGAATGCATAGTTGGCAAATGCTTCAAGGGCACTCACTAAGAAAGTTAACGGAAATCTGTGTCTCTTCCAGGTAATTATGTTGTCTAAATCATTTATACTTGCAAAATGCTTATAAGATAAGATTCTTACTAAACTTTGTGTTTGAAGAGGTTTAGATAATGAGCACTTCCCTTATTTGGTGAAAGCCAACCCCCAAATCAAAGCGAACACTAAGATTGCGAGTCACAAGCCAAGAGGACAAAGATAGAGTTTTACTAGTGCTCAAGAGAAGGATATGCCACAAAAGCTTACCAATATGTGAGTCGCCTTGGACAAAATGACTGCAGATGATGTAATATTTGATTCGTATCGAGATGATAGAAAAGAAAGAGTAATTGTAAGGAGAAATGATGTTGCATTCTACCACGGTCCTTGTTTTACCTCCAAGGATTTTCAATGTACGATCCACAAGGGTAATGCGACAAGTGAGTTACATCCATGAAGTACCTCATATCGGTGATACTCTGTTCTATGAAGTGGTAAGGGAGAGGTGCAACACGTCCAAAAAAAGTATTGACGTCCATTACGCTCCACCACTAGAGATTTATTATTGGGGCGAAAGACGTGACCACAAAATAGATTTGACTCTTTTGGACGAGGTGACTGAAGGTCATGAAGCTCATGAAGATTACATGCCATGGTACAATGGTTTGGCTCGTCCCACTGTGATTAGGGAAGATATTGCTGAACAACCGTTTCGTAAGAGGAAGAATTCCGTGAAAGACCCAACAACAAGTCTTAAGTACTTTGTAAGTGTTTTAGAGTTGCTCTTATTTTTTAAGATTACATTATCGAATCAGTCTATTAATTGTTTGTTTTTTAAATAAAAATAAAAGGATCACTTGAAGACTCCTGTGAAGATGATGTGTTGCGCGAAAGATACATAAAAGCCTTTGTCGATTGAAGAGAAAACTAAGCACATTGACTATGCTAAGAATGTTTACAATGAGGATGCCACTGAAATGTTCCAGCAAGCTAACTAAAGAGGAATGCTGAACAAAAGAGGCCTCGTAACCGTGGTGGCCATGGTCGCGAAAATGCTAAACGGGGCCTTGGTGGTGGTGGTGGTCGTTGTCGTGAATGAATGAATATCTACTTTGTTTCTTTATTTGTTAGATATTATGTCAAGGTTAATGGTTGGAAAAATGTTTTTTTAAGGGTTATGGGACATATGTTTTCTTATTTTGGACAAATGTTAGATTTCTAGTTGTTGTGAAAAGACGAGGGTACCTAAATACACCACAATCTTTAATTTATCCACCTATAAGTCCTCTTACCGAAAGTGATTTTCTATGGAAAAAGTCGAGACAATACTACAAATCGGTATTCACACTTTGTGTGATTGTCTATGGATACAAGATCGAGACAATACGACTAACAAAGTATGATTACTTGATAATAAGTTCAGACTTAACCAAACTTTATAGGATCACTATCAAGTAAAGCGGAGTTAACATTTGTGTAACTTACTTTAAATTATAATAACAACAAGATTTTGTTAACGAGGAAACTGCAAATGCATAAAAACCTCGGGACCAAGTCCAGAATTGAATACTCTCAGTATCAAGCCGCTATACAAAACTACACCAATTTCGTATAGTTGAGACCATGCAACTATCCCTAGTTCACTTAGTTTCCCCAGTATCCCTGTGCTTCCGACTTCGATGAGTGCGCGCACTGGAACAATTCCTTTGCATCGTATTCCAAACTGTAAAGGAACAACAAATATGTTTGGTAACAACTCTATTGATTCTTTAAGATTAGATATCTCAAGTCATATGCAAAGGCTCTTCCATTTAAGCTAATAAACTCCTTTGCCTGGTTAGATCAATATAATCTCTATTACCAAAGTAATAAGATTTAGATTTGTAAAAATCAAAATAAATCTCAATAGAACTATTAGGCGTTACCGATCTCATGCAACTATCAATCAAATAAATCTGATTCTAGTTGGATCCCAGCCGATCAAGGTTTGTGCAACACAAAGATATGAGAAACCAATAAGAAAATTTTCTTCGTCTTCAAATCTTCTTTAATCACGTGTGCACATAACGGAGTATGTTAACAATGGATTATCACAAGATGTCTTTAGATCTACAAACAGTTCTAAAGATCTCGTCGATACTTCTATCTAGTTTGAGTGAATTTTATATCAGAAGAGAAGATTCTCAAGAATAAACAAACTAGGTGCAACCAAAGTTTCAACAACCATTAATCAATCATATAAATTGAAAACTAATAACACTGCAATTATCTATTTTCCCACCAACGGTACTCGTAGAGCTTCTTGATCCCAAAGAAGTCTTTAAGCGAGCGGTCGTAAGAGATTTCGCCTAATTAGGGTACTTTTCTCTCCAGATAGACGGCTCCACCAGAAACAACAAAAAGATGAAGTTTGCCTGGCTTTTACGATAGTTTGCTAGAAATGCAAATTAGGTATTTATATACCAAGGATGTTTGAATACCAAGGAATTTCGAAAACCGAAAATATTCTCAAGATATGCAATGAATGGCGAAACTCGATTTTTATAATTCCAGTAAATGCTTGTCCAATATTTTTGAAATCTCTCAATAGAAAATATCCAATTAGTAAATGCACATTATTAATTTTTATTCTCTAAAGATATGCATTTAATTGCTGGTCATTAAAAACATATGTAACCAAAAACCTTAATTAATTTCGATACGAGATCTCCTTGAGTACTAAGGAATATATTTGAACAATAAATGATAAGAGTTATTGTCCGTGTTCAAAGTATGTTGATATCTTTTCTCTGTAAATCATCTTTCATATTTACATTCTTGGAATCGGTTATACCACACTTCCAAACAAGTTTAGAATTGGTTCACCTGTATTCCAAGACTACTATGTGATTGATCAAATATCAAATCAACATCCATGGGTTCAATCGGTTCTACCAATCACTAGGATCAGTTATTCCCTAATATGGAAACACTTGTGATCGGTCACACAAGTTACCAGGATCAGTTACATTAGTTACCAGGATCGGTTACATCAATTACCAGGACCAGTTACCATATACTCATGGTATTTCTTGTGATCGGTCACACCAGTCACTATGATCGATTACACCAATTACCAGGATCGGTTTACTAGTACCGGTTACACCATTTAAAAGGATCGATTACACAACACTCTGTGATCGGTCACACCAATTACTAGGATCAGTCACACCAATTACAAATATCGATCATACCATCTCAGGTGGTTACTTAGGATCAGTTACACTAATTAATCAAAACTAGTCATACCAAATCATAAGTCATGCATTGTGATTAGTTGTACCAAGATATATAACAAAGTTACGATAGGTTCTACCATCTCACACATATTGGTAATCCAAAGATATGCAATGAATAGCCATACCAATAAGCCTACCGATTTCCCTTTCGATTCATAAAAAAAGTTCATGAATGTACTTTCTTTAAAAAAATGTAAAACATTATTTCCTAAGATGAAATATTCACCATTACCCATTCACATAATCATAACAACATTCATAAGATTATGTCGATGTCATATCTATGAAGTTCAAAAGATAAGCATTATACTTCATAGTCTAATTCCCTAATACTATGATCATGTGATCATGTCACACTACTAGAGTAATATATCCAATATACAGCTTCGCAATTATGTTTTCAATATAACACGACTTGAAAGATACGTTAGGAACAAAATATTTCAAGTCAATATTACTAACATCAAGAGGAAGGATGATGTCGTCATTGTAGTTCACTACTTCTTCACGTTCTTCAGGTCTTCGAGTAATACTTGTATGTCTCAACATTCCTAGACTTATAAGAGGTACATGTCATCAAAATATTATATTTAAATTCATTGCAGTGTTTGGATTTTGCAGAGAAAATGGCGCAAATCATGTGTGATAGTGTCCATCTAAGAGTGTCCACGGATCCCTCCTCATTAGTAAATGGACATTACTAATTTTTATTCTTTAGAGATATGCATTTAATTGTTGGTCATTAAAAAAATATATAACCAAAAATCTTAAATAAAAGATTCTTAATTAATTTCGGTACAAGATCTCCTTGAGTACTAAGGAATATCTTTGAACAATAAATGATAAGAGTTAATGTCCTTGTTCAAAGTATGTTGACATATTTTCTCTGTAAATCATCTTTCATATTTACATTCTTGGAATCCGTTATACGACACTTCCAAATAAGTTTAGAATTGGTTCAACTGTATTCCAAGACTACTATGTGATTGACCAAATATCAAATCACATCCATGGGTTCAATCGGTTCTACCAATCACTAGGATCGGTTATACCCTAATATGGAAGCACTTGTGATCGGTCACACAAGTTACCAGGATCAGTTACATCAATTACCAGGACCGGTTACCATATACTCATGGTATTGCTTGTGATCGGTCACACAAGTCACTAGGATCAGTTACTCCAATTACCAGGATGGGTTACACCAGTTACTAGGACCGGTTACACCAATTTCAAGGATCGATTACACAACACTCTGTGATCGGTCACACCAATTACTAGGATTGGTCACACCAATTACAAATATCGATCATACCATCTCAGGTGATTACTTAGGATCGGTTACACTAATTAATTAAAAATAGTCATACCAAATCATAAGTTAGGCATTGTGATTAGTTGTACCAAGATACATAAAAAAGTTACGATCGGTTCTACTATCTCACACATATTGGTAATCCAAAGATATGCAATGAATATCCATACCAATAAGCCTACCGATTTCCCTTTCGATTCATCAAACAAGTTCATGAATGTACTTCCTTTAAACAAATGTAAAACATTGTTTCCTAGGATAAAATATTCACTGTTACCCATTCGCATAATCATAACAACATTCATAAGATTATGTCGATGTCATATCTACAAAGTTCAAAAGATAAGCGTTATACTTTGTAGTCTAATTCCCTAATGCTATGATCATGTGATCATGTCTCACTACTAGAGTAATATATCCAATATACAACTTCACAGTTATGTTTTCAATATAGCACGACTTGAAAGATACGTTAGGAATGAAACATTTCAACTCAATATTACTAACCTCAAGAGGAATGATGATGTCGTCGTTGTAGCTCGTTACTTATTCACGTTCTTCAGGTCTTCGAGTAATACTTGTATGTCTCAACATTCCTAGACTTTTTAGTCTAACCTAAACGAAGTTGTCTCTAGTACATAATCAAGCGACTCCTAGATGAGTTTTGACACACTAAAATATGACAACCAAACTTGACATACCATCGCTTGGTGGGTTCAACCGAGATACGCTCTAACATGTTGAATGAACGGTTTGATTAGCTATGTTAAGTTTCAATAATTTAGTTGGCAGGGTCTTGAATGAATGGTTTGTTAAGTTAAAGTGCCAACTAAACCAGAGACGACAAATTTGTAAACTGGCAGACTGTCGGCCCTGACAGCAAAAATGGTGCAGTTACCAGGGTCGGAAGGGTAAGAAAATTATGACCTTGCCAACTATATGTTAGCCGACATTCTAATAAATAAATACCTTGCCGACTATATTCATCAAATTATGACATTTTTCCCGTGTTTGAATATTCTATTAGTCGGCAGGGTAAGAAAATAACGACCTTGCTGACTTTATGTTAGCCAACATTATAATAAATAAATACCTTGCCGACTATATGCAGCAGAATATGACCTTTTCCTGTGTTACACATGAAAAATCTATTAGCCGGCATGGTAAGAAAATTACGACCCTTACGACTAAAATGGTTGACATATTGGGGAAACAAAAACCTAGCCGGCGAGTTCAAAATTCAAAATTTTTCAAGTACAAATACATTGATTGACTACCCTAACGGCCATATTTGGGCACCATCTTATAAATACACTAGTTCTCTCTACAAAACAACACACACCTATTTGCATATACTCTCTAAAGCTCATATCATCATCTACTCTTTCTATCTCTCCCAATACCTCTACATACAACAATGACATCATTTTATTCAAATGAAGATCTATCCATCACCAAAACATGGCACGCCGAAACTCAAATTAAAAATCAGCCCTCTGTAAGGGTAGATGCCGAAACCTTATGGACCAAATGGAATATAACAAATATAGGCAAGATTTAGGGAATCCAAATGGAAGAAGTGTTCAACAAATCCATGATAGGCACCAAGTCATAAAAAATGTGATACTTGCTTATTTAGCTATTCAACATCGGATTTTGAACGCTAGCCACTTGAAATTGTCCATTGAACAATTTGTAAGTATTTTTGTGGTTTATTTTACGTAATCCATGTTGTTTGATCTTCCTATTAAACACCACTAACAAAGTAAGTTTGTGTTTTTTTTTTGTAGCATGGAGTCGTGAAAGCGCGCTACTTGAAGGAAAAGGGGGAAGCATTCACATTTGACGCAAGCTATCACTTAATGGTATCCAAAATTCCGGAGTATGCCCCGAAGTTTATGGTGGGTGAATCAAACTCGGATTCCTCCGACGAAGATTGATGATTTTAGAAGTTTTTGTGTAGGTTTTGTCGGTATATCTCTATAGAAACCATCACGAAACTATAATTCGTCCACTAGGGTCTCATAGAGATTCAAAGGCTTGATGCACGTGCTAAGTGCATCCGTTATTCCTACGACAAGGAGTTAGATTTTATGTTTCAATCAATGTAGTAACAAAAATTGCATGAATAAAATGGATTACATCTTTATAGATTATGTTTTCTGTTGGGTATAACTAAAGGTCGACAAGGTTGTAAATTGCACATCGTGCCAGCTAATCCAGGGTCGTTTTGTTCCAAGATTACTTCAGTGCCGACTATATACTAGCCGGCATGGTGACAAATTAATAACATGCCGACTATACATTAGTCGTCAGGGTAAGAAAATAATAAGATGCCGACTAGTGAAGCATTTACAACACATCTCTTGTGTGTCAAAAATAATAAAGTTGGAATCTATATTTATTACAAGTACGCCGGCTACCTATAGTCCACATCTTACTAATTTGTCGACCCTGCCGACTTTTCATACTTTCAGAACTGAAAGTGTTGATTTATTTCTTAATTTTGAGTATGAAATCACTTAGTAGTTTTTGCAATCCCCTTATAGAAGTGTTTGGCTAGTGTGCTTTCATTTACGTTGTAAAAAAAAATCTCAAAAAAAAAAATTCCTCAAAAATCATAACCCATAATCCATTAATTCAATCTAAATAAAACCTAATTTCAGAATTTTAATCATCTAACTTTAATCACCTAATTTTATTTTATTTTGTAAATCATATTTCATTAATAAGAAATGGGTTACAAAAGATTACAACCAAAAAACAGGCCCAAAATAGAAGAAAAAAATCTCCTCAAAGAAGCCCACTTTTCCAGGCCCAAGAAGGAGGAAAAAGGAAGAAAGATCAAATACACTTGCACTTAAGCATGAACAAAATTTCAGCAGAACCTATAGTAAGCTACCCCTGGGATTTCAATTCTTCTTATAAAGGAAGGTTTTCCCTTAACAATCTGCCTCTCACCAGCTACCAGAGTAGAACCTTTTTTAGCATCAGAATCAACTGAAAAATTAGCTTCTCTGAAGCTATGTTTATATATAATTGAAGTAAGTTTACTTGCAGCTTTTCTCCATCTCATGAAGATAAACCAAGGTATATCCCCCTGAGCAAATTTGTCAATCACTGCTTTTGAGTCTGAACATAACAAATTTTTTGCAATTCCCCATTCCACTGCTAATTCAGCTGCACAAACCACACCATATACCTCTGCAATATAATTTGTTCCAATTCCTATACCTCCAGCCAGGACTCCAAGAACTTGACAGGTATCATCCCTTACCACCACACCAAACCCTGCTGCACCTGGGTTTCCAAAGGAAGAACCATCACAACAGAACATAACATGTCCAAGAGGGGGAGGATTCCAATAACAAGTTTTAATGCTCTGAAATTTACTATGTCTTGAGCCCAAATTAAAAAACTTGATTATCTGCAAATCATAATTCTGGTTCCACATAGTACTTTTCATTCTGTATCCACCCTCATAAACCATTCTTTTTATCTTAGCTATGAACTGTTTCTCATTTGGATTAATTTCTTCAAAAAACCTTCTATTTTTCTGGAACCACAGTTCTTTTATGATAGAGCAAGCAGCTGTTATCCAAGTTTCTTTGATCAAAGGACTGCAATTTTTAGCACTTGACCAAACATCATCAAAAGTTGCAGGAAGACTGAAACCAAAGATAGAGAAAATCCATGTCCAAATATTGATACTAAAGTCACAATGCCAGAGAAGATGGTTCATACTATCTTGATCATGTTCACAAACACAACATTTTGATGCTAGGCTATACCCCCTATCTATCTTTACTTTATCATCAATAAAAACTCCTTGCACAATTTTCCAAATATTGCTTGAAGTACTTGGATGCAAATAAGAATTCCATATTTTAGAAAAGCAATGCATTTTTGGTTCTATGTGTCTTATTATGTTGATGGCTGAGGAAGTAGAGAACATACCATTTAAAGTGCCAGTCCAGAAAAGTTTATCTTGTCCTCCACCTATGTCAGGTAAGTTGAGAGACTGAAAAATATGTTGCAGATTTTGAGGAATACTCCAGTTCCCATCATGAATGAGATTAGCTACTTTCATGAGCTTATTGTTATTGATATACTGAAGTAGTTCTGGTTGATCACTTAGAGAGGTTTCATACATCCAATTATCAAACCAAACACTCACATTTTGGCCATTACCAATGTACCATTTCATGTTGTTTTTTAATACACTCCAAGCCCATTTTAATCCTGGCCAGATAGAAGACAACTGCCAGTTTTCATTCCATTGACCATTAAAATTTTTGTACTTGTCTTTTATAAACATGGCCCATTCTTCTTCAGACTTGATGATTTTCCACATCATCTTCATTAGGAGAGCTTTGTTGATGATTTCTAACCTCTGAATTCCAAGTCCACCCTCACTCAAAGGAGTGTACACTTTCCTCCATGAAAGAGTCTTATATTTTCTCACTTCTCCATCACCAGACCAAAGAAAATTCCTTATGATTTTTTCACAGATTTTAATGGCAGAAGCAGGCCACTTGTAAACACTCATGTTATATATTGGAATGCTGCACAAAACAGATTTGACTAGTACCAGTCTATCTTGAAATGACAACAACCTTCCTTTCCAAACAGCTAATTTCTTCTGAAACACCTCCACCATAGGCCAAATTGTAGCTAATTTAACCTTACCAGGAGAAAGAATTACTCCTAAGTATTTATCAGGAAATTCATTCAATTCCATCTTCATTAAATCTCTAATTTGAAGTTTTCTAAGGCATGAAGTACCATCAATAAAAAGCTTGCTTTTATTTTTGTTGATTATTTGCCCTGTGCCTTTCTGATATTTCTCCAGCAAGTTAAGAATATTAAGAACATTTTTCTTTGCACCATTACATAAAATGAGGACATCATCTGCAAAAAACAAGTGAGTGGGATGAATACCTCTTCTAAACACCATTGGAGTTAAAGAACCTTCCTCCACCATTTTGTGAATGCATCTACTAAGAACATCTTCCATCAACACAAAAAGAGTTGGAGATAGAGGATCTCCTTGTCTGAGACCTCTTCCAACAGAGAAGAAACCTTGAGGGCCTCCATTAATTAATACAGAAATTTTAACAGATGCAAAAAGAGTATGCAGCCATTGACACCATGATTCTGAAAAACCATATTTCTGAAGAACTTGGAAAAGAAAATTCCAACTCACTGAATCATATGCTTGAGAGATGTCAAGTTTGAGAGCTATGTTTCCTCCTCTTCTTTTTTTCTTCATCTCATTTACTAACTCAGATGCCAACAGAATTTGTTCTTGTATGTTTCTGCCCTTAATGTAAGCTGCCTGTTGAGGGGTGACAAGTTTGTTCATGAGAGAGCATAATCTAGTATTGATGATTTTGGTGAATATTTTGAATCTTACATTGCTCAGACCAATGGGCCTGAAATGATTTGGAGTTTTTGCACCTTCAATCTTCGGAATAAGCACTAAGAAGTTGGAGTTGAGCCCTTTAGGGATAAATCTTTTCTCCAAGAAGAACTGCACAGCTTGAATTACATCATATTTTATAATATCCCAACATGACCTGTAGAACCATCCTGAGAAACCATCAGGGCCAGGAGAGCTATCTGGATCCATATTAAAGATTGTACTTTTAATTTCTTCTTCATCTGGAATGGCATCAAGCATTTGTTGGTCCTCTTCATTTATTAACTTTGGAATAACTTCAAGCAGTGAATCATTTTTTTCTACTTCTTTGAACTAAAACTTTTGCTGGAAATGTATAATTAAAGTATCTGCAATTTTGTTTTGATCTGAAGTAATATTTCCATTCTCTTCCTGAAGCACACTAATAAAGTTCCTTGACTGCCTAATCTTCAAATTAGTATGAAAGAAACCTGTGTTTGCTGACCCTTCTTTAACCCATGAAAGTCTTGCTTTTTGCTTGAGCATTGTGTTTAGATGAACTTCTCTTGAATTGAAAGTATTTTCTGCAGTTACCAACTTGTCTAGAGCAATTGCATCAAAAGGGTTCATATCAGATTCTTGCATTACTTTCTGAACATCTTGTTCTGCTTCTTTCAGTTTCTCATACACATTACCAAAGACACTCCAGTTCCAATCCTTAAGGATATTTTTTAATTTTTTTAACTTCTGTTGAAAGATATGGGCAGAATTGCCACTAATTTCTTCACTCCAACTTTGAAGAACAACTTCCATGAACTGAGGGTGAGATAACCACATTTTTTGAAACTTCCAAGGAATGTTTTTAGGTTTAGGAATTGCAACATTTCCTCCTAATAAAGGAGAGTGATCTGAGTCAATTCTCAAGCCAACTTTATAGCTCCAATCTTCATTTTGTTGAAACCATAATTGATTATAAACATCTCTATCTAGATTACACATGATTCTTCTAGTCCCATGCTGACAATTTGACCAAGAGTGCTGCAATCCAGTTTTTGGAGTTTGTATCATTCTACAATTTGCTAAACAAGTATTAAATTCTTGCATTGCTTTTCTATTAGCTGCTCTACCACCAATTTTCTCTTCAGAAGTAGTGATGGAATTAAAATCTCCAATTGCCATCCATGGTTGTTTCAGATCACTTATAAGTTCCATTTCTGTCCATAGAAATCTTCTTTGAACAATACCAACATGAGCATGCACACCAGAAACAAGCAAATCACCCACACTGACTGTGATCATCTGACTTGACATTGAAATCACTGTTGGTTCTGGCAATGTTCTATTCCAAAATAGCCATATGTTGCATTTTTTATTAGAAACTGAATTATGTATCACTTTATTCTCCATACCAGAAAGATTTAGTTTATTGCAAAAGAAAGAACTACAAAAAACTTTAGGTTCAGCTATGAAAACTAAGGAAGGCTGAAATTGTTTTATTAGGGACCTTAGTTTATTTTGAGCCTTTATTCTTTTAAGGCCCCTTAAGTTCCAGAAAAGAACTTTCATTGTTGAGATTGGAGACCCTTAGTGCCTCCTTTATTATGAGTTTTTATAAAGTTATATTTAACAGGATTTTGCTGAGATGGTACATTTGGAGCTTCAACAGTAGTTGCAGACCCTTGTTTTGTTGATGAAGGCTTTGAAATGATTCTAGACCAAGAAGTAGTTGGAATTTGTTCTTCAGTTATTGTTCCTTCTTTTCCATTGATGTACTTAACAAAACTATTTTCCAAAGAATTATTTTCCACAATTTTTTGAACCTTGGTTGGAGAAAGAGTAACCCTGTCTTCATGCTTGTTAGTGATGTTTCCAACAGTAGTTGTGTCCAGTAAGGAACCAAACATACCAGAAGTAATTTTAATTGGATTTACAATTTGAGGAGAGTGATTAATCTGTAAAATAGGAGTTTCACAATGTTCAAAATCCGTTGAAGATGTATTTGATGAAGACTTTACTTGATTGCTGGATCTTAAAGATGGATCACAAATGTCAAACTTGACATTGTTTAAGATATTAAAGTTCTTTGGAGTACTGACAGTTTGTTTTGGAGGAGATCCATTTTGGGCAGAATTCTTGACTCTACATTCCATCCTGAGATGCCCAACAATTTTGCAGTGATCACAGAATTTTGGAGGTTTGGTTAATATCACACTTTGCATAAACCCTCCAAATTTGGTTTTGATCCATAGTTTGCTAGGAAATGTATTTGCAAGATCAATATTCACCAAGACTCTTGCATAATAACCATTATCATACTTCAATGTTGCATCATCAACTTTAACTGGAGTACATAAAGCTCTGCAAATTGTGAAAAGTGTTTGTTCATCCCAATATTCCAAACTTAGACCAGGAAGATGAACCCAGATCATTGCCGATGAGGTTCTATGATTTTCTGGCCTAAAATCTGGCATCCAATTTCGAATCCAAAGAACCTGATCTTCAACTTCCCATTTGCCAGCCTTAATGCTCATCTTGTCCTTCTCATTATCAAGTTTAATGGTGAGAAAACCTTTACCCAGGGGAATCATTTTACACTGACCATCAATCTTCCATTGATTTTTCAGATTTGAAACCACCTCAGAAAATTTCAATCGAGTTAAATCTAAACGACCAATCAAAGAGAATTTCCAAACATCACAACGTTCTTCAGTATTGCTTATTAAATCTATAGAAGGACTATCAATCGGAGAAATATCCAAATCAACAACCGATGAATCCATTTCTGGATTTAAGTTTTTTTCCATGAAAATTAAAAAAGAAACAGACCCTAGCTAAATTGAAACCAGGAAAGGATCTGATTATGATTTAAACACCAATCATTTGAACAAGATCAAGAAAAAAACCTGAATTTTCACCTGAAATTAATGCTCTGATCCACAGGGATGATGAGTGAATGAAAAAAAAATTCCACTGAGTTAATCGCCGATCCTCATAGCGCAACTCAGTCCGCACACATCCAAACTTCGAATAAACTAATCAAAATTTTGTGTTAATTAAGTAAGGGCAGATTAGCCATTTTGAAAATAATTGGTTAAGAAGTATTATGTTTTACTTCATAATGACCTGAAATTTATCTCATTAGGTATACACCAATTAATCTAAATATACCCCAATTTAGCCAGATTCTTTTAGTTGGAAAGCTTACAGAATGAAAGCCAAAATAGAACATGTGAGCTTACATGATGGTCATGCTAATTACTTGGCCAAATAATTTTATTTGATTTGATTATTTATTTACTAAAGAAACATAAAAAGATTCAAATCCTAAAAATTCAAACAACGCACGTACACTTTTGTGTCGTGAGAGATTCATCTAGAACTTGCACTCCACTACATTCTTCTTGGAGTGTTTCACGAGAACACCCCATAACCCAAATACGTGCATACCACTACTAAGCCTAATTTGTGAAATTGGATCAAGTTGCCGCTCGAAAACGGTAAATAAAAAATATGATTGACGCTGCTACGACGTAGTATACTAACTAGTTGTGAATAAGATATTAACACGATATCTGCATCCTAACGCGTTAAGGTAACTATTGACTTAAGGTTCCTAAGTTTTTTCTTTTGGAGCTTAGGTTTGAAGTTTTTTTTTGGGCTGATGTTGTTTTTGCTTCTTCGTGTGCTTGTTGTTTTCCTTTTTCTTTTTTCTTTTTTGTTCCTTTGGTGTCACTCTTGGTGACATCTTTGTTTTTTAATTAAATTTGCCCTTTTCCCGTTAAAAAAAAATTCAACACCGCATTAGCAACCATAATTGACACTTATAGTTCACAAATTTTACTGTTTGCCTCTTTCTAACCCCGAACTAGGTTCGCATCTTGGATTCAACGTACAAAATTCGCCCATTATACATCTAACATGCTTCTGAGTTTACGGACAATCTAAATTGATCGACATTGGCCGTAAATGTCTACAAACGGTATGAGGTCTGGATATCTTGGTCTGTCAAAGGAGAGATGATACTTTCATTTTCTTTGATTATTTTATTTTATTTTTATACCAAATTGAAATGGTGAAATTGTCATTTTTTTTTTTTCGGAACGGAAGGGTATATGATTTTACTCGTACCGCAGCCATAAAGAGGACAACATAACATAGAAAAAGAAAATCCGCACGTGCTGATTCCTAACTCTCAACGGTCTTTAACACGCTTCTGCAGAACTTAATTCAGTTCATCTTCCCTTCATTTCAACCCGATGATTCCTCTCTATTTTCCCGCGAAAAAAAAACATCACCTCTCTCTCTCTCTGTTTTTTCTCTCTCCAGAATACTCAACCAGTCTGACCAAAACCACCATGAACAACCGCCTCAACGACAACAATAACTGCTAACAAACACAACTCCGCCACCATTGCCACCGTCATAAATGTCCAACAATCCATCATCATCATCAGCATCACCAAATAAATCAGATAAGCAAACCACAACAACAGATCAAAATGATTCCGAGAAAAAAGACATTACAAAATCTAAACTAAGGAAAATTCCACCAATCCCAATTCGACGACCAAACAAAGATGAAACCCTAAATTTAATTTTGGAAGATGGAGGTGAATATGAATCTAGTTTTGGTGGTGATTCATCACCTATTGTTGCATCAGCACTTGGACTTAATCATATTAGAACAAGATCTGATGCTTCACCTTTGCCTTCGAGATTCTCAACAACACCTTCTTCAGCACCACCAGTAATAGCTTCTTCTTCTGATCATAACAATGTTAGAGATGCTGTTGATGTTAATAAACCTAAATGGACCCTTCCTCGCGACCCAGGTACATGTGAATTTCGTTTCGTTTTCATTTTGTTGTTGTTGCGGAATTCTATTAAGAAATTGATTTGATTTGAGGGATTATTAGGTTTTTCATTTTTGGGGTTTCTAATGCTTTGGAAATTGTTTTCAACTATGCGCGTGTGTGTGCAGTGAAGAAGAGTCTATTGAACACTCAATCGAAATCGTTAAGACTTCCATTTATTCTTAATCCAGCATTGCAGGTAAAATGTTTGTGATTGGGGGTTTTGAGAAACGGTGGTGAGTTTTAGTAAGCTCAATAGATTTTGGTTTATTTACTTTTGTTAGGTTTTGGACACAGCTAAGGAAATTCAATCACCTCGTTTTCAAGCTATATTGCGTGTAACGAGTGGTCGTAGGAAAAGAAATCCTGCTGATGTTAAGAGTTTCTCTCATGAACTTAATTCTAAAGGTGTTCGACCTTTTCCGTTCTGGAAGTCTCGTGCTTTAGCTCATCCAGAGGTAAATGAAAGGCTATTTTTGTTGAAGCTTAATTATGTTGGGAAGTTTTGTTGTTAATGTTTGTTTATCTGTTTTTACCTTGCAGGAGATTATGGCAATTATCAGGACAAAATTTGATCGGTTAAAAGAAGAAGTTAATTCCGATTTAGGTATATTGGCTGGTGATTTGGTGAGCATTCTTGAAAAGAATGCAGATGCACATCCAGAGTGGAGAGAGACTTTGGAAGATTTGTTAGTTGTTGCCCGGAAATGTGCCATGATGTCACCTAGTGAGTTCTGGACGAAGTGCGAAGCCATAGTTCAGAATCTAGATGATAAACGTCAAGAACTCCCAATGGGGATCTTGAAACAAGCACATACCAGGATTCTTTTTATCCTCACCCGGTGTACTCGTCTATTACAGTTCCAGAATGAGAACATGTTTGAGGATGAACATATACTTGGACTACATCAGCTTAGTGATCTTGGGGTTTATCCTGCACAAATGTACGAGGGCGGGTTTCAGGTACCTACGAAAAGCTCATTAGTTGGGAAAGAAGCTAATGAGAAACACCTAAAGAAGACCCAAGATCATGATGATCAAAAGTGGGGTAGCTCTGAACCAGTGGAGCCTGGTACTGCAAAAAGTGTTGATTCATGCAGGGATCGCATGTCCTCCTGGAAGAAACTTCCATGTGCTGCCGAAAAGAACCAAAGGAAAGATGACGAGATTTCTACCCCACGTAAGGATAAAGCGGACTCTGATAAAACTGCACTGGGTATCAGCGACACTAGCGAAAATGTCAATACCCCGGAATGCCTTCCTGATGCCTCAGATGTTCCTCCAAATGTGAAGAGAGTAACCTGGGGTTTATGGGGAGATCAGCACAGTGTGGCCTATGAGAATTCTATGATCTGCCGCATCTGTGAGGTTGAAATACCAACAGTTCATGTGGAATTTCACTCTAGGATCTGTACAATTGCTGATAGATGTGATTTGAAAGGCTTAACTGTGAATGAGCGATTGGAAAGGGTTGCTGAAACTCTTGAGAAGATACTGGAAACATGCACACCGAAAGGCTCGGATACTGCAGAAGGAAGTCCTGAAGTTGCTAGAGTATCTACATCTAGTGTGAGTGAAGAGATTGATGGCCTAACTCCTAGGGCAAATTGTTCATCTCATGCGTGTTCCAAAAACTTGGCGGAATATGTTCCAGAAGATCAAAATGCTTTGGTCATGGATGAGCTGGAAGTTTCAACTGGAATGTCTTGCAAGACCCTTTCAGCCGTGATTCCTGATCCCGGTGTAGCAGCATCATCAGCAGGAAGCATGACCCCCCGTTCTCCACTTATGACACCACGGACAAATCAGCTTGACTTGCTATTGGGTGGAAGAAGGTTGATTTCGGAGTGCGAAAACTTTCAGCAGGTATCTTTCTTGACGCATCCTTCTTTAGTACATGATCGTTGTACTCCATTAGTATTCATAAGTGAAGGAATTGGTGTAGTCTGAGATATATTATCTATAAAGCACAAATGTTCTAGATTCTGAGGGAATTAGGAAATTTATGGAGCCATAGAGAAAACTAGTAGCGCGACCTTATCATTAGTAATTACATTTGACACCTTTAAACTCAGAAATCAAGAATTCAGTTCTCCTTTAACTCAAATAATGTCTCAACAAAAATTGTGAAGAATCAAAGAGGATCGAAGGAAATGTTTTCCTTCTCTGAACCAGTTAGTAATATCACATTATCAATTTTGAATACACAGTGAATGATGATTTCCTATTTTGACCAACTCGTGTTTGTCCCAAGGAAACGTATTCAAGCCTGAAAATGCTTACTCGGGTTAAAGTTATCTAATCAGCCTCTTTTTTAGGAAATTGTCTGTCTCAACACCACTAAAACAATCACCATTGAATTGTCATATATTCTTTGGTTGAAAGAATACCTGCCAAGTTCTAGTAAACCAAAATACATGCTCTCTATTGTGATACAACTTCATCAGAAATTTCATTTCCATTTTTATCTAATCGTGACAGATAAACAAGCTATTGGACATCGCTCGTTCGGTTGCCAGTGTGAACAGCACCGATTACAGCACGTTGGCATATTTGGTTGATCGTCTAGAAGACTTAAAATATGCTATCCAGGATAGGAAGGTGGACGCCCT
Source organism: Papaver bracteatum (assembly GCA_023529315.1). Lineage (NCBI taxonomy): Eukaryota > Viridiplantae > Streptophyta > Magnoliopsida > Ranunculales > Papaveraceae > Papaver > Papaver bracteatum. The sequence continues at coordinate 1,417,932 of JAJJWX010003275.1, read as the reverse complement.
TGTTGTTGAGACGTTTGGAAGACGGATAGAGAAACTATTGCAGTAAGTTAATTTTTTTACATGCAAAATCTGATCCTCCATAAATTATAAATCACTTATTTGTTACCAGGCTATCCTTGTCTGTTTTAAGAAAATGTATTACACGATGATTTCAGTCAGCATTACTTAAGCAGTGTTTTCTGATGATTTTGGTGATAATATTTTTCCTGTATTTCATCTAAAAAGTTTCTCAAACTTTACAGGGAAAAGTATGTACATCTTTGTGCGCAGATAGATGATGAAAAAGTAGATTCATCTAGTTTCACAGTTGATGAAGATAGCTCAGATAGTGTCCGAGGAACCCCTATGAATACAAATGGTAAGGACCGAACATCCATAGAAGATTTCGAAATAATAAAACCAATCAGTCGAGGTGCATTTGGACGAGTTTTCCTTGCAAGGAAAAGAGCAACTGGTGACCTATTCGCTATTAAGGTATGTTCCATTTAGCTTGAAAGAAGTAAGGTTTTAACAAGTTACCGGTCGAAATCGTACCATTAAGTATATTTGTTACTGCTAGAAGCGAATATTGGTGCAGAGAAATGCTTAGGCATTTTGAATATATCTTGCTCATTCTACTCTTCTCTCTTTCCTTTGTGAGATGATAAAAATAATGAATCACTGAAAGAAATTTAATCAATTTTTTTGCTTAAAATGATTAACCAATACGTTTCTGAATTAAAAAAAGCGTACCTATCTGTATAAACAAAGCACTATATTAAGCATAGCTCCTAATGTCACAAAAGCGTCATCTGTAATGTAAATTAGGAGATGTTCAGGGCTCATACTTGATTTTAAGTCATTTAGTAGCTGGATATCTTTTAACAGATCCCTAGTCTCTCAATATGTGGATAGTTCTCTTTTAGGTGCACAAATTCGTAGGAAATTGAAACGACAACTTCATTCAGAATCTCAGATATCTCATTAATTTAACACATGCTATCTGTACATTTTCCAGTATTTAGTAGTCTTCTTATATACAATAAATTGAAGACATGTGAAGGTAGTTAATCTTCAATTTCCATCATTAAAATAACTAATAGATTATAAAATCTGTACAGGTTCTGAAAAAGGCTGATATGATTCGTAAAAATGCAGTTGAGAGCATTTTGGCTGAGCGTAACATCCTAATATCAGTTCGCAATCCTTTTGTGGTGAGAAAACCCCCAAAAATTGATCTATTCAGATCTACGTGAAACTTTTTCTCTAATATGTATTATGTATCCTACTATGGACAGGTGCGATTTTTCTACTCCTTCACATGCAGGGAAAATCTGTATTTAGTGATGGAGTACTTGAATGGAGGAGATCTGTACTCCTTGTTGAGAAATTTGGGTTGCCTGGAGGAAGAAATGGCACGTATATACATAGCGGAACTTGTAAGGCATTATATGATTATACCCTCAACTTAACTCCGACTCCTTCCATGCTCTAATTCTTTTCTGCAGTTGTTTAAATATATTTGTATTCACTTCCTTCAGGTTCTTGCACTGGAGTACCTGCATTCCATGAATGTGATTCATAGAGACATAAAGCCAGACAACTTGCTGATTGCACGTGATGGTCATATCAAGGTCAAAATCTTTAGATAACTTGTTTGTTTACGTTACGTGCTTGCTTCTGTACTTTGATGTAGAATCAAGTTCTTAGATTTGTGTGTGTTTTTTTTCACGTAAGACAACAGTTTATGGTTACAAATGGCAATGCTGTTCATGTCATTTCAAATATAGTCTAAGAAAGCTAATTCAGATGATTGGATCACACTTTTGAAGGGGCAATCTTCCTCAACTATCCTCGGATATTTTGAAGGATAGTTGTCTCCTACTCAATCAGGCTATCTGTTTTTCTCCCATGTATGATTATCCCTATGGCTCTTTAGGCTCTTGACCCTTAATGAAAGATACTGTATGCTTGTATTTACCCTAAAAATAATTTTTGTTGTTTGTTGTTTCTTTGCCGTTTCTGACCATTAGAAGGAAAAAAACATTTATACAAGTTTAAAACTATTCTTTATATAAAACTTTCACTGTGGAAGCTAAGAAATACTGCTGTTTGTGACTTCTCATAAGTCCTAATCCCTTTTGTTACAGTTGACAGATTTTGGGCTGTCGAAGGTAGGCCTTATCAATAGCACGGATGATCTATCAGGTCCAGCTAACACTTCTCTTGGAGACAATGAACCTAAACACTCAGAACAGCAAACCGCGAAGCGAGAACAACGCCAAAAGCAGTCAGCGGTTGGTACTCCTGATTATTTGGCACCTGAGATACTCCTTGGAATGGGACATGGTTCGTACGTGTTTGGTTTGTTCAGTCAAGTTTTATATTCAACAGAAACCAAATTGTTATAATTTTCTGTTGACTTGTTATATTTGTTCATTTTTACCTGGGTCCGTCTAGGCACTACAGCGGATTGGTGGTCTGTAGGTGTTATTCTTTTTGAGCTGCTCGTAGGTGTTCCACCATTTAATGCAGAAACCCCTCAGGTAAACATTCTGATCTTAAATTCACATGAAATGCACAGATGATTTTTTTAAAAGCTTGAAAAGATTTTCTTCCACTTTCTGATTGACATTTCTCGATTTCTTATGCTCCGACCTTGAGCTTTCATGTCCTTACTTAATATTGATGAAAGTGTAGAACTTGTTGCAAAAACATTATGGTCTATTGGCTAAAGGATGAGTTCGTTGTAAATACATGAAACTTATGGTCCCTACCAAATTTCTGTATTAGAAACCCATGCTCTCTGCATTGATAAGAAAAAAAAAAAAGTGCTCCGCCTCTCTGCCACAGTTTTGGACCAGAAAATTTTGCTGTGCACCAAGATAAGCTAAATGAAATATTTAAAAAGCTCTTGGAGATTAAATTGTGAATTCTTCTTGTTCCTTTCCCTTGTGACAGCAACTTCGAGTTAACTGCATTTTTTTTTTTGAAAGTTTCTTGTTTGCTCTAATTTTACCCATTTCCTTAAATGACCTCCTGAACTTAGACCACTTTTTTTTTTTTTTTTTTCTGCTCTTGTTTGTGCCAAATCAGTTTATTAAACCCCCTACCAAAACCTTAAAATTGCTGTCAAGGATTATTCTTATTTGAGGAAGGGTGAGAGCTTAGCGGAAAACGAATGCACTCTATGAATGGGATTATGGAATCAATCCTATTTCATTCATGCAGATCAGGAATTGATACTAATTTCTTTTATTCTACTTTGCAGCAAATATTTGATAACATAATGAACAGAGATATACCGTGGCCTTACGTACCCGAGGAAATGAGCCATGAAGCATTTGACTTGATTGACCAGTAAGATTCACGGATCATACATCATATCTTCTTCTTTCTTACCTTTTTCTTACAAGAATCAAGTTTTAAGAATATTATTGTGCTATATAATTCTAAATACAGATTATCGACTCAGATGAGCAAAGAAAGGTCTTTACTAAATATTCAAGACACATACGCAAAATAGCCTAGATTCAGTTTAGCGGAGAACGAATAATAGTAATAAATTTTTAGCATAGATGCATGGTTCATCTTATAATATAGACTTAGTAAATCCAAACCTAGAGACGAGAAGTTTGGAGTGAAATTATAAAGACCAGATCATTCTAAGTTATCTACGCATCCTGTCTTGTTCAGAACTGTCAATTACAGTATAGGATGCATGTAATAACAATATTTATTTTTCAGGCTTCTGATTGAAAACCCAGTCCAGAGACTTGGAGCAACGGGAGCTAGAGAGGTAAATTAATCAAGATTGAGTTCTGTAAGTTTTCATTCCCCATTTTATAAGGATAGAATCATAGATGTAGTATGACGAAATAGAACCCACTTATTGCAGGTTAAGCGGCATCCTTTCTTCAAGGACATCAACTGGGATACACTAGCGCGACAGAAGGTGATATATTATATCTGATTACCATATTGAATTTTTACACACAATCATAGAGTTTGCTAGAGTCAATTGGCACCCGTAACTGGTACCCCGTTTTGCCAATTACGGATCCATATAATTCAAAACAGGAAACAGACCCATCGTAAATAACCAGTTCCCATTCTGGGTACTCTGGTTTTCAATAGATGCAGAAGTAGAACTGGCTTATAAAATTTGAGAATTTCTGTTTCTTCATGTTAAACATCTTTACATGTACAAATTACATGTTTAACCCCTCATTATTGTTTCATCGGTTCCACCGTTCCAGGTACCTAAACCAGAACAGACAAGAATCAAACCGACATATTGCACAGATTCCCATTTCCATGTATAGTTCAGTAACTGAAGTATTGTCAACCCTAATGTTGAATCTCTTACATATTCCTGCTTGCAGGCTGCCTTTATTCCAGCAGCAGATAGTGCATATGACACAAGTTATTTTACAAGCCGCTACATATGGAGTAATGCTGACGAACACTTGAGTGTTGCAGCTAGTGATTTCGATGACATGACCGAAACATGTAGTGCATCCTGCAGCAGCAGCTCATACAGCAACCAACAAGATGAAGATGTATTACTCCTATAAATTTGTATCTCTTGTACATAGTTTTGGTTTCGAGTTTAATTTCTAACTAACTTATAAATCATATCTTTGAAGCAGGGCGATGAATGTGGTAATCTGGCAGATTTTGGAGGACCCAATCTTCAAGTGAAGTACTCCTTCAGTAATTTTTCTTTCAAGGTAAATATCCCTGACCCATAATAGTTTGTTGCAAACGCCTCAGCTCAAACTCGATAGTGATTAGTAACATGTCTTCTAATCATGTTAACAGTATTTCAGTTTTTACCCAATTTCAGGTTTGGAGTTTGAACAATTGTCTCCAAATGTCCCCAAAGTTTCATTCAGTGAACAGGCCTAACAGTCTTATAATTTTTTGTTGTTATTTGAGCAGAACTTGTCTCAGCTGGCCTCTATCAACTACGATTTGGTAGTAAAAAATAATCAGGATTCCCCGAAGGCTCCAAACACAACTCACTGAATCAAAAATATCCACTCTGTGTTAAGATGACACTGCTACAGCTCAGTGAATCAAACATATCCACTCTCAGTGTTAAGATGACACTGGTACAGTTCAGATTTGCGATAGTGAAATGAATGCTCGAGCTGGAAGATCGAGGTGGCACTTTGCTAGTAGTAGGGTTCCTGTGGGCAAGGAGGGACCCTTTTCTGGTAGCAGGATTCTTGTAGGCTATTGTAGAAAGCTCTCACTCTAAACGTAAACAACCAAGTGAAGTGTTAGAAAGCTGGAAAAAGTTCAGATGCAGCTGTTGCTTCCCCTAATTCTCTTATACTTGTATTGAAGCAACACTCATCTGCATTTTTCAAACAGCAATTATTTACATGTATATATTATCCTCACTGGTCAAAAAAGAAATATAGCCTGCTTAGTTGCAAGTTCAAACACAGTTAACTCCATCTCGCAAAAGATTTCTTACCTGGAATTCAAGCAATGTAGGCAAGAAAGAAAAATAATTTTGGCTAATAGATTAGATTCAAATCTCATCGAAATTAGGGCCATAGTTAGGTACAGAAAACCTACTCGCCACGTGTTCGTACAAGATTGAACGAGATAACAAAGTAAATCTTCGGACGAGATATTATTCACTGAACCACAGAGAAATGTCAGTGATAAGACTAATCAAGTGTCAGACCCGCTTTAACGAATTTTAGATCTGCGAAGTTAAGTCTAAGGGTAACGGGATATTAGCCAGCGAGATGACGATGACTTGCATAAGAAGATATTCCGTGAAGAAGGGGAAGTATGCGAAGTATAAGATACGAAATATGGATTGTTACGCAAGAAACAGGACAGCTGTCCCCGACAACAACCGAATTTTAAGGCCAAAAGGAAGCGAAAACTTTATTGAAAATGGATCGAGCGAAGTAAATAGTAGAGTCACATGAATTGTGTGACTTCTGGCGAAGTAAAATGAACTGTAACCCATTATGTAATTTTCCCCATAAATAGAGGACTTAGCCCATTGTAGTTGGGGTTGGAACTTTTAATGAGTGAGGAGTATTGTAAAGGGAGATAAGATAGGGATCTTGAGAGAGTCCTTGGCATAACTTGTAACTTCATATTCATAAACTAAATAGAATCAATACTTGTTTTCATTTCGTGTGAGTTCATATCTTTGTATTGTAGAAATTATTAATTGGATGTAACTATGGATTTTCCATAGTTACAATAATAATGTCAGATCGTCAGTATTACAGCTTTTGTTGATATCATTTTAATCTTATTGCAACACATACAAGCTTGCTTTACTCTTTATAGTGTTTTATGGAGGGTCCTATTGTCCCTCCATGTTTTTGTTTGGGATATTTTGATTTTGGGTCACAAAAAAATGATAGAGTTACGATTGGGTCACAATTTTTTTTTAATTAGAGTTTGGGTCACAGGATCGTCGTTGGCCGTCTTGACTGTTACGAAAGTTCATTAAAGCCAAATCATTAAATTGTCAAATTAGTTCAAATCTTCCATTTTTAATTTTCTTATGTATTTAAAATCCATGCTATAATTAGCTAGCTAAAAATAATAAATCTCTTTCCTAACATTAACATTAAGAAAAATGTCAAAAATTAATTATACTTAACTATCAACCAATGCACCTATTGTTGCCATAATTAATTAAGTCCTAATAAATTAATTAATCAAAATGGAAATATGATTTATATTTTCAAGATATATTAAGAGCATAATCAATTAACATTTATTCTTATTGATAATTAACATTTATTATTAACATTTAATTAAGAACAGGCCCTAGCTCAGCTGGTCATCCCCGTTCTCCAAAGTTTCATGCCTTCCAGGAAGTCCCAGGTTCAAGCCCCCAATGGCGTAATATTGCAGGAATTAACATAGAAGGTAGTGTTAGTTTGCCCCCTTGTGACACAATCTCAGCCCCCCATCCGAGACTCGCTGGTAGGTTAGAACAACAACCTGTTCAATTATTGTACATGAAAAATGGTTGTTCAAATCAACAAAGCACAACAACCTGTTCAATTATTGTACATGAAAAATGGTTGTCCAAATCAACAAATGTGATGGTTTGAACCTTGAGACGGAATATCCGACGCGCGTTTGGTGTAAAGACTCGCGTCGTTCAAAAAAACACTGGCGTCAGAAGTAAAAACGCATGCGTTACTGTTCCTAGAGCGCGTCAGAACAAATAGCGCCAGCGTCCGTTCTGATAACGCCAGCGTTAGTCACCATGACGCCAACAACTCAATCTGAACGGCTCCGGAACTCTTTGATCCAACGGCTACATTTCCTCAAATTTATAAATACTCCTCATTTCAACTCTAAATTCACAAATTCTACACATTCTTCCCTCTCAAATTATCTACAAAAATGCCTCCAAAAGTTCGTTTTGTTAGATTCACTAAAGAAGAGGATTTAGCTATTTGCAGAGCCTACGTTTTTCAAACAGAAGATGTTGCCGCTGATATTGCTATCGGTAGGAATGTATCACAATCGACGTTCTAGCCGAAAGTTTTTGAAATGTTCGTTGCTAAAACAATGAACATTAATATGCGTGATTGTCATAGATCGGCATATCGTTTTAGTGTAATTAGTTGTAATGTATCGAAGTTCATCGCTCAACTAATGGAGAATCACAAAAATAAGCTCAACGGTGAAGCCGAACATGAATTGGAACCCAGAAATCTAGCGATGTGGCCATCATCTCACCGCGATCGTCAGTTAGAATTCCATGCTTGTTTCAGCATTCTTAGGGTGCTCATCAAATACATTCCCTACACCGTCCTAGGTTTTACTCCAAACGCCAAATTCTATGGAAATTCAAATGGGCTCTCAAATAAATGTCGCGGGCGGTGTTACTTCAAACGCCAACGGCTACGTTTTGTTTCTCTGACCTATAAATTTCTTTCCTCCCATCTCCTTCTTCTCTTTAAGCTCTTAATCTCCTTAATCTCCTTCTTCTTCTTTTTCACATCTCCTTAATCTCTCCCACTCTGCAGAAATATCTGTTAGAAATCGTGGTCCCAAATTTACTGAAGAAGAGGATATAACTATATGCAAAGCATATTTTTTTCATAGGGTAATAACTGGCATGGGCTTTCATCAAGACACTTATTTTTGGAAGAACGTTTTGTCAATGTTCGTCTCACTGACGGGAAACCCAGGAAACCGAGATGCTTGTCGATTGCGTGCTCGTTTTCAATCTATTAGTCTTACAGTCCAGCCATTTGTTGCTCTGGTAATTGAAATTGATCGAGAAAAGTTCATCGGTGTAACTGAAGATGAAGTCATCCAAACAACTCTTGATAATTGGGAGGAATCTCAGGGCAAACCTTTTCGTTACGAAGCGTGTTTTAGAATTCTAAAAGATGGTCCATATCAAGCACATCGTTACTGCACTCGAATACCGCTTCCGGTCTTTACAATGGAAGAAGATGTTACTCTTGTTCGATGTTGGATACATCGTTTGAGGAGACCAATAAACAATGAACATTTCTGGGAAAGAATATTGGGACATTTTGTAGCATCGCAGAACGCAAGCATAAGAAACACTAAGAGCCTAGAACTAAGAACTGCATTCATCACTAATGAAATCAAACATTATACGGAAGTTTTTTGGATGGTTCACCATAGCTATTCTGGATTATCCAACGAAGAACCGGTGAGTATCTTCCATTTTTCCTCACTGATGAACTGCATTATAAATATCTAAAATTGTTGTTTTCTATGTTTTACAGAAAACCATCGCTCTGACCAAGTTTACTGAAGAAAGCGGAAGAGAGTTTAAGCATTTTGAATGCTATGAACTTTACAGAGAAAATGTCGCTGGATTTGATGTAGTTTGATGTTTTTGTTGCGGTTTATTAAAATGTAGTTTGATGTTATTTGCAAGTTCAAATTGTAATAAATTTCACTTAATCTGAAGTGGAAATCTATTTTAAAATATAAACATTTCCATTCATTCATATTACTGCCAATTCTTTTACAAGATATAAACTTTAGACAATAATAAAATCTTCAATAAAAATCAAGTACAAGGTTTGGCCTCCTGTTTATCTTCATTTGACGTATTTTCCATTCGACGCGCTCTTTGACAGTTTCACCTTTGTTTTTGAATTTTTTGTTGTTAACTTTCAAAACTAGAGCTATTCTTTGCCTTTTAACGGAACTTTTTCTTGGAGCAAATTCTAAAAATTGCACTTCCCTTTTACAATTTTCAATCTTTTTAAAACTCCCACATATCTTAGAAACAACAGCTTCAAGTTTGGCATCGCAAAAAAGTGTGATCGCCTTTTGAGCCATTTTAGAAGAGAAAATTATGGAAATATTTGGTAGTAATTGTAGATTTATAATAGAAATATTGGAATCATAGAAATATATTCAAGTGAATTTTGGTGTGAGTGAATTGTCCGAAGATGGTGGTAATTTATAGAGGGGAAAAGTGAAATTCAAAATTTTAAAAACCAACCGTTGGCATCAAAAGAAAAAACACTGGCGACATACATTGTAACGCGGCGTTGGTTCTTCTGACGCCAGAGTTATTCATTCGAGCGCTTGCGTTATACCTGTGAGCGCCAGTGTTTTCAGCCATGTCGCGCGCATATTGGTCTAACGCTCACTGATTTCCCATAGTGGAAAACCCAGTTTGGCCATCCACCTGGCTGAATATATTTTTGTGTTTGGTGGTTGCCATTGGAAATACTCTTAGGCTTCCAACTAGTTAATATAAGCATAGTCATACTAAATATTTATTCTTTACGAATCAAATTTTAGATTAACGGAAACTTCATTTCTAGCAAATAATTATATGAAATTACGCCAACCTGGTTATAAAAATACAAGAATGGTTGTAGAAGATTTTGGACATTCAGATTTTTAATTGGTGAAAATTCTTGGAAATTTGTTTTCCCACATATTTTTAGAATCCTATTATTGGGGCTGTTTGGATTTGACTTTTTGGGGGCTAAATTGCTTTGTGTAGATAAGAAATGGATAGGGGGAGGTCTCAAGTGATTAAAAATTCAGATTTACCCTTTCCTAATAAATCCATTTTAAAAACAAATCTTATATAATTAAAACCTAAAACCTATTCCTATTTCAAGCCCCAAAAATCAAAACCATTTCATTTTAATTTCTCTTCTCTTCTTCTCAAAAACACTCTCCAAAACCTCTCAAAAACACTCTCCAAAACCTAACAATATCTCCCTTTCTTATCCACTGATTCCTGAAGAAGCTCAAGATGGCAGCAAGATCAAGAGTGACAAGATCCGGCCGATTGAACCCTGATTCTAAAATAGGGCAAGTTATTGATGTTCCTTTTAATGGAAATGTGGGGAAGCAATCTGTTCAAACACCTGCGAATCCTACACAAATGAATCATACTAGGTAAGAATCGAAAAACCCACCATTTATTTTACCATTAGATTGAAAAACTAGGTTCGATTGATGGTTTTAGGGTTTCCAGAAAAGGTTTTCTGAAGCACTTACGGCTTGGATCTCATAGCGTCCTGGCCGTAATTGTATATAACAGTTGGGACGTCAGGAACTCCCAGCCATTAATGTGTAAATCGGTTGGGAAAATTTGGTAACCCAACCGTAAAATACATTTACGGAAGGGTATTTGCCAGCCGTAAGTTGTCATGTGTTTGCAGAGTAAAATCGAGTGATAATTGTTTCGGCTGGGAGTTTCTTACCATAAATAAAATTTCCTATACTTTGTGTTTATTTTCCAGCCGATATTTTGTTTACGGCGGGGTGGTCCGCATATTTCTAAGCCGATATTGTGTTAACGGTTAGGTCGTCTGCACATTTCAAATCCGAAACTGTGTTTACGGATGGATTATATGTTATTTCCAAACCATAATTGTATCACTCCTTGTGAATTGGTCCTTCCCTCTGATATGTTTTTCATAATTTTTAGGAGGAACTCTGAAAAGGAGAAAGAACCCCAGGAACTACCAATGTGTGATATTGCTACGATGATGGTACGTAGGCTAAGTATGTGATCCATTTTCTTTTTTTGTATACGTTGCTAAAATTATGTACCACTATTAATTGAATGATGTGAAAATAGGTCAAGAGACCTAAGTGGATTGCCAGGGGACTGATCCGTCACATTGAGGAGGTTCTATATTTGGATTGCGAGGAACAAAGAACACTGATTAGGAGGCTTCAGGAGTTACATAATCCAGCAAAGGATGATCTCTATACTAACGATAAGGATGATTGGATCAGTCTTTCCCAAACTCCCGAAAGTTCTTCATCATCTTCTGAGGAAGTTCCTTCGATTGTTGGTCGTAGTGGATGATTGTAGGTTATGTACTTTTTTATGTCAGACTTTTATCCTGTTTTAGGTTATGGATTTGGGTGATTTACTTTTCAGACTTACATTTCAATATGTAGACTTAACTTTGAATGAATGGATACTAGTATTTTGATTCTTAATGTATCAGATTTTTGTGCAAGTATAATATTATATTAATTATGGCTAGGATATCCAGCCGTCAGTTACTTACGGTTAGGACTTCCAGCCGTCATTTATTAACGGCTAGGATATTAAGCCGTTAAACTAACATGTCCCATATTATCGGCGAGATTTCCTGGCCATAATTTTGTTTACGGTTTGGTTTCTCAGCCGTAACAAAGTTTAATCTGAAAGTTATATTCCAGGAAGCGTTACGTCACAGATTCCCATCTGTAAAACTGACAGTACCCTTATTTACGGGGAGAAATCCTGGCCGTATTTTTTTATGGTTTGGTTTCCCAGTCATGAAACTGATAGTACCCAGAACAACGGTTAGGATTCCTAGCCGTTACTTGATTTCGGTTAGGTTTACCAGCCGTGATGAAGAAGAACAAGTCACTTGGGTCATTACGGCTAGTTCGTGTCAGCATATTACCTGGTCGTAACTACCTCTAAATAACCACATTTTTTCATATTATCATTACAAACACAAAATAAGAGTAAAACTAGATTCTTTATATATAATGAGTGATTCAAAATACATAGGTTCACATCACATTGCTATCATATTATCATATTAATAACTACCATTCAAAAAACATTGTTATCATATACCTTCACACGACAATTACTCATAGTCATCATCATCGGAGTCATCCTCATCGGAACTCATTAGTACACTCAACGGGACATCCCTCGACAACTGTAATGCCTCCCACAACTGAAATATTTCCTCGAACCTATGACACCAACTGATAGGTGTCTAAAACACTCAATTTTAGTAACGACTTCTTACATTATTTTTATTAGTTTTCTTGTGAAATTGTATATTATGTTTGCTTTTATTTCTTTTTAGGTACAATGACTTACATGCGCATAAAGGAGAAGAAGGCATCGATATGTGGTGTATTGCGTTGCGCGTTTACATCTCATATCAACTGTGTCACCAGCCAAGTGAATTTCAGGTGCAACAAGCAGGGTGGCAGAGTCATGGGCCTAGTTTGGCATGTACACCAAGTACAAAGAGCATATTCAACTGTAGCCTACATTAGTGGACTGCACCACTTTGGCAAGGCACGTGCGAGCTGGTGGAGGAAAAAATTCAAAGCAAAGTAGGTCACTTTGTTACAGAAAGGGGACCGAGTCCTTCATCAGTTCAAGACAGGAGACTCAACATTTCTTCTCGTTGCTTGCTAGAGATCAACAGCTACATCGAGCTAGTGAAGAGAAGGAGAAATTGGTAGAGTTTGGGTTTGTGTTTGATAGTTAGAACCTGAAATTCAAGCCGTGAAATACAGGGAAGAAACACAAGATACTTCCATTGAAGATGGTGATCAACAGAGCAGACTACAGCGTGATTGAAGGTCTGTAAAGGCTAAGGAAGCATGGGTTGCAATGAATTCTAGTAGGAAGCAACAGTTGATCCGGGTTTGAAGTTGGAGATAACATCTCTAATTCTGCCATGTCCATACAGCTAGGTTGTGTTGTTGCTGGAGACTGAATATGTAGATTTTGAGTGATTGGCTGATTTGATTGAATGGGTTTTGTAAGGAAGTTGATTGCAATGCAGGGAATGAATTAAGGAGAGCTCACATAATAGCAGAATCGGCGCCTATGAGTTACCAGTTTCACGTACAAAAGGTGTTTGATTAAATGCCCGAAAGAATGGGAGTGATATTAAATTGGGATTGCAGTCAAGATCAGGAAGGAAGAGATGGTGCAGTCACGGCTGAAAGCTAATGAGGAATGGCAGGGCTTGGCATAAGCTGAGATAGTGGTGTTGTTCTTGCAATTGGAGCTAGTAATGAAGATACAAATGGAGAAGGCTGATGCAGTAAATGGTGAACTGCAGCTGCATAGAACTTACAGGCTATGTCGCAGCTGTGTTGCTGAGGTAGAGAATCCGGTGAAGGATGAGAAATTGTGCTGCTGGATAAGAGGTTTTGAAGAGCTACTGGCGAGATGAACAATGGAACCGAGCTATACAAGGACATGAAATCAAGGTTGTTGCTGCCTTTATTGGAAGTAGGTATTGACAGTGGTGACGAATATCGGTCGGAGGAGCTGCAGAGTGTGGGTGTTTGTCTAGGTCCGAGTTTGAGAAATGGAGTTGAGGGTTTGTTTGAGATGGATTTAGTAGAATGCAAGAATAAGTGCAAATATTTTGATGCTGGGGCAGTGAAGACAGTAAAAGAACATAAATATGTGGATGAGAGATTGCAGGTGGAATGGCTATTTTGTGGCTTAGTGAATGGTTTTGCTGTTGTTACTGATACATGAAATAAGAGATGCTCTTTGCTGTTGAACCATGTCGATGCAGGTGCATTGGTTTTACCTGAGATTTCAATTAAACTGAAATTGAAGCTAAAATGGAGTGTTGGTGGTCATGTGGTTGCATGTAGCAGCAACAGATGCAGCTAGGTGTTGAGTAAATAGTAATGAGCCATAGCTTGAGTAATGGATTCATGGCAGAAAATTCAAAATAGAGAATGAGGTGTCAAGAGATGTAGAGTTAGTCTGTGTATTTGAGGTTGCAAGGATAGATTGCAGTAGCTTGTAATGACCTGCAGGGGTATCCAAGTTATATCAAATGCTGCTGTAGCTGGACTGAGCTTGAATTACAGATGCTCATGGTGGAGATTCTGGTTACAAGGAGAGGTGGTTTTTTGTGTAGGGAGAAAGATGATGCTGCTTTCATGGATTGGGTACAATAAACTACATATAATGGTAGTGAGATTGCAGTGCTGTGGAAGGAGTTGGAGCTGCAGTTCGATGTTGGCGCAATCATGAACAGAATTGCAATGGAGTTTGCAGCTGGCATTGAAGCTCAAGTCTTTGTGCTGGGATCGAAACTGATATGGTGTTATAGAATAAACCTAGATGTATGTTTAGGACAGGATTTGATCTGAGATTGGAATTCAGGAGTTAGGTTATGATGCAGTATTGCAAGAGTTGCAGGAACTGGCAGTGCTTGAACCGGATTGCAGAAACTGTGCGTAAAAGTGAGCGAGAATGGCGCGCCGGTGGTACTAGTTCTGGATGCCGGATTTCAGAGGTTAGAGTGTGAATCATAATGTTTCAGTCAATCATGAAGTGGGTTCGAGTCGGATGCAAGAATCGATGGCCGGATATATGAGCTACATGGCACGCTTTTGGGTGCGTTTTCGCAAGAACAAGGAATTGGTTTAGATGGTATTTTGTGATTGTTTGAATTGCAGAGATATGGAGATGAGATGCTGGGAGTGTGCACTTGCTGGTGACAGTTTCCGATGGCTCAGTGGACGGAGTCAATTTTCCGGCAACAAATTCCGGCGACCGTTGACCGGATTCCGACAGTGACCCAGTTTTCCGGTGACCCATTTTTCACACAGAATTTTGAGATGGGTATTTACACATGGGCTTGGTGGACTACTTGGAAATGGGTTTTGAGACTTAACCTAATTTTTGGAAAGTATCCTTTTGGGGAGAAAAGCATATAAATAGAAAATCTTGATATAAACCTATATATCTCCATTAGGGGGCTGCTGCTACTTTAGGGTTCTAGGGTTTAGAAACATGATAGGTTTTCTATTCCTTATTGTTATGAACTCCTATGCCATGAGTAACTAAGTTTTTATTATTGGTTAAAGATGTAGTTGGATTTTGAAAACAAGTTATGATCTTTATGAATTAGTTTTCTCTCAAAACCATCGTTCACTTTCTACTGATTATAATAATTGCATGATTGATGTATTGCAATATGATTGAATGTTTGTTTGGTTGAGTCTAGAATTAATTGAACACACATCTTTATCTATAGCTATTTTAGGGTTTTCATCGAGCGATAACCTTGAATACGAGTTGCATGATATGATTATAGTTTTTAGTGATACACCCTTGTAATCATATGTAGAAGTTGACATTTGTTCGAATTGTCATGCGCAATGTATGATAGTTGCATTGATTAGCCTATTTCTGAAACTTAATGCTCCTAGGAATTGAACTTGATTAGCGCAAGGCGTTGAGTTATTCGTTAGGTAGAATTAACATACGCAAATCTAATGTGTGTTGATGACTTAGGAAATTTACGGAGTATTCTTGCAATAAGGTATTCTAGGGCTTTTGATTATAGCGATATTAAATACTAATTCTATTCATATATTCAACACTTGCTTACAATTGAAGATGAATTTTACAACCAATATTCTCACATCCTTGATATGCGTGTTTACTTTTTATTGTTTTTCTTTTATTATTTGCATAAAAATCAGAAAACCCCCGGTGTTACTTATAGGAAACCGAAACAAAGAGATAACCTAGTCCTCTCTGTGGGATCGATCCTTTCTTGCCCTTGCTATATTTTATATTTTGAGTAGTAAGAAAGTGTAATTTATTTTTGACGCATACGACAGCGATCAAATTTTGGCGCCGTTGCCGGGGAGGCAACGGTTGTCACTTGTTTTTGGTTTCTTATTTTTGTTTTGTTTTGTTTTTTTAGTTTTTCTTATTTTCTGGGTTTTAACTTTGTTTTGAGAATCATGTTTCTGGTACTTATTTCTCATGGATGGAGCATATTGGAACAATGGATACGGTTTCCAACAACCTCAACAACATGACAACTTCCAACCATATCATGGGTATAATCAAAACCAATTTATTGGCTATGATCAATATCCTACAGAATACTGGGGGTCCTCATACGTATCCATAACCTTATGGCGGGTATGTGTGTGATCAACCACAAGGATTGGAGGATTCTTATGCTAGTGAACAACAAGTCTCTAACTTGTTAGACAACTTTTCCAACTTTGTACGACAAGAGTTTCACAAAGCTAAAGAGACTAGAGACGAGCAACTCCAAGAACTTCGTGAAGGTATTGCTAACTTGCGAAGAGGCATTGATCAATGTAAGGAAGGTATGAATAATTCTAATGTGCATATGGTTTCTGATGAATATTTGATTGATGCTAATGTTGAAAAAGGCCAATCCTTGGGTACTTTCGTTGATAATTGTGTAGCTAACTCAACTCTTGATCTTAATAATGATCATTCGCCTATTCAAAAGAATGAGTTAGAGTTTAGCAACACTAAATTCAACTACGAAGAACCTTATGTTAACTATGAAAGTGACGGTGATTATGATACATTGCTTGAAACGACTCATGGTGACAACAAAGAGGAGTGTACAATGGAATCTTTTTGGGATCAAGATGAAGACGAAGAGGAATATGATGACACTAGTGCAGCTTGCTCAAGAATTGATCTTAATAATGATCAAGAGCCTATTCAAAGGGTGGAGCTTGAGGATGAAGCATTTTTGAGTGTTATGAAAAAGTTCCTTATAGCAAAATTTGGATCCGTGGTGGATTACGTGCCTTACAACAAAGAGGAGTGTGTTGAGAATGTGACCGTTATGACCAATATTATGGAAGACCCAATTGAACTTGTGAACGATTGTAATGATGATGTTTATGTCGAGACTTTGGTTAAGGCAAAAACGGACGAAGAATGGTTGCAAGGTTTAATAGAGGACCATGATATACAAGAGGTAAATAATTCACTTGATTTTTTCAAGGATGAAGAGGATTCCGTAATAAAATAGATTGTGCATGGTTTGTCTAACCCTTTGCATATTATTTCTTCTCCTTTACCTCTTATTGGTTTGAATTTATGTGCTTCGAAAACATTGTTAGATGACTTTGTTTCTCGATGTCCTCCATTAGAGACACTTGATTCTCATACTATGCAGGATTGTGAACAAGAAACATTGGAAGTACCCGACTCCTATATTCTTTATGCACTTCCAAATGTGGACAAGAATAAGTGTGGGGGAAAATTTTATCGGTTAATAGCTTCGTTTTTGTTTTATATTGCTAATATTTGTGCGAAGCTAGTGTTTTCAAAATAGGCGTTATGGGTGGATCCCCAACTTTTCCGATTATTGGTGTATGGGGAATTCAATTTGCAAGTCGGGCCGACGACTTTAAAACAAGCGCTAAATGGGAGGCAACCCACTGGTTTTGTGTATCTATCTCTATCTTTTTATTTTATTTTTAAGTCTTTTATCTTTATTTTCTTATTTTGGATATTTGCATATCAAAACTCCAACTTTAAGAGATTTGTGAACAATCTAGAATAAACACTAGCCTTTCTAAGTAGATGGAATTTTTTCTTGGCGGTGAGGTGTATATATTGGCTTAGTTGGGATTAGATGCCAACTAAATAGCTTGTTTAGTGTTTATTCTCTATTGTTCAGAAATAGCTATGAGTTGGAGTATCCGTTTGTATTATGCATTTTATTTTCATATTGTGTATATATATCATGTTATGGATTTCCCACCTTGACTTTCTTTGGACGATTCAATTTACATTGAGGACAATGTAAAGTTTAAGTGTGGGGGAGTGTTCTCATATAGAGTTTTTAGTCTTGTTATTTTTACCTTGTGTTTGAAAAAAATAAAAAAAAAAATAGAAAAAAATTAAAAAATTGCTTTATGAACTCCGAAACCTAGAAATATGGGCCTTTAGGATGACACTATCAATCTAAATGGATGGAACCATATTGGCTGGAGGAGTTGAGGAACCTATTAATTAAAAGGGACAAAATTATTCAAGTGTTACAAATAACATGATAGTTGCTACCATATCTCGGAATATCACCATGTCACATTCTATTTTTATTTTTCCATATTTATCTATTGTTCTCTAAGTGCTTTGGTGGGTCACTAAACATCGACTTGTTATTACTGCTAGGATGAAATAGAGTGATTGAGTTGCTAAAAAAAAAGAAGAAAAAAAGACGTACCAATTAGACCAAACGGAATAAAAAAGACACTTGGATAGCAGTATGTGTGAAACGTTGTCCCTGTCTCTGTCGCCTAAAAAAGCGTGGAATGAAGGATCCAAGGTAACTATCACGTACTTGCTGACAAGAAGCATGCGCTTGGATCCAAAAGATTGAATCATGCTGTCACAAAAAAAAAAGTGAAAAATAAAAGAAAGAAAGTATTATATTGGTTGAATAAAGTCACTTCTGGTTCCCTCGTATATGCCAATGAGTTGATGTAGAATTCAAACCAGTAGCTCAATCCAATAGGATGCATATGTTCATCTTGGCAGTGACCTTCAGACAGATATGGGAAACATCGATCACTTGTGAACATTCGCCAACATCAACCTCTATTTCCATCTTCTTAATATTTTCACTGTGATTGTGGTTAGTCATATTCCGAGTATTGTGGTTTGTTCAACTTTCTAAGAAGAGCTTAATTTACATATATATGAATTGAATTTGCATCAAGGTACCTCCTCCAATAGGCATTTTGTATTCGTTCATAGATTTGTCACAGGTAGCTGGAGTTGGAAATATAGGTTTTGTAGGTAGACCTCTTGTAAACCTTCACGAGACTATAACTCGTCCACTAGGGACACCTAGGGGTTTAAAGGCTTGTTATTTATGCTAAAAGTGACTGTAGCCTCGACGACACGGAGTTGTTGTATTTTAGGTTTGTTTTATTTGCTCGAGGACTAGCAAAGATTAAGTGTGAGGGAATTTTATAGGTGTCTAAAACACCCAATTTTAGAAACGACTTCTTACACTATTCTTATTAGTTTTCTTGTGAAATTGTATATTATGTTTGCTTTTATTTCTTTTTAGGTACAATGACTTACATGCGCATAAAGGAAAAGAAGGCATCGAAATGTGGTGTATTGCGTTGCGCGTTTACAGCTCATATCAACTGTGTCACCAGCCAAGTGAATTCCAGGTGCAACAAGCAGGGAGGCAGAGTCATGGGCCTAGTTTGGCATGTACACCAAGTACAAAGAGCATCTTCAACTGTAGCCTACATTAGTGGACTGCACCACTTTGGCAAGGCACGTGCGAGCTGGTGGAGGAAATAATTCAAAGCAAAGTAGGTCACTTTGTTACAGAAAGGGGACCGAGTCCTTTATCAGTTCAAGACAGGAGACTTAACATTTCTTCTCGTTGCTTGCCAGAGATCAACAACTACATCGAGCTAGCGAAGAGAAGGAGAAATTGGCAGAGTTTGAGTTTGTGTTTGATAGTTAGAACCTGAAATTCAAGCCGTGAAATACAGGGAAGAAACACAAGATACTGCCATTGAAGATGGTGATCAACAGAGCAGACTACATCGTGATTGAAGGTCTGTAAAGGCTAAGGAAGCATGGGTTGCAATGAATTCTAGAGGGAAGCAACAATTGAGTCAGGTTTGAAGTTGGAGAAAACAGCTCTAATTCTGCCATGTCCATACAGCTAGGTTGTGTTGTTGCTGGAGACTGAATATGTAGATTTTGGGTGATTGGATGATTTGATTGAATGGGTTTTGTAAGGAAGTTGATTGTAATGCAGGGAAGGAGTTAAGGAGAGCTCACACAACAGCAGAATCGGCGCCTCTGAGTTACCAGTTTCACGCACAAAAGGTGTTTGATTGAATGCCCAAAAGAATGGGAGTGATATTGAACTGGGATTGCAGTCAAGAGCAGGAAGGAAGAGCTGGTTCAGTCACGACTGAAAGCTAATGAGGAATGGCAGGGCTTGGCATGAGCTGAGATAGGGGTGTTGTTCTTGCAATTGGAGCTGGTAATGAAGCTACAAATAGAGAAGGCTGATGCAGTAAATGGTGAACTGCAGCTGCATAAAACTTACAGGCTATGTCGCAGCTGTGTTGCTGAAGTAGAGAATCCGGTGAAGGATGAGAAATTGTGCTGCTGGATAAGAGGGTTTGAAGAGCTACTGGCGAGATGAACAATGGAACCGAGCTATACAAGGACAGGAAATCAAGGCTGTTGCTGCCTTTATTGGAAGTAGGTATTGACAGTGGTGACGAATATCGGTCAGAGGAGCTGCAGAGTGTGGGTGTTTGTCTAGGTCCGAGTTTGAGAAATGGAGTTGAGGGTTTGTTTGAGATGGAGTTGGTAGAATGCAAGAATAAGTGCAAATATTTTGATGCTGGGGCAGTGAAGACAGTAAAAGAACATAAATCTGTGGATGAGAGATTGCAGGTGGAATGGCTATTTTGTGGCTTAATGAATGGTTTTGCTGTTGTTACTGATACAGGAAATAAGAGATGCTCTTTGATGTTGAACCAAGGTGATACAGGTGCATTGGTTGTACCTGAGATTGCAATTGAACTGAAATTAAAGCTAAAATGGAGTGTTGGTGGTCATGTGGTTGCCTGTAGCAGCAACAGATGCAGCAAGGTGTTGAGTAAATAGTAATAAGCCATAGCTTGAGTAATGGCTTCATGGCAGAAAATTCAAAATGGAGAATGAGGTGTCAAGAGATAGAGAGTTAGGCTGTGTATTTGAGGTTGCAGGGATGGATTGCAGTGGCTTGTAATGACCTGCAGGGGTAGCCAAGTTATATCAGATGTTGATGTAGCTGGACTGAGCTTGAATTACAGATGCTCATGGTGGCGATTCTGGTTACAAGGAGAGGTGGTTTTTTGTGTAGGGAGAAAGATGATGCTGATTTCATGGATTGGGTACAATAAACTACATATAATGGTAGTGAGATTTCAGTGTTGTGGAAGGAGTTGGAGCTGCAGTTCGCTGTTGGTGCAACCATGAACAGAATTGCAATGGAGTTTGCAGTTGGCATTGAAGCTCAAGTCTTTGTGCTGGGATCGAAACTGATATGGTGTTATAGAATGAACCTAGATGTATGTTTAGGACAGGATTTGATCTGATATTGGAATTCAGGAGTTAGGTTATGATGCAGTATTGCAAGAGTTGCAGGAACTGGCAGTGCTTGAACCGGACTGCAGAAACTGTGCGTAAAAGTGAGCGAGAATGGCGCGCCGGTGGTACTAGTTTCGGATGCCGGATTTCAGAGGTTAGAGTGTGAATCATAATGTTTCAGTCAATCATGAAGTGGATTCGAGTCGGATGCAAGAATCGATGGCCGGATATATGAGCTACATGGCACGCTTTTGGGTGCGTTTTCGCAAGAACAGGGAATTGGTTTAGATGTTATTTTGTGATTGTTTGAATTGCAGAGATATTGAGATGAGCTGCTGGGAGTGTGCACTTGCTGGTGACAGTTTCCGATGGCTCAGTGGATGGAGTCAATTTTCTGGCAACAAATTTCGGCAACCATTGACCGGATTCCGGCCAACTTCCGGCAATGACCCAGTTTTCCGGTGACCCATTTTTCACACAGAATTTTGAGATGGACTACTTGGAGATGGGTTTTGAGACTTAACCTAATTTTGGGAAAGTATCCTTTTGGGGAGAAAAACAAATAAATATAAAATCTTGATATAAACCTATATATCTCCATTAGGGGGCTGCTGCTACTTTAGGGTTCTAGGGTTTAAAAACATGATAGGTTTTCTCTTCCTTCTTGTTATGAACTCCTATGCCATGAGTAACTAAGTTTTTATTATTGGTTAAATATGTAGTTTGATTTTGAAAACAAGTTATGATCTTTATGAATTAGTTTTCTCTCAAAACCATCGTTCACTTTCTACTGATTATAATAATTGCATGATTGATGTATTGCAATATGATTGAATGTTTGTTTGGTTGAGTCTAGAATTGATTGAACACACATCTTTATCTATAGCTATTTTAGGGTTTTCATCGAGCGATAACCTTGAATATGAGTAGCATGATATGATTATAGTTTTTAGTGATACACCCTTGTAATCATATGTAGAAGTTGACCTTTGTTCGAATTGTCATGCGCAATGTATGATAGTTGCATTTATTAGCCTATTTCTGAAACTTAATGCTCCTAGGAATTGAACTTGATTAGCGCAAGACATTGAGTTATTCTTTAGGTAGAATTCACATACGCAGCTCTAATGTGTGTGTTGATGACTTAGGAAATTTACGGAGTATTCTTGCAATAAGGTATTCTAGGGCTTTTGATGATAGCGAGATTAAATACGAATTCTATTCATATATTCAACACTTGCTTACAATTGAAGATGAAATCTGCAACCAATATTCTCACATTCTTGATCTGCGTGTTTACTTTTTATTGTTTTGCTTTTATTATTTGCATAAAAATCAGAAAACCCCCGGTGTTACTTATAGGAAACCGAAACAACGAGACAACCTAGTCCTCTCTGTGGGATCGATCCTTTCTTGCCCTTGATATATTTTATATTTTGAGTAGTAAGAAAGTGTAATTTATTTTTGACGCATACGACAACGATCACCAACCCATTGGTATTTCGCCATCACATCCGTCTACCCTCCTTAATGGAGGTAATGGGCATCCATCTTTCAATTGGAGGCCGATATAATGGGTCATCATCACGAACCCCATGATGACTATCTTTGGAGATTCTTCTTCGGTAAAAATACGTCTTGTTGGTGCGTAAGTAACACTATGTGCATATGAGATGGAATGAATAACGCAATGGAATGCATTGGAGAGTAAATGGCCACATATTGGCATTCTCATTCAATACTCACTTGTCAATGTAGTGTTGCCCATTAAATACTATTCAAATGCTTTGAACTCCTCGTTTAGCATCGCCTTCGTGTTATTTCTTTCGAATCTCATCATTTCCTTGTAGAAATCGGGGAAAAGACGTAGTTCAAGCAAACACTTTTGCCTTACATAAGTAATTTGGTCGTCACCCCATCCTTTTGCCTCCTCAAAAGGTCCAAGTTGATCTACGAACACATGGTAACCACAATTTCCGTCGCCCTCGACATCGTCGGTGGACTTGATGTACTCATGAATAAAATATGGTATAAAGTGCTTGTAATTTTTGTATATCGTGTAAGTAGGTCGGATATAATTACCTTCCTCATCTATAGGGGGTTATTTCATCGGACCTACATCCAAGAAAACTGTCTCTTTCTCACCGTCAAGGTTACTAACAACTCTTTGTGGGGTGATTTGCGATTGTTCGACCATCGGTGCTTTTCCTTTGACATCATTACCTCGGCTTCTCGCTAATTGCTTCATACCAATCGCACAACCAACTTTACTTTGGACACTACTAGCTTCTTTTGTTGTTGAACTTTGTTGGGATGGAACTACCGGGTCTTTAATTTTGACTCCACTATCAACTTTTCTTTTTGAATTCTCTTGAGATGCAACAACCACATTCTTCTTGCGCCTTTTTACCTTCGTTCCACTAGCTCGTCTTGGTCCACCTTTTTCCATTTCCTTTTGTTTAAGGGTGTACAACGAGTTCAACTTCTCAAAACCCGAATCATCTCTTCGCATTGAAGGAGTCAATTGTGGACCCTCTTGAACCTTTCTCTTAGCTTCCGCCCTTTCTTGTTTCTTTGTTATCTTCTTTGAAGGCATACCCTTGCCTTGCCCCTTGTTAGGTTCTAAAATATCATCTCTAGTGCATGGACGGGAAAATTTCCGCATTTTATACAACCAAAGTTGTCTTTGTGCCGGTAGTAAAGAAGCATACTTTTCAAAAAGTTCCTTGTGTACTTCCGTTTCGCAAAACACGTCTCTGAAACCTTCATCGGGTGATGGATCTTTAAATTCTAGTTGTTTCCAAAATGGATCTATATCTTGGATCAGAATCATCCTTGTGGGATAATTTTCTACCATATGCCTACATGGAATCCCCATAGCCGACTTAATGGGACAATTACATATGATCATTCCCGGTGGAAAATTTTCTTCCTCCCAAGCCTCCACTTCCGTTATCATTTTGAGGATTGCCTATTGAGAAACATATAAACTTATTCCCCGTAGCCAAGGGATTTCCAGGTAGTCGGTCACCAATCACTACACCATTTTTGGGGATTAGCAACGGCCCCATGCAGTTGCAAAAGGGACTTGCAACAGCAGCCGGCCATTGCGAAACGTGGCGTTGCATTTTTTTTGCAACATCTACAAAGCCGTTGCGAAAATTTTTTCGCAACGGTTTTCGGTTCAGCAAACTATTTTTTTCCTTGACTTTGCAACGGTTTCATCTGTTGCGAATAGGTTTCGCAACAGCTTGCTATTGTTGCTATATTCTTGTCGCAATAGCTTCAAGCAATTGCGAAATTGAAAATTCGCAACAGCTATGCAGCAGTTGCGAAATTTATAACCAAAAAAACTTAGAACGGCTCCATTTAGCCGGACCCTGTTTTATTATTCTGGTTCTAAATTTAGCAACAGTTTTTAGCCGTTGCTAAATTGTTTGCAACAGAAGAAAAAAAGTCAAGTCAATCTTCTGTTGGCCTAGTCAACAGTTCCCTGCAACATATTTTCAGGCCAGAATTCAGGCCAAAACACTGAAAACATATAAAGAAAACTTTACATATACAAGAATGAAAAAACTCGCCTTACTAAAATTATACAACATATCAAAGCATGGATATTTCAATTATTCTAGATACCTATATTCTGGTAAGCGTTCATCAGATCATTGTTAAACACTGTATAAGCTTCAACTATATATATATTTTTATGTTTCAGATTACTTTCATGATTTCTAAATTAAACATTGCAAATCTTCCTTACTCTCATTTGTTGTCGTATCATCACCACATTACACCTCCAAAAATACTTGAGCAATCTTAGATTCACTCCCCACTACTTGTCTTGAAGCCTTCATGGAATGGACGCCAAGCTTTCACCTCCTTCTGGCCATATCGTGCCAACTATATAATTGTTTCATCTAGCATCAAAACCAAAATGAAAGCTAGATTAACTTCATATTTGAAGGCAATTGCAAAAAAAAAAAAAAAAAAACTTTTTCATATCTGATACTTCAGCTCATACTTCAACAAATGTAAAAGTTCAGTGAAATCTACACCCAAGTAATGAGAACATTGAGAAGAACTCTAGCTAAACGGAACCCAACATTAAAAGCTCCAAAACCCATATCAACAATTTCAAGGATGGAGTCAGGACAAGATCACCTCTATCAAGGGTGTGGATCCAGAGATACTCAAGAATGTGCATTCGGAGTTGATTCCTTCATCAAATGCAGTAAAGAACCAGTTTCAGCACCATTAGAGTTATTTTTCAGAACCTTTAGAAATTCAAACAAACAAGATTGGAAGTCAACAATACACAGAGGGGTCAAAAACATGACAATAAGAAAATGTGTTAAATGAGGCTATGTGCAGATAGTAATTCATCTTTTATTACAAGTTAAAAAATAGAAGAGGGAAGAAAGTATCTGAAGTATTAGTAAACAATAGTGAAATAACCAATATGTCATACAATATTAATGTAGAGACGTGATACAACCATGTGTCAACAATAAACATGAACCAACAGGTTCTGGTGTTGGTTCATACCTGGGTAACTCTATTAACCATAGAATCATCAACATAAGTTACTTAGTGAGTACATGGAAGTCTCTCAAATCAACGATCCTTTACACTACTATCAGACGATAAATGATATGTTACATAGTTTAGCTTAAGAATAATCCCCACAATTAAGAATAAAACGTGCTAGCTGATTTAACAATAATGAAACTTCTCAAATAAACATCTAACCTCAAAGAAACTCGGTTCTTCTGTTATGACATAACTTCTCCAGCTCTGCCATGACGCAAGGAAGGCCTTGTCAGCAAAAGTGAAGGAACAAAACAACAAATGAGCCAAATCAAGAATATCAAACTAATCCGCCACGAAAAAGATCACAGACTAACATTCAAATAAACAGAACGAAAGAATAACACTAACATTTTTCATATAAGCAATTAATCATTGCTTCCTCATAGCAAAACTTAGAGTATCTCTCACTTTCATATGCAGAACAAAATAATACACAAGGTATCAAATGAAGCAGTGATTATCAAGGCATAGAAAGATTGATTCTTATCTAATTATACTGATAACTTAGAAAGGATCACAAGATTCACCATAAAAACTTCTAATTATATACAACCACAAGGTAAGTTAAATGCTAAAACTGTTACTTCTTCTCAATACATACAGGTAAAAGGTATGCATGATATTCATCAGATTGAGATATATCTTTGTTCCATATGTTGTTTCCAGTTCCCGGTTACCTGCACTTTAATGATTGTCATTGTTAGTATACTGTAAATATATTTACTCAATAAATATACCATGTGATTAACCGTGAAAGATTTGATTTGATTTTGGCACAAGCGATAACCAACACCACTAATCGTAGGAACAACCACCGCTTTTGCATCAGCTAATCTTGTAATTTCAGGGTAACTGGCCCAAAATGGAGCTGGGATTATAACCTAATATAAAAGAGTTGTTAAAACCATTGTAAAAGGTGACATGTAAAGTTTGAATAATGAAGTCAATAAAAAAATAAGCTGCGGAATTAAACAAGTGGAAAACCACAATTCTAATAGTACGGTCTTTAATACTCTAACAGTGAAGGCTGCAAAGCTAAGAAGAAATGAGTTAAAAAACAGACAACAAATTTCAAAAAATATATCTAAGACTAAATGAAGGACTACAAAACAGTCTATAAGGATCACCTCATCGCCTGACGAACAAACTACAACCAAATCTTGCAAAATACACTACTTGGCACCATTACTAACAACAACCTGATCAAGAGTGTATGTGAGGCCATTCTCCGCTAATAGATTTTATCCCAGCCTAAATATTCAAAGCCAGGTCAAATTGTATATCTATTCATACTAAAATTGCAAAACCAAACAAGAAATGAATAAACAACCTTGGTAATAACAGCTGGGATATCAAAATCAGATTCACCAGCAACTGATTTTATAACAGGAAAACCAGCTTGATCAGTTATAGCCACAGTTTTTGAAGGCACCACAGAACTGACCCTCGGGCTAAGTGAGATATCAACCTGCTTTGTGCTCGTACTTCAGTAGCGTTTGTTCTAAGTGACTGACCCCTTTCTCCAAAAATCTTCACTAGTACAAGTCATTTCATCAAACAGCCAGCACACACACACAACACAGAGTTTATCAAGTCATTTCATCAAACACCATATGCTCATCACAAAAACATAGAGAGGGAGTTAGCTATCCATACAGTAAACCAATATCCACAAAGGCTGAAGATGAAACAACACCATATGTTCCTGAGAGCAGCCGAGCATAGTATCCTGCATAAAATCAACATCCCTTCTGCTAAAAACCACCTCCATGATCTTCTCCACTAACACCCCCTCCCGGCCTCCCCGATCTCCTCCTCCACCACCTGCCATACAATCCAAGAGCAATAAAAACCCTAAAATTCAAAACAATTGATAAATCAAAGGAAGATTTTATCAGAGGAATCAATAAACAGATCAATCAAGATCATAAATTACTAACGTCGACTCTTGAATTCCCACATCCACCACCGCTTCATTATCCCATACAACCAATCAAACGCCAAACCACCGATAAAACTACCATAGCTCCATAAGAATAAGAGAAGGAAGAAGATACTGATGTCATTTGTGTCATACTGCATCGATTTAAGAACCCAAATCTCGAATTAGGTCAAAGCGCAAGCTTTTTGCAAACCCTAACTTTGAAATTGCAGCTGGTTTTCAGAGAAATATGGAAGAGAAATGGTATGTATTGATATTGTTCTCTCAATCTTAGCTCATGGTGGTGGTATTTTGGTTATTGAAGAAATGAGACGATTTTTTTTTGTGAAGCAGAGAGTAAAATGGTGACGAAGAAGTAGAAAGATAGAAACGAGAGTAATAGAGGAGGCGGAGAGAATAATATGTTCTCTCTCTCGTTTGGGGATAAATGATAGGTTTGGTGGAGACATTAGATCTCTTACCGTCTATATTTTTCAAAGCAAATCCAAACCATCAAAAATAGTGTTTCCATCCACTCAAAATCATCACACATGTGCAATGCTGATGTTACTTTGCACACAAGCAGGCAGCACAAGTGAAATGGGAAGCAATTGCGAATTGCAACAGAGCTCAAAATTTCGCAACGGCTCATCGCAATTGCAAATTTCGTAACTAAAAAAAACTGTTGCTAATAATAGAGTTGTTATAAATACAGTTGCAAATTTGCAACTGCGTAAGAGCTGTTGCTAATTTTTGTTACTGATCTGCAAATATGGTGTAGTGAATCTAGATCGGCTCTTTTCAAATTCCCCTTTAATTATATCGAGATCACGCTTGAAATACTCGACCATAGCTTCAAAAACAACAACGAATCCACCATCACAACCATTTAACTTACTCTTGAACCAATAGTGAGCCAACTCCACCATGCTTGTGGCTTGATTGTCATAATGTCTATAATGGTTTACCCATGCACTAACAAACTTTTCTTTGTGGGGATCCAATAACTCGTTCTGCAAATATGTTATAACATCCGGGTAGGTTGACCATTTTTCCATTAGAAAACTCTCCCTTTGGAAATTTAATGGTTCCGTGAGCGACCATATTAGTTGTTCCCAATCACCTTGAAAATCCGCCCAAAGCACTTCAGATATCTTGTCATTCATCTCAAACTTTTCTTTTTCTTCTTGTTGTTTCTCCAACGGTAGATTTTTAATCCTCTCCATCTCGGTCTTCTTTGCTGGCCATATATCCCTCTTGCAATTAGTTTGCACATTGTTCCATATATGAAACGTGCAAAGATGATGACGCGCGTAGGGGAAAACACGGGGTATGGCCCACATCAATGCTTGCTCCTTATCCGTAATCAACATCTGTGGAGTATAACTTTCTTGATATAATAACTTCACCTTTTACAATGCCCACAAATAACTTTCCTTCGTCTCGTCTTTAAGAAACAAAACGCAACGGTAAATGTCGACTTGGTAGATGTTTGCCCAACAAAGTTCAATATCGGCATGTTGTACCTGTTAGTTTTATACGTGCAATCCATAAACAGAATTTGATGAAAGCATCTTGCCAATTGTACACATTCTGGATTGGCGATGAAAAGATATTCCACTTCCTTTTCTTCATTCGTATCATAGGCGGTAGAGTACTTTGCCTCCTCAAACAAAAACAATAATTGTTGCATAAGCACTCTCTCTTTCCATGACTCTTTTCTAAATTTTCTCTTTCGTTATAGATAGTTGACAATGAGGATGAGTTTTGGGGGTTTAACACCTTCACGCCACTAAGAATATCAATAGGTCTTGTGCGTCTTTTACTCAACACGTGTACTAACTCCTTCTCTAAGGGGTTGAGCCTTGCCGGAATAGGATGAGTATGATAACCCAAGACGACTTTAGCCATATACCACATTTTCGTATCGGCTTTACATTTAAATTGAAGCTTAAAAGGGCATCCGCACTTCTTCATATTATATACTCCATTCTTCCTTGTGGTTTTTCGTACATACTCACTACCCTTTTTCCAATGGCTCTCATACTTTCCACTGCACTCGCAAACCATTTCAAAGATGTCGAATTTAACTTGTTTATTCAGGACTATGATGCACATCTTTTTCAACCCTTGTGCTCGAGCCCACTCCTTTGCATCTTCCTTATCTTTCCACTCATAGTTGTTTGCATAGTGAACACTTGTGTCCTCAGAAACTTTCACAGGTTGGGGTTGATCTTGCATAACCTCCTTTTGCTCTTCAATAACCACCTCTTCATCTTCCATACGCACCTCTTGGCCTTCCACCGGAATGTACGGTACAATTTATAAGAGAGTGTAAGAGAGTGACACTAAACAATGACAAACGTCCGGGTAAACATGTGATATCCCAGCCGTCACAGGTTTACGGCTGTGTCGATAAGTTATTTCCCAACCGTCCTTAAGTACACGGCTGGGTCGATAAGTTATATCTCAACCGTCAAAACATAAACGGCTGGGTATAAAAGTACACTTCCGAACCGTAAAATTATTACGTCCAGGTTTTCCAAGACGTAAGTTGTCCTGTAACTGCAAGAGTCAGAGTACGGCCTAGAAAACGAGACGTAAAACAAGTTACGGCCGGGTAACCCAACCGCCACCGACAGTATTAAATGCTCCCCATGCACGTAGAAAAAACCTGGCCGTAATTTTCTTGGAACGGCCAGGAAAATTCATCGACGCAGCCGTAACACTCTTCTAACGGCTGGGAGTTCATTAAATTCCAACCGTAACACAAAATAACGGCCAGGAGTTCATGGTTTCCCAGTCGTGATTAGTCATGGCGGCTTGAAACCTAGAGTTTTCGGAACGAAAAAAACGAAACTTCTGACCTTAAAAACTGAAATTGGAGTTAGAATAGAGGAATACTTGGTAATCTTGAGCATTGATCTCTTCGATTTCTTCTGGTTCTTGGGTTGGTCCTTCGAAATCATCGTAAGGTTCATAAGGGTTAGGTTGAGTTTGAGAAAAAAATTGTTCATTTTCTGAAAAATCAGCAAAGAACTGATCGTTGTTCATGGGTGTTAGTATGTTATCATATTTTGAAGATGAAGTCTCACCTACATCAAAAGTCTTGCTTGAATCACTCATTTTCCAAAAAAAAAAAACCCAATTTTTTTTCTTCCTCTTCTTCTTCTTCTTCTTCTTCTTCTTCTTCTTCTTCTTCTTCTTCTTCTTCTCTTCCCTCTGATTTTTTCCTTTTTTTTCGGTTTGATTTCATCTAATAAGGTAACCCAATTAGTCTTGTAGGAAATACCATTAGGTCCTAGGAATAATATATTAGAGAGAGTCTGGTCCATTTGACCCAGTCAAATGTCTGTTTGGTCCTATTTGGTAATATAAATTATTGTTTGGTCCTAAAAATTATTGTTTGGTCCTACGCTGATGTCATGGATGATGTAAATGTCACCCTGTAGTGGAAAAAAATACCCTTTTGGATAAGGACCATATATATAGTCAAAAAGTATGAGAGAATAAATCATTCTCAGATTTTCTTTCTCTCTCCTCTATAATTCAATTTCAGATCTAGTTTTTTTCTCTCCCCATTTTTTTTCTTTTTTGCTGTTGTTTATGTTGCAGACAACGAATCTTGATGATGAAGAAGATGAAGAATTGTTGCTACTACTGTTGTTGACGATGAAGATGATGGAGATAATGAAGATGTTGTTGAAGATGATGGAGATTTGATCTTCTCGTGTTGTTGCTATTGAAGACGATCCATGAAATCAATGAAGACGATGGTGTTGCTGTTTAAGAAGATGATGGAGATGATGTTGTTGTTGTTGAAGATGATGTTTAACTTTTTCTTTTTTCTCTGCTGCTGTATTTTTTTCTTGATTTTCTTGTTTTTCTTGATTTTCTCTGCTGCTGTTGTTGAAGATGGTTTTTATATGGAATTCATTCCTGGAATGAAGTCTGTTTATTTTAGGTTTTTATATGGACTTCATTCCTGGAATGAAGTCTGTTTTTTTAGATTTTTATATGGACTTCATTCCTGGAATGAAGTCTCTTTTTTTAGGTTTTTATATGAACTTCATTCCTGGAATGAAGTATGTTTTTTTTTACATTTTTATATGGACTTTTATTTCTGTTTTTTATGTTTTTATATGGACTTCATTTCTGGAATGAACTGCTACAAAAAAAAAGTACAAATTCACACGGAAGGATACTTTTGTCAGTTTAATATTTTTAAATAATTATGGACCAAACAGTAAAAGGCGTTTGACCAAATGACTAAACAGACATGGGCCCACCTAAAAAAGGACCAAACGATATTTTTCCCATTAGTCTTAATTCATCTGCTAATCATGATTAATAATGTTAATCAAATTTATTATCTAAAATCATATGGGGGCACTTTAGCCATTATATAAAATATTGGGTAGGAGGTAACCCAATTACTATTTCCTGACCCAAAATAGCCCCAAAAAAAACCAGACTTTATCAGCCCAAAAATAGGATTCTATTTTTATCTCATATCAAGTCATCTGAAAATGAAGCAAGCAGTATTCAAGAAAGTGAATATAGAAAGGAAAGTTTGTCATGGAGGTAGGATCCTTATGAAGAAGGAAATTGTGCATTTGGAGTTACAGTTTCTCTTCTGATACTCTTTTGGTTTTTGATTTTGTGTTTCATGATTGTAATTCAATCGTTCATTTAAGAATGTAATTTGTTCAAGCTAAGAATGGTCCCTGTTACCGTTACGTATCGGCAAATGTTATGGACATCGGCGACAAACCATGATATGATAACGTTATTCGTCGTCCGATATATTTGATTGTTACTACCCGAAATTCCTCTTTCACTTTGAAATTTTTTCGAGAGGGATGGAAGGGAGAAGACAAGGGTTTAAGAGATTAGCAATATCAGACCAACAAAGGAGAAGAGAAATAGCATTACTTCGTCAATCTCAACAAAGAAGAGATTCTCAAAATCAAGCTCGTTCTTTAGCTTCTTCTGTTATTTCTCTTCCAACCCCATCTCAACATAATAATCAACAACAAGAAGAACAACCCATTCGTGAAGAATTAGAAGAACCAGAAGCTGAATCATCATCATCAACTTGGGATTTTGATGTACTTGGAGCTTCTAAACTTAAAGGAGCTGAAGCGCGTAAATGGTTTTCTCGTCAACTTATGCTTCCTGAATGGATGATTGATATTCCTCCTCGTTTAAATCATGATTGGTAATGTACTTTTCTGATTTAATTTAAGTTTTACTAGATTTACCCAAATTGGTTTAGGAAAAAAGAAAAAACAAATGAACTTTAGAGAAAATTAGGGTTTATGAAAGCCAAAGAATTGAATTTTATTGGTGGAACTAGATATTAAGACTAGTAGTGACATAAAGATGCCAGAGAGTCAGATTGCCGAAATATTGGATAAACGACAACTTCAGTAGGTTGTATAAGAATATGCATGAATAGGCTGGTGATATGCTATGTTTACATCTTACAAGATTATTAAAAGTGGATTACAATATTGCTGTGGACATCTAGAATTTTCAATATTTCCGTTTTACTTAAGAATAACTGCAGTTGTTTGGATGTGAAATATCATTTAGACTATTGATCTGGGTGAAAACCAAATCCTCAGTAGTTATATGAGAAACCGTTGGAGAAGAACCTGTCTCGTACAAACTTAATATTGACATTAACACTCTGAGATCAAAGAACTAGGGTGTTAGATAGCTCTAATATCTTTTCGATTGTTTCGTTTTTTTTTGCTCGACTCGCTCTTAGCATCTGTGGTCAGTGTTTAAAAAAGTGCTTCGCATCACGCATTGAGGCGCACATTTTTGCGCCTCAGCCCCAAAATGCATTGGTCTTATATTAGAAAAAGAAAGGCTTTGATGAAGGCTAGTAAACAAGCCCCAGATTGTGTTCAATTGTTTTCTAACAGCTACTTCGTCCTCTTCTCTTCTGTGACAATCACTTATATTCTTCAAACAAGGCTAGCCAAGCAGAAAGTCTATGAAAACATATACAACTTTGAAGCATAGAACTTAAGTTCAATGTCCAACTAATCAAGGAGAACCATTAGTGTGTGTGCAGTGCTAGTATTGTGATAAGCATTAATTTATTTATAATGTTAGATAATTTGTGGCGAAGCGCGTCTATAACGCGTTGATGCGGCATCACACATTGCTAGGAGAGAGCATCACCTTACATGTTCGCTTTTTTAAACATTGTCTGTGGTCAAAAGTCCTTCTTTTTTCCTTTCTTGTTTTTACTCCTACATATTCTAGTTGATCATTATTTGCTTATTTTGACGACACTCATAACTTCGATGCAAATGCAAAATACAGTAGATAACAAACCTCAAATGGATAAAAGGCACCTGGCACCATATTCGTCGAAAAAACCCCGTTTGAACACAAGATCTTTAGCTTTGAGAAATTAATTTTCTGGTATTGATGATATGTTTTTAGACATTATAAAGATTAGTTCTGAAGCTTACGTTTTTTCATGTTGAAAATTTGGGTTTTTGTAGGTATGTTTACGCAAGACCATCTGGTAAACGATGCTTTGTGGTTTCTTCTGATGGAACAACAGTTAGTAGGCTTCGCAATGGTTCGATCTTACATCATTTCCCGTCTGCCTTGCCAAATGGAGCCAGGACAAGGGATAATTCTGGTTCAGCGCAGTCTTACTGTCTCCTGGACTGCATATTTCATGAGGTGTGACTGAAGTAGTCCAAATTTTCTTAATCAATACACATTTTTAAGTCTAAATTTACCCGATTAATGTTTATAGCTGGCTTTTCTTTGCAGCATGATCAAACTTACTACGTGATTGATATGATTTGTTGGAAAGGTTATTCGTTATATGACTGCACTGCTGAGTTCAGATTTTTTTGGTTGAACTCCAAGCTTGCGGAGACTGGGGCTTGTAATACACCATCAATGTATCATAAATATAAATTCAGTGTTGTTCCCATCTATGATTGTGATCAGATGGGTTTGCAGACAGCATATCTGGGTACTGTACCATATGTCAAAGATGGACTGTCGTTTTACAACAAGTAAGATTCCTGTCATTGAAACTGACATTTCATTTTGACAGTGCTTTTGTCATTCACATTAGTTATTGATGGTTTGTTTTCTCTCTTAGGCATGCCCATTATCATACAGGAACTACACCACTAGCATTAGTCTGGAAAGATGAGAATTGTAGCCAATACGTGATTGACACAGATAGTAAAGGACAAATTCCTCCCCATCAACAGGTATGCTTATCTTACAATCGTGTATTGAAGCTTCCTTGATATCTCTGGTTTTTCTTCCTCATGAGAAACTTTTAAGAAATAGTTTCTTGTATCAGCACTTCCCTCCGCTTTCCGATTTCTGTTTCCTCCACCCACTTTTGTACAGGAAAATTCACAATTGAAGTTTGAGTGTTAATATGGACTAGTGCCGTCATCCGTTATTAATTCTAATTAATGAGATGGAATTCCTGTTTATTTTCTTCTCTCAGACTCTATCTTGAATTATTAAAGTTATAGTTTAAAGTACTGACTTTCTTTCTTATATAATCAGGTGGTTTTGGTCTTGAATGAAGATGGAAGTCTTACTACATCAGATGATCCTCCCATTGTCTTTGGGTGCTTAAGTCACGAGTTTATCCTAAAGGTTTGCTCTTTAAAAGATTATTTACGTTATACTGAGGTCACACAATTTAGTGAGATTTCTTATCTAAACATAACAAGTAGCAAATCTGGCTCGAATTGTTGTAGTTAGTCTTCATTTACATCCCATTAGTTGCAAATTGAGCCTATGAACTAATGGTTCTCTAATTTGGTGCAGTCTGATCTTAAACCAGGAAATTATCTGCGTTTTACAATTGGTGATGGAGGCATGTCTTTTGTTGATGGGAAACTTGAAAGGGCTGATTTACACTACACCAACCAGGCTTACCGTGCACGTGCTTCTGCAGACAGTTATTCTAAGGTTGGTAGGAGCTTTCAGTTTATTTGATATTCATTCTAGTAAAGGATACATGCTTAGGGTAAACTATTCTGAAACTTTTTTGTATTGTTCTTGCTTGGGTTGTGGGGGTGGCTCAAATGTCAGAATTCAAATTTATTTATCTTGTCAATCAGTTTGAAATTCTTATATGGGTTGAACTTTTTTCTTGAAATGCGCTTGCAGATCCTGTTTCAGTACACTGCCCGGCATTCTCCCTTAAAAATCGAAGACCTAGTTGCATCCCTGGGTTCCTCGGAGGATGTAGCGGAGGAAGCCAAAGATGTGGAGATGATCGGATGACAAAGATGCAATGGCGGGTGTCATTTTTTTTTATAGCAGTCATGCCTCCATGTTGTATTTACAATACCCTCCAGTTACTTTTTTTCTTTTCTTGAAGCAATCTCTCCAGTTACTGTCAGAGAACAAGGACTAACTTTTGAAGAAAAGAATCTGTAATGTAAAAAATTTGAGTGTTTTAAATATCTTCAATTGAAATCTGTGCTTCCTCATTTTAGGAAAATAATCTCTAATTATCTATACAAGTTGTTCAGTTGGGAGTCATTAATTGGCACTAACATGATGTTCTTACCGTAATTTTGTGCATCTAGTTTTTAGTTTTCTGATTTTGCTTTGCTGCAGGCATACAATCTCTTGATGGATTTTGAAGAACCTTTAAAAGAATATGTTCGATCAGTCCAATCTATCAAGGTGAATTGGTTCTTTCAATTTCTTTAAACCGGACCATCTAAACAATCGATATGTCAGTTGATTGATCGGAGCATGTTGAAATCTTTTAGCTGTTTCATTTCTTGGGTTTCCTTATAATAATACATATGCTGCTTCCTAAACAGGCCACCATGGGAGAGTGAGCCAATGCTTTCAAGCCACCAATGCGAACTGGCTGAAACAATAAAACTGAAGGAGATAAACCTGTATGGTTACCAATTATGCCTCAGCTTTTATTTCTTTACATTTTTCTAAGGAAATGTCATCTTTGCAAAGGGAATTAGTAATCCCCAAGTCAAATAGTACCTTGACTCTTTAGAAGTAATTTTGGAGTTCCTATATGATAATTTTCACTATTGTGCTTTGCACTGATGCTAACTCGATCAGACAAGGTAGGAGAAACAGAAATTGAACATCACGAAGTAAGTTTCTAGACTGAGTTTTATGTTATCATGTGTTTTCCACAGTGATACCTATTCATTCCTAACAATGTGGTTAATGTGGATTATCTATTTCAGTTGAAGGCAGAGGGTGAAGAAGCAATAAGAAAATTTGAGACGATAGTGCGGTTAATGGTGGCCCAAAAGATGCTTTGTTTCAGGTGCATTCTAGCTCTAATACTTCTCGTTTTCCTTTTCTTTAATTCTAGCTTCCATTCTTTGGTTTTATCTTTCGAAGTTCGCCAATTTGAAAAAAGGATTATTGATTCGGTAGCGGCGGTCGCCTGTGGTCTATAGGTGGAGGCTCACTTATAAATGCTGGAGTATTGATTCCAACTCCAATTCGTGCAAGACCGGAGCCAGAAATGGCCGAAGGAGTGGGAGCGAGATTGGGATATCTGTGAAGCAGCTGCTTCATCCATGTTGAGAGCCCAAAGTATTCCAAATGAATTTGCAAATGCTAAAGTCATGAAGGAAATAGTAGAAGAAGAAATTGAAGAATGTTGCCCGAATTTATTCAAGCTAATTAAAAATTTCCGTGACCCAATCGCAATTCTGGTCACTTTTTTGTGACCTAAAGTCAAAACATCCCTTTTTGTTTTTCCATTTTCCCCCTTATAACATCTCCTTAGACTTTAAATGAAACTTATGCATGGGTGAAGAGGTTAAGATAGCATTAAATGAAACTTTTACCTTGGAATATCCATTAGTTAGCATTAAATGATATTGATTTAATAAATAATTTGAGGATTCCGTTTATACCCCTACATTTGAATGTGTAGGTATGACCTGATATGTATTTCTCTTTAAATTTTCATTTAATGGAACATGACCAACTACCAAAAGAAGAATAGTCTAAACGGCCATGGTTCCCCAAGGCTCACGTATAGTTACACTTAAATTAAGCCTTATGTATTCCCCTTCGAATTAAGAGGAAGAAAAAGATTATTATCAGCTAGGCAAAAATAGAAGGAAAAAAAATTAGGAGGGAAGGAAAATAGGAGGGAGAAAAAAATTGGAGGGAAAAATAGAAGAGAAGACAAACAAGCTCCATCTTCCATATATATGCGGTAAGTTTCTCATTTTCTCTCATTTAGAAAAACATTTTAGATCAATAACGGGATCGAGTTTCCATCAGTGTTGTACATAACCAAATAAAACACTAATGGTGGTTATCAAATGGTTAGTAGATTCCCTTCTATTTTAATCATTATCAAAGTTTCCATCGTCCTATTGTTGGTTAATATGTTATTTGGTTTTTTGGTTAGGAATACATCATTGGGTCTGCTCATGCATCAAAGGCATATAACCATTTTAAATTTTGGAATCTGGATCATAAAGGATGAGAAATAAAATAAAAAGACAATAGCTACACTTAAGGGTAATTTTGAAATTTCAACATCTTTATTAATCCCTTATTAATTTACCTGAAAAGTATTATGTTTCCTATACAACATTCATTAATCCTAAAACATTTAATGCTTGCTTAACCTCTTCCTCCATGCATAGGTTAACATTTGCCTAGACAAAATAAAGAGTAAATAAATGGAAAAATATCTAAAGAAGCCGTTTGTTTATTTGGTGCAAGAGAGTTAGGTGGAAACAAATCCAAACCCATGGGAGAATGACTGTCCAGATTACAAATGCGGTGCTGCCAAACAAAAAAGGGCAGGCAATAGCGTTATCAATAAAATGGACGGTAACAACATTTTGCTTATTTTGATATCTTTGCTGTCAATTCTCTTACAATCTTGGCAGCAACCATGGCAGTCATGCCATCAACAGTGTCACGTTGGGGGTTGAATTCGACAACATCTGCACCTACAACATCACCTTGGAGATTCTGTAGAACATTAAGGACATCACGGAAAGAAAGTCCTCCAGGCTCAATGTGAGATACCCCAGGAGCAAATGCAGGGTCCAGACAATCAACATCCACTGATATGTATACACCTTTTACGCCCTCCCCTAATTTCTGTCCAAAATTGCAACAAAATTCTTCATGGCAAGTTGCTTTGATTTTATTTTCTCAGCGACAGTATAATCTGTGCTCTTAAATTACCAATTACTTTAATATCTGGAGGGTCAGACTAATGTGGCCAGCAGAGTAGTAATGAGCAAGGACGAGCGGTATACAATGATGGGAAAGTATCCCCTTGCATTTTCAATCCATCAGGACAGTTCCAAGAAAAACAAAAGAAAATTGGACCTAGCAGTTATCAAGAAACAAACCATCATCCATAATGTTGGGAAGCATAAGAAAACCTTACCAAATTCTCCAAAAGGTCACGATCCCGGGAAAATGTTCGCATTTCATATTGCTCTACTCCATATTTTTTCCCTTGCTCACGCCCTTCGCTTGTAATTGATCTAATTCCAACCTAATGTTCAGCAAGGCAAAACAATTACTAATAGCGAAATGCATCAATCTGTTTTTAGATGTTGAAGATAAAAAAAAAAACTCGTAAATACTAAAGTCCGCTAATTAGTCACTACCCACAAGGAAAAAGAAATTTAAGCATGACATTTGCAACGAATTCCTGGCTTCACAGTAAAATAAAGAACAATAGATTACTAAGGGAAGGTTCCAGACAATAGATGGTTATTTCGTTTTTATTATATTCACAGAAGGATGTAACACAAATTGAAAGAACAACGTAGACAAATGAGCCTTACCTGTAAAAGGCGTCGTGCGTATCCACCCTCCATTATTCGAGCAAAGGAAGAAGCATGTGAATACTTGTTTCCCTCAAAACAATGATAAATATCAGGATGAGCATCTAAATGAAGAATGTCTACAGGTCCACCAAGCTTTTCAGATACAGCTCTTACAACTGGAAATGATATCGAGTGGTCACCACCTAAGACTAATGGGCGTAGTGGATCCTGGAGAAGCAATTACAAAAATGTCACATGCAAGAATAATCATTAGAAAAAACCCTGAAAATAGTGATACGGAGAAAACTATTACTGAAGAATAATTGGAAATGATTAATCCTTCACCGAACTCACATTTGGAGGCCATCAAATGAGAAGCTAATACAGTAAAATTATAAAAACACCAATGTATGGCAAGTTAGCTTACCTGTTCCATCACCAGTTTGACAGAATCACTTATAATTTTCATCAATCTATCATCATCCACGCCACAATCTCGGATCTCTTGAACAGGTACATCACCGACATCACTTAACACCCTTGGATCATTTAATTCTTTACCTGCAGAAGAATTTCCAAAAAGAATGCTTACAGGCTTATTTTAACAGAGTGCTGTACAATCAGCAAAACATAGATTAAATGTGATTTCTCCAGGCAAATTATCCGCCTAGTATGTTATTACAGTGGAGCGTGATCTATTATCTCTACAACCATTATCGAAGCTATTTATTATAGAGTGTAAAATAGCAAATGAATTTTTCCTTTTCAATGGATTGTTCTGTTCTTGTTAATTTTTGTTTCCCATTTTCACCAATTAGGTGAAACTGGGTGATACAGTTTCTAATCTTCAAGCTAAACAGTTACTGATACATAAGTCAAGACACTCACAGATTATATGTTCGCCAAGGCTCTGACAAGCAAGATACGAACACCAACTTGAACTACTAAAGCTATGAACCACATTTCTTATAATTGTATTCAGTATAATATACTAGAATTCTGAATGTCCAGAATATATTCATGATAAGTCAGCACATTACCGCCAAGTAACACTGGATTCAATCCAGCGTTCGACCTAAAGTTACTTACACATCCAGGAAAGAGCCACACACTCACGTGCATCTGTGCTAACAGATAGCATAACTCGTAAGTGAATCCATTTAGTTCTCTAATCTTTTGCTTTGTGGACATGTGGGAACGTGGCACAGAATCCAAAACCTCATGATAGCAATTAATAAAGTGCGTAATTCACCATTGCCAAGTAAGGAAAGCAAACATTATAGTAAGATTCCAATTTTAGGAACATCATTACCTCCTTCAGTGGTGGCATTTGTGCTCCCACACCAAATCGCTTCCCTTATACGAGGAGGAGCAAAAGCAGGTCCTTGAAGGAAAGACGAGTTGTGTCCTAACGGAACTCCAAGCAGCGATGCTGATGCCACCGCACCTCCTAACGCCCGTACAAGCTCTCCCTGTCGAATAAAACCAATATCAACCTCAATTCTCTAAATTGTTCCATTCCAAAAGCATTTTAGAATATTCAGAGCACTTACTGCTCTTTAAACGTACCTTGAGCTTAGCTCTCTCACGAATGAGAGTTAGTGAAGCGTCTATAACACGATTTTGCCCATTTTCAATCAAAGCTGTTGGGACATTTGCAGCATGTAGTTTCTGCCAACTATGGATACCCCTCCTCCCTAATTTCCACATACCTATTATATCCAAAATCAAATCTCCACTGTGTCAAGTACATAAACAAATTACCAGTCTAAAAAAAAATGTAATTGCCATCACTAATAACTGGTAAAAACAATATGATTTCTATCTTAATCGAAACAAATATTTCAGATTAGAAGCTCATAAGAACTACCTAAAACATAGGCAAACACCAAAACTGAAAAAAAAAAAAAAAAAAAATCAGAAA
Source organism: Papaver bracteatum (assembly GCA_023529315.1). NCBI lineage: Eukaryota > Viridiplantae > Streptophyta > Magnoliopsida > Ranunculales > Papaveraceae > Papaver > Papaver bracteatum. Next base: position 1,376,512 of record JAJJWX010003275.1, on the reverse strand, counting down.
AAGAAATTGGATTTAATACCTATAGAGATAATTTTGAGAAATTTCTTTGAGCTTAGAGAAATGGGTTTTCTTTTCTTTTAGGGTTCGGTTATGTAACAGAGAGAGAGACAGTAAATGAAAACTCTGTGTGTGGTGATATCGATATACGATCAGTTCTGTTTTTGCTGATTTTTGCAGACAGAGGAAAAAAGAAACAGAAAGCAATAATTGGAGGCGTATGTCTTAAATAAAAGGAGAGCATTTGATGAAAGTAGTTTGTTTTGGTACGTAATCATAGTTTAATATAGAAGTGGATACGAAGAGGATAACTGTTAATCCAAGTCCTCATTTAGCTTAATTTCTTTAACAAAAATTCCTAACGAACCGTCTCAAAAACGACCCAAAAACGACGTCTCTCACATTCATCAGATGATGGGCCAAAAACTGGGACCCTATGCTGACTCCTCAGGGCGCGGAATCCACCATCACGTGAGACATACGGTTTTGGCCTTGTTTTCTAAGCGGTCTGTTTAGAACTTTTTTTAATCGACCTCGGTAGGGTAGGGTATTTGCTGTGTACTTAGTGCCACCTGACGTTCTGGGAGTGTGGGAGACCAAATGGCCTACTAGAGGTGCAATCCAACGCAAACAAGTGAAAACGGAGGCCGATGATGACCAAATGGCCTTCGTAGCTTAATGTTCTGAGGCTACACCAATAGTCGATGTATCCGAGGTTCAAAGGAAGAGGGGAAGGCCGCCGAAGGTTCCCACATTAAGCTACGAAGGACAACAAGGTCAACATTCCGAACCTACACCAATAGTCGATGTATCCGGGTTCAAAGGAAACGGGGAAGGCCGCCGAAGGTACCAACATTAAGCTACGAAGGACAACAAGGTCAACATTCCGAACCTACACCAATAGTCGATGTATCCGAGGTTCAAAGGAAGAGGGGAAGGCCGTCGAAGGTACCAACATTAAGCTACGAAGGACAACAAGGTCAACATTCCGAACCTACACTAATAGTCGATGTGTCCGAGGTTCAAAGGAAGAGGGGAAGGCCGCCAAAGGTACCAACATTAAGCAACCAAGGGCATGTATTTGAGCAATCCGAACCTACACCAATAGTCGATGTAGCCGAGGTTCAAAGGAAAAGGGGTAGAGGAAGGCCAAGGAAGAATATTCTCCGTCTAATACCATAGACATTTGGAGTGTAGGGATTGCGAGATGATGGTTTGGATATAATTAAGCTAAAAGATGGTAATATGAAGATGTATAAGGATCCCATAACATGTAGGACCATTAGAAGTTATCATACGAAGATAGAGTCTTACATAGGCCAACTTCCTGAGGTTATTCTTTGAGCTAAGGATGATGTCGAAGATGGAAATTGTGGATATCATGGACCGAACAATTAGGAATCTCTACCGTGTTTTAGAATGACACCATCCTTTAGAGAAATGATTAACTTGTGAAGTTGGGACCTATAACATAAACAAACGTCCAAGTTGAAATTCTTAAAACAACTCTCCATTTGGGATTTTTTCCTGTTTTAGTTCTCTAATTTGGGATTCAGTTGGATTACCTGTCGTGCCTGTTTAGTCATGCTCTCTAATTTTCATTATTTTCCTACTATCTATGCCTTTGTTTTGGCCTTCAGGAAGTTAAACGGCATGTGTTCAAACTATTGAATGCCGCTGTTTTTTTATAATCAATATTAAAAATTTAAAACAATCATAAATTTCGACAAAAAATTGGTTGATATCCGATTGGATCTTCTTCCTCTTAGTTCTTATCCTTTTCTAGGGACTCTGTATTTTTTCTAGTTTTTAATTTATAGCTTATCCAAAATTGCTTCTTATCTAAGACTCGATGGTCGGCTAATTTGGATGAAACAATGCGAAAGTTAATCACTATCTTTGTAATTAGTATCTTTGTAATTAATGAATTCCGGGATTTTTTATATTTAGATTTTAATCATTTAAAAGTGAATATAAAAGAAAATTAAAAAATATAGTTTTAATTAATATTTATCTTCAATCGACACCCCTTTATAATGGATGGATTTCATATCCCCCAATTCCTTTATAATATAAGAAAATAGTAGTGTTTATCATTGAGACTACCACTGCAATAACATATCTATTAAGATGTTTAATTAATAATATACTCCCTCCATCCCATAATAGATGACATATTCATTTTGAACTTTTGTCCCACTAATAGATGACCTATATTATTAACAAGGGGATATTTCTAAGATTACCCTTTTAATTGATGATTATTAGTATCAAAAATATATAACTTGATTGTCAATTAGCCATGCTTATATTCGTTACGTAAGTTTTTTAAAATACTTTTCGATGATATAAAATTTATAAATATTCATTATATATTTTGAGAGATAAATCAATTTTAAAATTTACAAATTATTATCCATAAGGATATAAGTGTAAAAAGTACTTAAAATACTTCTTTCTTCACATTGACTTAAGAATTGTGAAAACTTGAACTAGGTCACCTATTGTGGGTCGGAGAGAGTATTTATTTAAGATGTAAAACGCGTACAAATGTGGATCATATGTCTGCACAATTGATTTAAGTTGTGTTTGTAGTTGTTGAAAATCTAACATCCTACACCTAACATTCAAAAAGATTAACAAATAGCTAAGTCAAATAAGGAAAAACATAGTATCAAGACACGAAGAAATACATGCTTCGGCATGATTACCTACGTCCACGGGGGTGCACAGTTGTTCTCATAAAGTTATGAAGGTTACACGTTGCTAGGATAAGCTATTACTCTCCTAAGAACACTTTTCAGTCTAGTTTTTCCTTACTTTCTCACTTAACCACTCCCCATAGCTTATCATGATATTTATATACGAGGTGATCATACATCAGTATTACAATGCATAACATGTGTATTTTTCATATGCATTGATATGTGTGTTTCGATGATATAAATTTATAAATATTCATTATATATTTTGAGAGATAAATCAATTTTAAATTTTACAAATTATTATCCATAAGGATATAAGTGTAAAAAGTACTTAAAATACTTCTTTCTTCACATTGACTTAAGAATTGTGAAAACTTGAACTAGGTCACCTATTGTGGGTCGGAGAGAGTATTTATTTAAGATGTAAAACGCGTACAAATGTGGATCATATGTCTGCACAATTGATTTAAGTTGTGTTTGTAGTTGTTGAAAATCTAACATCCTACACCTAACATTCAAAAAGATTAACAAATAACTAAGTCAAATAAGGAAAAACATAGTATCAAGACACGAAGAAATACATGATTCAGCATGATTACCTACGTCCACGGGGGTGCACAGTTGTTCTCATAAAGTTATGAAGGTTACACGTTGCTAGGATAAGCTATTACTCTCCTAAGAACACTTTTCAGTCTAGTTTTTCCTTACTTTCTCACTTAACCACTCCCCATAGCTTATCATGATATTTATATACGAGGTGATCATACAACAGTATTACAATGCATAACATGTGTATTTTTCATATGCATTGATATGTGTGTTGCTCGCGGTGTTTTCTCCGTCGCTCCCGATGTAATGGTCTTCATGAACCGAAGAATACATCCTCTCTCGAATCTACACAATCCAAAGTACGTATCCTCTCCCGAGTCTTCACATGGTATGGACCCACGTCATTCTGGTCATCTGATCGCTTCAAGCATGCTCTGTCTGTAGCATTAAATGCTTGGTCTCCATATTCGAACTCGACAGTTGGTTTCCTGATTTACTTTCCACGTATTATGCTTTTGGGTTTGATGTGGTAGATATCTTCTTTACCATGTTGGACCTTTGGAGAATATTTGGTGCCTCGTTTTATCCTATATCAGTAACTCAACTCTTTTAGATGCTGCCACGTGTCTTTGGATATTTTACCACTATAGTTTGCCTCTTTCTTTCCATTTGTGCCAAATGAATGATAGGAAGAAACCCATTGTGATCTTGGTAACTGTTAGACCAGTGTTCGGTTGAACCCGCTAAGCATTGGTATATTAATTGTCATATTTTACTATCAAAACTCATAAATTGCTTGATTAGATTACTAAAGTAAAATTCGTTAGGTTAGAACAGGGGTAATTTTGGTATTAAGCTGACTTAACCTAGTCACAACAAGTAATACATACTTTCCTAGAGAAGTAAGTGAGAGAGCATCCTTTCCATAGTAGTATTTCTATACACTTTCCTCTTCTATGAAATCATGACACATGTCCTCGGAATTTTCCTATTTACCAATACTGCAATTCCTCTCAAACTAACCTTAAACTTTCTTTTAATTCCTCCTTTGTCCATCCATATCCATAGAGATTTGGACTTAGTCCTCGAGACATTTCATGGGCTTCATCCCTTCTCAAGGATGACCTCCCTTTATTAATAGGTAATCTTTTTTTAGGTATCAATATTAACCCCTTGACTATTGGGTTAAATGTCGAACTCCAATAGTCATTCACCTTCTGCGAGTAGTCTCCCTTTTGGATAACTCCTTGACATGTACCCTCATGCCACGTGCGCTTTGTGCATTGGTTGATATCTGTGAAGTGTCCCTTCATCTTTTAGGTTCCCCTTCGTTTAGCCGCTACTTAAACCACTATCAAACCTTGCCTATATATATAAGGCTTTTTCTTTACAATTATAACTTTCACCCGGTCCATCTCATTTCCCTTTTTGTCTCAACGTCAAACAAATCCCAAAAAACGTCCAGGCAGAAGGAGAAGGAAAGATAGGTGAGCATAGAAGATGAAGAAGAAGCCACTACACCAAATTTAACGTTTAGCAACAACTTGAATCTGTTTCTGACCGGTCTTGCAACTGATTTTTTCCGTTGCTAAACACCATGTCACATTTTTTCACAACAGCTCTAGCTCTGTTGCTAATTTTGATCAGCAACGGCAGTAGCAACAGAAATAAGTTGTTGCGAAATTAAAATATAGAAACATAAAGTAGCTGTTGCTACTCTGTTGCTAATTTTAGAGTCATTCCGGGATATATTTTAATAGAACAAGATATAGTTGTTCTAGTTCAGATTTAGCAACATAATTTTGCCGTTGCTAATATTTTGCAACAAAACAAAAAGGGTCAAGTCTTCGCTAACCTAGTCAAAACTGATTTTCCCCCAATACCCCAGTTCTCTGCAAAACCCTGATTCATTTTATATTCAGCAATTTTTCAATCTTATAGTTCTCATACTCTATAGTCACAGACATTCCCACAGGTTTAAACCTCAAAGACATTCTACAAAGAAAGGGAACCAAATACAATAAAAACCAGGGAACTCATGACATCAAAGACATGTTACAGGTTTCATTTAAGAAAATCAGATATCAAATTGTACAATTGAAAGATTGCACATGTAAGTATGTTCTTGTTTCTTACACTGTGTTGGTGAACCTTTGTTTTTTTAGATTCTAAGGATTTCATATAGAGACAAAATGTTACAATCTCTTACAGTGAGTAATCAGAATACATCAAATTATTGTGGCTTTGGGAAGATGATCATACGAGGATTGTGGCTTTAAGAAGATGATCACACGAGGATGTTGAATTCTCGTCTTGTAAATACGACCAAGATGATGAGGAACCTGTAACAGATGCATATAGTTAAAGATAACAAATAAAGAAAGTAAGAATACTTCAGAATTCAGGGTATATATGCTACTGCTAATGATTTGCTTATACCTGAAAGATACTAGAGACCAGGTGAGACCGATGAGACTCGAGTAAGTGTTGGGATTTATGATGAGTTCTCTCTATACCATGATAAAAATAACCCAGTGATAACACTAGGCGGTGGCACAGCAGTGGCTTTGGATTCACCATAAGAAGCTTTAGGGTGAAGCTCAGTAGTTGAGCTAGTCTGTTTCCAGAACTGAACTAATCATCTCAGCGATATTCTTCAAACTCTGAAATTCATTACAAGCAACCCAATTTAGGTTTCACAATACGACATATAATCCAAGAATCAATAACTATAAAAGCAAACAGAATAGCTTCATTGCAAAACAAGAAATGGACATAAATCATGCAAGATTTTATTATAATTTTCAGTTAAACATATGCTTTGGTGTTAACAGTTCTGCAAAAGCCATCCAACTGAAACTTGTGAGGAAAGTGAGTATAAAACCTTAAAACAACTTAAGTGTTAGCAATTTAATCACTGCAGTTACAATCTACATTACCCGGAATAGGATAAAATGTAGAAGATGAAGAACCACAGCTTGAACCAAACCAAATTATCTTAGGGCTTTACTAGTGAAGTCCCTTGGACAATTTTTGCGCCTCCCATCTTTTCGGTGTCTTGTTTAACTAACAATGTAAAGATTTCAAGTAAAATCAAATGTATCCATTTTGGTAATGTAGGATCAGAATATTGTCACAACAATATTCCTGAGAAATAAACAACAGTACTGCGATACATCGATAATAAATGACTATTCTGCGATACATCAATGATATTCTGCGAAACATCCAAAAATGACTTAAACAATGACGTAATGACTGAAAACGACGGAAACATGAAGAAAGTGTGACATGTCTGCGATATATCAATAAAACCTGCGAAATATAAAGGCGGTGTTAACTGCGATTTATCGCAGTTACTCAGATCCGAAATTGAAGGGGATCTTAGCTGTAAATGTGCTGTCATGAGCTCTAATCCACTATGTAAATACCTATATAAAGGAGATGAATAGTTCCAGAGTGGGGGGTGGGGGGGGGGATTTTGGAGTGCTAGGAAAGTTTTTAGGAGAGAGAAAATCTTTTATCAAGTGTTCTGTGTTATTGATTTCTGTAATTCCTAAAGATCAAATTAATGAAAAAGTGTCTTTAATCTTCAAATTATGTCATAAACATTGATAAATTCTTGAATAGGGTGTAGTGTGGGAATTCCTGCAACTACATTTTGGCGCCCAGAAATAGGGAGAATCAATTTGAGAAAATTCCAAATTACGGTTTGAAGATTTGAAGAAATAAATAAGAATTGAAGAAATGGCTAGGAGAATAAGAAATACATCAGAACCACCAACAACAGTGAGAAGAAGTAAAAGAATTGCTGGGGAAGGAACAGGTGAATTGGAAGTATCTTTAAGGATCATATCAGGAAGAAGTAGAATGAGAAATGGAGCAGAAAATTCAATCCAACCACCGAATCAACAAACACGAGCACAAGATAGAAATGTGGATTATGATAGAATAAGTGTGCATACTTGGAGGTCGGATTCGGTAGAAGAAGCAGAAAATCAAGAAGAGGAAAGAAATCAAGGAATGGATGGAGGATTAATTCATGAAGGACATGAAGTAGAAGATGATTTGAGACAAAGGATACAGGAAGAAAGAAGATTAGAGGCAGAAGAACGTGCCAATCTTACAAGACAAAATCATGAATTAAGAATGGAAAATTTGAGGTTGCAAAACAGAAGATCGAGAAGCAGCATGAGATCAAATTCAAGATCATATAGACAAGAAACAAGACAAAATATACAAAATATTGGCGAGAATTTGATAAATGCGTTATATTCCACGCGGTGAAACTTTAGACATTAGACATAATCAGGATGAGGGAGAAAATCAAGAAGAGAGAAGAAGAATGTTACGTGATGAAGAAATTCGAAGAAATCGCAGAATAATTGAAGATGATATTGAGAGGCATTATATTGAGCAAGTACATTTAGCGGGAGAAAGAGAGAGATTGCGAGCAGAAGTAGAAGAACAAGAAATTCAAACAACGTTGCTTCAGAATAATCACGATAATCGAGAAACACGACGTGCGCAAAATCGTAATAATGATAATCTCAATGAGGAATATGAGAGAATTCGCAGAGACATAGAAAGGCAACGAAGAGAAATATCAAGAGATGAGGAAATTCGCGGAGAGGAGAATGAAAGACAAATTAACTTGCAATAAGAAGAAAATCGCAGAAGAATGCAAAACCATGATGTTGGAGAAGAAGCGCGAAACATCGCAAGACAAGAAAGACATGAACGCAGACGAAGAGAGGATGCATTGAAAAGGCCAATGGAGCAAAATTCTGATAGAAATGAACAAATCTTGCGAGAATTAGCAGAAATGAGAGGAATGATAAATAACAGAAGAGAAGGAGGAAGAAGACAACTTGATGAGGCAATCGAGGAAGCTGCGAAACTCCATTTACTCAAGAGGTACAATTAGGAGGGATACCTCCAAAATGTAATTTACCGGTGTTGACCAGTATATTTGATGGGACTACGTGTGATGTCCAACATATCAAAGCTTATATTCGATGTATGCTACAATGGGAGAACCATGATGTCATTTTGTGCAAATATTTTGCGTCAAGTTTAACTGGCGAAGCATTGAAGTGAAGTGAGAGTGTTGCACCTCGTCTAGTCCGAAGTTAAATAAGCGAAAATGGGAGGTGGAAGTGTAGTAATTGATGAACTCAAAAATGAGTCTAAGAATTCACTGAAACCATGGCAAGTGTATTATTTGGAGATGGATAATATTACCATGAAAAACTTAGCCGTTGTTAGAGACCTTGCATACTGCATCAGAGATTTTTTTTCTTCATTATTTGACACATGAAGCCGCAAATCTTAGACGAATGATACCAGTGCATGAGCATCTACATAAGAGTCCCCACGAAGCATGTCCAGAGCCTAAAAATCAAATTATAAAAGATTGCTATTAAGGTGAAAATACTTCATATGAATTACATGCAAGATGAGTACTGGTATATAAAAGGACAAAAGAGAAATTATACACAACAAAAACAAAAAAACATCAGACAAACCTTTCATAGATTCTGAATAATCAACAATCAGCATCATTGAAGTTTGCAAGAGCTAGACTTGAGTGGCAAATAAGTTGAGCAGCGAAGTTGCAAAAATGCTTGTATGAAACATGTCTAATAATGCTTGCAATAATAAGTAAAAGTATTTCGGGAAGACCCAATGAACATCAAAAAGGTAAGTTAAAAAATCTCAGCATCACACGATTGAAAAATAAAAAAACTTGAATCACCAAACTCTAAATGAATATATACACTGAAGAATTAAGACATAGAAATGTTCTTCATATCCTGATGCAAGTAAAGAAGTCACGATATACCCTGACCTGGATTAAGATTAATAACCCACAACAGAATCTATCGGCTGATGGACAACACGATACAACCGAGAAGCTCTTTTTCAAATTCTGGTCCAATGTTTTTTGTACACTAAAAAGCTATATATGATGTGGGAATAATGCCTAACAAAAATATCGTTTTGCACCAGTTTTTTACTCTGGAGTCTGGTCCAGGGTTAACAAATGAACATTCAATATCTGATGCTAAAGCAAACCTTTGATACAAATGTAAAGGAAAAAATAGATTTTTGCAAATGTCTGCAGTAAAAAAGCTCGATATGTATCTTCTTGATGGAGACACGTAACAAGAATAACAAACTCTATGATATATGTCGTATCAAGACACTAAATGACAATTTAAACTATTAGAAGCCAAAAGAGTGTAAATGATCACAAAAAACTACCTTAAATTAGTTCAAAAAGATATTCCATGTTCGTCGTTGTGACTATGATATAAACCCATAGCTATTCTCCTTTAAGAACATCAAAATCAACTAGTAAAGAATATAGACAAGAATACATATATGCTACTTTAGTAAATTCTCATAAAAGAAAGATGATGAAAGTTTTTGTGCGTTGTTGTTGTTTTATCCATGGCTCATATAATGGTTGAACCAACCCAATCAACTCTTACCTGTACCAATATTGACTTGTGCCTTGTGCAATGCATGCCATACTTGGTCAGCACTGCAACCGAGCCTGCCTCAGCCCTTATGAATATGGTATGTGTCATTGGACTGCGTAAGTTGTTCATTCTGCAAGCCTCGAACAGTGGCTACTGGATGTGCTTAGTACTGACATATATATGAACTTTGAACTGTTCTGTAACTTCGTAAAGCTGTGAGGTGGCAGCGCAAGACTTTCAATTGCTCCATAAGTTGATCGTTGAGTTATACTTAGTTCATGGCTTGCATATACACTTAAGATGATCCGCAACTGGTTATTCTCCTCAGAGTGACATGGTTCTCATCCCAAAAGGGGGCCGTACGTTCTAGATTGCTGCTCGTCTCCTTATATTTGACTCTGCGACTTCTTCGCGGTGCAAACTTCATTGTTGTGTGGAGTTTGAGCTGCTTGGTTTGTTTTGAATTTCAGTTATCTCTTTATTTTCATGTTCTCAGCTTTCGAGGAAGACCTTTGGGAAAAATGAAAAAACTCATCCCTACGAACTTCCAAGAAAACTACATCTTTTCCTGAAATATAACAATTAAAAATAAATATTTAACAATAAATCACAATTTTAAAATCCATAAACATCACTTGCATATGAACACCAAATTAAACCTAACCCTAGATATCAAACACGAAATTAAACATAACAACATAGTTCAATAATACAACAGAAACCCCTAAATACCTAAAAAACTAAAAATACCTAAATTGCATGGGGGGGAATTAAAATACCCTAAATTAAATACTACAGACATAAAATAAAACCATGAAGATAATCGAAGTTAAACAATATATACAGAAATATGAAACTTGAATCATAAAGAAACTAAAATAAAGAACGAGATCTAAAAAAATGGATCTTTTTACTAAGAATAGATCAAACAAGGTAGCTGACCTTCACAAATTTTATATTCTAGGTCTTAAGTTCATCATCGGCAGAATAATCAGAAGAAGAAAGGAATGATTTTCTGGGTCGGAGTTTTTTTTTTCTTCGAGTTTTTCTCTCCGAGAGAAAGGAAGAAGAAAGGGGTAGAAGAGAACCTTATCTCTTCGATGGAAACAAGTAGGAGAAATCGTCAAAGGGGTCAAGGGGTGGAAATATATCAATACACTAAAGGATATAAAAAATATGGGCGGAAAAAGAGTTCCAAAGTGTTACCTGAAAGCATGTGAATCGCATGCTTATGATCTCCGCAGTTTCTAATCGCAACAAAACAAGGGCAGTTGAGAGTTTCGCAACTGACAAAAAAATATTACTAAAATTTGGCAACTGTTTTTGTTTGTTGCGAATTAGCAAAAGTCTTAGAGTTGTTGCTAATCTGGATTGCTATATCCTGAATTTGGTGTAGTGGTGTAGTGAGCAGAAGCTGGGATATAGCGGGAAGTTCAGATAGAGCAGGATGATAATTATGTAGATACGTATTTTCCTGAGCCTGCTGATAAGATTGCTTAAGAGATATGTGAGATTACTAGTAGCAGAATCTTGATGAAGGCGTTAAAACCCGAGTTTCGTGAAAATGGGCAAATGATACCTCCTACTGATGATAATCTTGTCCTGTGGCTCACCAACAAATAAATTTTGTCATTTTTTTCACCCGGTGGCTTATTTGTCATGATCTAGATGAGTACACGATGTTCTCCTGGATAAAGTTCCGCGTATGGCTATCCATAACAGCAATTATAATCTTCCAATAGTCGATTATCGTTCCACAGCAGAAACTCCTTCGTATTGGCCATGTTGGGCAGAATATGTTCGTTCTAATCGTAGCCACGCGGCCATACTCTGATCTCTAGGAATCAATGAGGTAATAAACGTGTCTCTTAATTGCGAGGTGGTCCGATGCAAACGCGATCTTCTCCAGTTTTATGCACGCTGGTTGCCTCCTGTTCACACTTTATTTTGTGCATGGGGTGAGGCAACTCCAGTATTATAAGACGTCATATCCCCCATGGTCTTGTCGTCCATAGTTCTCATTCCTATGACGAGGCGGCTGTCTTCAAATCTGTGAACCAGTCGGATAAAAATATGTGGACCTACTTAATCTATTGCAAGGACGAATCTCGGAAGGAAAAAGTGAAGAAGACGAGGGACGATCTTGGGGACAAGTATGTACTTTCCAAAGAAGTTGTTATGCCGGCTAAGGCGAGCGGGAAGAAAGTCAAGGCAGTCCGTCTTGCGAAAAAAGGGAAAGCCACGTCATGTAACAATATCACCTCGACCGCCCCTCGCCTAGTGATAAACTCTTAAGTAGTTCTTCAAAGGGAAAATTAGGCGCAGGCCCAAAAATAATAATATTTTTATTGTCAGACCCACAATTAATTTTAGATACCGTGACATCTAAAATTATCCGAAATTATTAAGAATCAATACATAACTCGTTATGCATACTATTTTTTTCAGGCATAACTCGTTATGCAGCCTAATTTTTCAGGGGTATTATTGGCAATGCAACTTGGATATAACATATCTAAAAATCTGCGCCTTGGAATTTTACAAATTTTATATCGTTGGAATTTTTTTTAAGAGAGCTACACAACGAGTACAAACAATAATATCAAATTTTTGTTTTTCACGAAAAAATCGGAGGTGATCATCATTTTAGGCAAAATTTTCAAAAACTTGATACATAACCATTATGCAGCCACCAAAAAAGATGCATAACACATTCTGCAGACGCATAACGAATTATCCAACCATTTTCTCGACTGCATAACAAATTATGCATCTATAACAAGTTATGTAGCCATTGTATTAGTGCTTACATAAAAAAATAGATGCATTATGCAGCCGTATTTTCGGATGCATAACAGGTTATGCATCTATTTTCGCAACTGCATAACATGTTATGCATATATTATTGTAGGTGAATGACAAGTTATGCAGTCTTTTTTTATTGTTGGTTTCGATACTAACAAATAAGTTGATGCATAACGTGTTATGCAACCATTTTCGGGACTGCATAACAGGTTATGCATCCATTTTCATAGCTGCATAACAAATTATTCAACCAATATGACCGACACTAACACCACATGTACCACCTACCAACACCAAAACTCAACCAATAAAAAGAAGTTTCAACACTAAGCGCATAAAAATAGATTTTTTTATAAAAACCCGTTGTTTCCAAAAATGTTCATACATAAAATGTGTTGTAGCATTGTCGAATTTTTCACCAAATGGAGCCAGATCAATATGAACAATGATCTTATCTAACTGTTGTCCATCTGCATTTGGTCCTATAATACGAACTTGACTTTGTTGCATAAAAAAGCATGCTGCTACTTGCTCAGCCAGTTTTGTAACTAATCGGAAGAAGGTAATTAAGGCAACCTTAAAACGGATTCCATCTTGCATTAGCCAAACATAACCACAGAATTCTTCTGGATGTGTATTAACAAATGGATTTGTGCATGACACTGACGTACAATCTACAAATCAAGAAAAATGGACTCATTAGAAGCAGAGTGAGGTCAAAGCTAAGCTTCACTTTCTTAGATCGAGCAAAGTAAAGTAGTTTACCTTCATTAAGAGGTGGAGGTGGTAATGCTAGGACAGGTGTTGGAAAGTGAGGCTTTGATTTCGGTCCAAAATCTCCTAACAAAGATAGTTTAAAGGGAAAGATGAACACAAAATTCTTTAATCAACACAACTTGCAACGAATGATCGAACGTCGCAAAATATTTACATTGCACACTTGTTACATTGCATCTCCCTCCACCGGAAATCTTCGCCTGCAAATCTAATCAAAGCAAAAAATCTAATTTACATACAACTAGAGATGAAATGGAAAAGGTGTGCAAAATTAGTTAGTGGTCTCTCAAATTTACATTCACTATTCCTTTTTCTTTTTCCCTTTGAAAAGATTGACTGCCGATTCAAAAATTCTATCACCAAATAAATTTATGTCGACATCAAGTAATTTTAAAGGTTTGGCTTTCTCAATAACTAAAACTCCCAAATGAGGAGCAATAGTTTTATCTCTAATAGCTCCGTGGTTTCCAGCTACTCCACCTCCGATAATCACTAACAACTCTTATTATTCACATGTCTACAAAAATACCACCATCACCACGACCAATCAATAAAAATATTCAAACAGCATGCAAAACAATGATTAAGAACACTTAAAATGAGTGAGTCAACAACTGAGCTTACCTGATTCTTTGGTGGGGAAATGGTTGAAGTAGTAATGGCTCTTCATCGGCAATTAATACTTCCTTTGTTGTATATATTTTGAAACGGGAAACAACCCAGACTATTATTATAATAGCTTCTTAATGTTAACATCATATTGACATTTCTACAAACATTTATTGGGCACAACTCAAATATACATACAATCTGCTTGTGGTATATGATTAACTAGGGAGTCGGAATTTGGTGGTGTACCTTATCGACGTCTTGGTTAGAGGCGAAGCTTCAGGGCTTTGAGATTCAACAAGGTTCCGCAGTATATATGTTCATAGTTGATCCAATTTTAGATTACGAAGCTTAATTGAAGGGGAAATTAGTCTACCCTCTTCTTCAACGACACGGAAAGAGAAGACAAAGGAAGAAGAAAAGAACAGGAAAAACAAACGAAGGAAGAAGAAGCTAACAACTAATTTTAAGAAATATGGGCGTGGGAGAAATTTTTTCTCAGAAAATGGGTGCGCGCACTAAGTTTTCTACTCGTGGGTTTCTCTGTGGAAAAAAACAGAAAAATGGGTTTGTCAGTAGTTTTCACTTCTTCAAATGCTTTCAAGTACCTTCATTCTCTGACTTAGACTATTCAAGGGAATGATTTGTCCGAGTATCTCCCCCATCTTTAAGGCAAGCAAACTTAATTGAAATCTTTACTTTTTTTGGGTTCACCAAACGCAAAATTGTTAACCAAACGGATTATGGACTAAAATGTTAAACAAAATAGAGACTGTTTAGTTAAGAAATATAAATAAGGACTAAACTATTTAATGGAATAGGGACTTAAAAATAATAATATGAAATCGTTTATTTATAGAAATGCCATTTTTATAAAAATAAAAATAAAAATAAAATTTTTAAAACTTCGTATCTTCCAAACGGTACGTCGGATTTTTGTGAATTTTATATATGTGAAAAGTTCTTTCAATCACCTATGTAATGGGTATAAACAACCATATCAAATTTTTACTTTTTAATATATTTATAGTTCTCCGAAAAAATAGCTATAATTTAAAGGTAAATTAAAAGAGCTTATGTACTTTTATATGTTGCATATATAATGATGAAATACTTCACTTGATATACTATAAAATTACCTAGAACAATCTATAGATTTTAGTTTCAATACGAAAGATAACCTCTGTTTCATTAAAAGTGATACTTTAATATTTTTTTCTTTTCATTTTTACTCAATATTAGTCTAAATTAGGCTAAGTTGAAAAGTAAAATGAACGTACCACATTTCAGAAATGAAATGAAAATTTAATATTTCAGACGTGCATCGCACATGCTCACTATTTGTGTTATTAAAGTGAACAAGCGTGCATATTTCCCATTAGAGCTAGCACTATGGGAGGGGTTATCCCTTCCCTATCCCTCCATTTCCCACAAAATCCCAAAAAATCAACCACTATGGTCTCCCATATCCCTACACGAGTAGGGATACACACCACCATCCCTACAAGGTCGAACAGATTTGTTCAGCCTTGTAGGGAAGGGAAATCACACGGGTACTCAGTACCCGTATTATTTTACACTTTACGAGTACTGAGTATGCGTAAAGCCGTTGATACGCGTACTGAGTATGCGTAGCTTTTTGTACGCGTACTAAGTACCCGTTTCGACAAATAATATTTGTTTGACCTTTTTGATTAACACCTCTCTCACACCCGATCCTAACCATCCATCACTAATAACGGCTCTATTTTGTATGCCGTCGGATCCCAACGGGCATTTTTTTAAAATCCCCTATAAATACCAATCTAATTCTCTACTCAAACCAAACCAAATCAATTTCTTCTTCCTACATCAATTGATTTCTTCACTAAAATCATTCCAATTTTATATTTGTTTAAGTAATATTTTTAAATTTTGTTTTCTTATCAATGGATGAGACTCAAATCCAAAAAAGGAAACAAAGAACGATATTTAGTGTTTTGGAAAATCATCACCTTATTACTCAGTACCTTGTTGTTGGTTATAGCAGTTATGAAGATAAGGAAGAGTTTTGGGCGGTGCTTTTTAATAAATTTGTCGAAGCTTGTGGTGGAAATCGATACGGTCGTACTTTGAAAAGCGTTCGTAATCGGTTTAGCAAAATCAAGAGTGAAGTGGATAACTTTTCCGGTTGTGTTGCAAGAGCTACAGTCGCCAATCCGGGCATTGACTCAATTAACCGGGTATGTTATTTAAATATTTTTATTATAGTTTTTTGTATATGTTGTTTGTAAATATTTTAATTTACTAATATCTTATTTACGATATCTTTACATTGATGTAGATCATAATTGCGAAAAGCTTATATGTTGACATATACAAAAAAGCTTTTGAATGAGATGTTGAGTATGAAATGCTTAAAGATGTTCCAATTGTACCAGTCGGTGTAACTGAAGATATGGAACAAGATTTTAATCCTTCTTCATCTCAAATGAATGGAAATTTCTCTAATATGTTTAATTCCCCACCCTCTAGTTCCCAAAATCCACCCTCAAGCCAGTTCGTCGAAAATCCATTTCAAAATAATATCCCTAGCGATATCCCTTTTGCATCAGGATATACCCCTAGTACGAGTCCAATGACTATACCTGGAACCTCGTCAGGTGGATTTACAAGATATAAACGCATTTCCAGAGCAGGGAAACAAGCGCAAATTCCTAAAAAGTGGGTTGCGTAAAATAATCCCGGCACACCATCCATGAAAGACTCTCAGATGAGTGACGCAAGCAGTAAACTTGTTGATTATATAAAATAATCCCGATCAATTATCCCACCTCGTCAGCTACAATAAAACCAAATTATGGAAAGGTTGTTAGAGACAACTCAACAACAAATTCAGGCATCTCAAATGAAAGAAGAAAGGGAAATAATGCTATTGGATCTCGAGAAGATGACTCCAAAGGCAAAAAAGTACTTTGAATATCAACAGAATGCCATACTGGCCAAGCAGATGCAGAGCCAACAAGATAATCCGTTCCATTTTTAATAGCTTAGCTTAAGTGTTTATTCGTTTTAATAAGTAATGTCGTATTTTATTTCTTGTAATCCGTTCAATTTGTAATAGATTAGTTTAATTGTATTTTATTTTAAGTAATCCTGTATTTTAGTTCCGCTAGTATAGTCAATTTTATATCGGTAACAATTATTTATGTATTTCTAATTACGATAATTTGAATAAAATTAAGTTATTCCAACGGATCTTTGGTAACCGGTAATTCCCAACGGCTAAATTCCAATGACTACTTTAACTGCCTATTATAAATTGTCAAAATCTTCCTCAACCTAAACAATCCAAAATTTTAAGCGTATCCTCAGTATATAAAATTTCCCTGATTTTGGAAGATAACATGGTAATGGTTGGGTATACCGTAGAAGTAGATGTTGCAATCACCACAGCGTTTGTAAATGCTTGTAATATGCTTACTGAAGATACTCAATACCTCTCCGCGTATGAACAATACATGTTGGTGTTTGACGGCTTTGTACAAGCATTCAGAAATGTTAATAACCGAACAAGACGACAAGTTCAACAACGGATTTCTCGAATTGATATAATGGTTCGCAAGTACTTGCAATTCAAAAAAGGATTCATGGTTACTCCCCACAGCACATGACAGTTACGATTACTGTACGTCATCGTAAATGGTTATGATATTTAAAATGTTGTCTGCTTCTACACACTAACCTATTGCCTTTTGTTTGTTTTGTGTAGGAGGAAATGGGAAAATTTGTGTACCACCTAGATACTCGTACTAAATTTACATGCTTTGAGTGCGACTTAATCTTTAAAGATAACCTGGGTAACAGGGATTATTACAATCCGGAAATGAATTCCGGCGGTCCTCCAGAGGTTTAAAGGCTTAGTGCACGTGTTGTTCCGCAACCGTGATTAGTAAAACTAGTAACCTGCGCTTTTATTCAATAATTGTAATGTACTTTTATAATGACTATATCGCAACGGCTAGTTTATAACTTGTACTTTATAATGGCTATTTTTGACGGATATTATAAATTGTGTTAACTATCTTCAAAAAAAAAACATGGATTTTAAATACGAACGACTCTATTTTTGATGCTGAAACACACACAGAAAAATGGAAAATTACATAAATGAAAGATAAAACATTCAAACACAAGCATTCTTCAGGATTGTTGTTCCAAAGACATGATTAACATCTGATGTTGAAACCTAATAGAAAAACCAAAAATTACATAAATATAAGATAGAACATTCAAACACAATCATTATTCAGTATTGTTGTTCCGAAGACTTGATTAACATCTGATGCTGAAACCTAATAGAAAAACCGAAAATTACATAAATATAAGATAAAACATTCAAATTCAATCAATCTTCAGGATTGTTAGACGAAGACTTGATTAACATCTGATGCTAAAACCATCTTGCAATATAACTACATTTCGTTTGGATTGTAGGTATAGTAAACCGCTTTTAATAGATGATAACATTCATCATGAGGAAAATTATCGCATGTCTAGTTAAGATAGCCTAAACGAGCAACACTTATCTGAAATTTATAAATCAAAATTAGCTTAAGTATATTTATTTACTTAAAAGTGAAAGAAATATGTAAAACATTCTTACCCTTTGTTCATATGCCATTCCAGGATTGCGTATGTTAACATCGGCCTGAATAGTGATAAAAGTTATGATCCCCTTGTTCATCTTGCTCCACCTAGATCCAAGACCTCCCTTGTCTCTGGCGTTCGGATTTCCGGAAATGTTTTCAAACAATTCAAAAACATTCTTCCAGAATTTGTTGCCTGAAGCCTGAACTACATTAAGAATATTGTTTTTTGCTTCAATCCATGCTTGTGTAAGAGCAACATATTCTTTTTTGCTGAATCTTACCATTTTTGTTGAAACAGAGGTATGATTGTCTGTTGGGATAGCTTCACTTTGGAAAGTGATTTGATATATTTATAAATATGATAAGAGGAATATATATATATATATATATATATTTAAAGGAAACCGTTATACAGTAAAATTTACATGTGACCAACATAAATGTCGTTAAGAAAGTATGGAGTAGCCGTTATACAGTGAAATAACGGATACCCCTTAAAAAGTTTTAATACTATCCATTTTACATTTAAAACCATGGAAAATTTGCACTTCCCTGATGTTGGTACGTGTTTGTACTTTGATTTAATGGATCGGATGGATTGTCCCCATTATAAGCTTCTTTTTGACTATTTGGAACAAAAGTACTCTTAGACGGTACCGAATCATGAGAATGACCTTGGCTAAATGAGTCACATGTATATGGTACTTCATACGGTTTCACAAATCTCACATGGGGTGGTTCACCGTATTTGATTTGGTGTTGCAAATCCCTTGTGTGGTCGTAATACCATTGTTGTGAAGCCTCGAATTTTTGTACCATAGCCTGATATACATCGCACCACATCTCCTAAACACAGCAAGGAAGGGCATGAGTTTAAATGTTTTTCACAAGTATAACATATTCGAATCAAAGGTTATATTATACTCACAGGTGTACCCAGGTTAAAATTAAAGTTTTGTTTAAGAAACATTCCCAAATACTTCATTCCAATAGGTGCATGAGTCGCCTGAAAGTCGGGGCCACATATTTTAGCTGTCAAATCGCTCGGTGGATATGGGAAGAGATGACGTTCGACAGGCACCAAATCTTGTGTGTATGTGCTTCGTTGTTGCGGTGGTGGTCGGCGTACATACGCATCGTTATCTTGGGTGCCATACAAATCCCTGTTTCCTTCATGTACAATTACACCCCGGTACTTCCCAAATGACCTCTCTTTCCACCAAAACTTATACTATTCATTGGATACTTCATCATAATGCAGGCGATTAGGATTCTGATCCTGGTACAAATGTGCATTGTTGATTTCTACAATTGAATAGGCGTGGTTCACGGTATTACAGTCAATCCAAGAACTTGTTTGAGACATTGTTCGCCAAGGTACAAGATGTTGTGACCAAACGGATCGTAAAAAACCCTACGTGTTAAAGAGATTCGTTTAGCCTCAACCACCTCAAGTTTAGTTCTCCAATAACTTTCCTCCCATGGAGACCAGCAAAACTGAATCGAATGCAAAGTTATTAATCTGGTTACGCACAGTAGTTACAGAATGGGCACCTGAATCTCTCTGACCGCCTCTTTTGGTTTATTTTTGGGATCCATCATATAACCTTCCAGCTGGCCACGAATCCATATTTTCAGTTTCAGCCTTTGTATAGGGAAACAAACATCGGAAATATGCCCAAAACCAAGGCTGAAACATTAATAGTTATCATTAACAACTGTAAAAAGTATAATGTAACAAAAAAATAAATAAGGGAAACTAAGATTACAAGTGGGTGTGGATTTTTACCATCAAAGGAAATGAGAAGAACTGCAATTCAGGAGCGTTGCTCGTGACTCCGGTACTTGATCGTTGTCGTAGGCGTCAAAAATAAATTAAACTTTCTTACTACTCAAAATATATAATGAAGCAAGGGAAAGAAAGGATCGTTCCCACAGAGAGGTCTAGGTTGTCAAGTTGTTTCGGTTTCCTATATAAAACACCGGGGATTTTCTGATTTTTGTAATGTAAAAATAAAATAAAAGCAAATAAAGAAATATGCAAACAAATCAAATAGAAGAGATATTGGTTAAGGATTCATCTTCATTCACTAACATGCTTTTTTAACAATAACTAGAATTGATATTTAATCTCAATTTTTATCAAAAGCCCTAGGATACTTTGATCGCAAGAATATCCCGCAAATCTCCTTTTGTCATCAACAAACACATTAAAAGATGCGAGTATGAGTTCTATCTAAGAGAACAACCTAACGTGTAAAAGCACTAATCAAGTTTAATTCCCTAGATGCATTAAGTTCTATGAAATCAGGCCAATCAAAGCAATCGAACGTGGAAAGCGCAATAATTCGATTTAACAAAGGTTATGATTCACATATGATTATAAGGATGCATCACTACAAGCTATAACCATATTTATGCTACTTGTAATCAGGAATCTATCACTTTTGCATATAACAAACCATAATCTAGCAATAGAGATGAAAACAAACTCAACCGATTCGCGACTCGATCAAACAAGCATTCAATTCATGTAACAATATAAATAGTGAATCATAATCGATAATATGGAGACAAAACTAATTTATCATATCAAAAAGCATATTTTGTGAAATCCAATTATTCCATAACCAATAATAAAATTAAGTACTCATGCTCAAGGAGTTCATAACAAGAAGGAAGAGAAACTCTATCATATTGCAAACCCTAGAAACAAAAGTAGAAGAAGAGATAGATATTAAGATTAGGTTATTCTCTTTTATATGTTTCTCAATTTCCATAAAGGATACTCTTTCTAATATTAGGTCTTCTAAAAACCCATCTCAAAGTGGTCCACCAAGCCAATGTGTGAGAAAAACCCATGTAAAATTCTGTCCAAAAGCGCTCGCCGGAAAACTAGGTTTTCAGCCGGAAGTCCACCGGAATCCGGCACCGGAAAGGCATCTCAGGTGACCCAAAGTCTCGTCGCCGGCCACTGGAGTCAACTAACAGTCCACCGTTAAGTATAATGGTCAATACTAACGATCACTAACGGCGTTAACTGAGTCAGGCTGAGTCGGAACCGAGTCAGCTGCCTAACTTAGGTGACTGGTTTTGGCCAAGGCTGTTGCAACCATTGCGCTTCAGCCATGATGGATGTGCCTTCCCTGCACTTCAGCTCATGCATTACCAACTGCAAGTCCATCTCAGAGCCACCCCATAACCTGCAATCACATCTCATCTAATTCCACAGCTCAATCCATTTGCATTCCATGAAAATCACCACAACTACTCTGTTTTCAACACACAACAAGCACTAGCTCAGCACAAATCTCAGTTCAAACCACCACTTCCATTCATTCACAGCACCACTATTTCAGCTGCTTCACTTACATAATTACTAGCTTTACCAACTCCCATTCTTTATCTGAGGTTCAATGGCAGCATCATCACTACCCATAAACCATTTCATCTCTGACTTCACAGTAAACAACCACCATCTCCAAACATCAACCTGCAAGTGCACAATTCCACCAGCAAAAAACCTCCAATCAGCAACTCAAAGATAGCACCAGTACCATCTTCTTGCTTCAATCTGTCAGTTCATCTCAATCTCTGTCAGCAGCGATCAATTCCATCTCCAATTCGAACCCATCACAGATTCAATTCTTTCATCTCCTATAATTTATTAAAACCACAGCAGCATCAATTTCTTCTATACCAGCACTACTTCATCTCATACCCATTATGCTCTTATCTCTCTACTGAGATCAACACCAACACTCAAACCCATCTTCTAAACATCACAGACTCGATATTTAGCCACAGATACGACTCCCAAGTCTACAACAGCAGATACATCCATCGGACCTTATACCCTGATTTCATTTCGATTCTTCTACGAACCCAACTTGATGCCGCTTCTCAATTCATCTCAAACCCTTGAACCAGCGCCATTCTTACAGCAACATCAACAAAAAATCAATTTGTTCTTCTTTCGATTCAACAACAGCAGACCCTAATTCTTCATTAATATTTCAAAACCCATTTCTGAATTTCATCTCAACTCCACCATAAACCCAATTGCAGCGACAGACACAACCCATCATCGTATTTCAATTTCACAGAAACACAACCTAATTTCTTCTTATGTTCTTCACTGCCTTCTTATACTCTCTACGGATCTTTCATCTCTCGATTTCTCGGACAGAACAAGTTAGAGTAACAGCTGCGCTGCTTTCTCAATTTCAGGGATTGATCGAAATGAATGAATGAGAAAATAATTTCTCGATTTAGGTCTCCATGGTTGCGCCTCTCTTTCAGTTGAGTTGTTTGTAATAATGAAAGAAGATTGATTTTAGGTTTACAAGAGTGGGATGGGTATTTTCACCCACTTTTAATCACATCCTTTGATAAATGATAAGGGACACCCAGATGGCAACCCCCTTAATCCTTGGCTCGTTTGTATTTAGCACTCCTTCAAATAGAGTCACCCCTTAACCTTGACCGGGCTCCAGATAGTGTTTTCCCATGAATTGACAATTTTGTCCTTCTTGCTCAAATTGGGTGATTCCTTCTTCCTTTCGCCGGATGTCTCCCGAGTACCTAATAACTCAAAAACATGCGTAAAATACATAATTTACAAGAAAAATAGCAAAGAAAACATAAACTCTAGATAGTAAATACGGTGTATTCTACACCTATCAGATTCCCCCACACTTAGACTTTGCTAGTCCTCGAGCAAATCAAACAAAATAATTTTAAAACATACATACAACTCCGTGTCGTCGAGGCTGCAGTCACTTTTAGCATAAATAACAAGCCTTTAAACCCCTAGGTGTCCCTAGTGGACGAGTTATAGTCTCTTGAGGGCTTACTAGAGATATACCCACAAAACCTACTCCAACTTCAAAGCGTTCCAGCATCCCAAGCATCCAAAGAGCTATGAGGACATAGAAATTCTGCATGCTAGTAATAAGAAGTTAGAAATACCAAAGAACATATTCATTCTTAAATCTTGAGTGAGAAATAACCACACCATAATGAGAGAACGCGTGTTTGAGAAACGATCAATAAGCATTTCGCCTCAACTTCTGTCTCACCAAATGGGTTTTATGAAATTGCACTAAAAAAGACGGCTTTTTTTATGGGTCTCACATGTGTGCAGGTAGGAATGAAGAGAGAATTCCTGCAACACGTTAAATGGTGGGAAGGATAACTTCCGAAATATTTTGAAAAACCCACATCTTTTAATATTTTGAAAAACCATTTTTTCTGACGATCTCTAAGAAATGAAATCAACCACTTTTATCGAGGATGAGATTACTTACTCACCTTCACATCCGATTGCCAATTATGATAGCACCACTCTCATGGAATCCAATAGAAACGTCTTCCGCTCCTCGTCTTCGTCTTCTTGGTCTTCGTCTTCGGCTTCAACTATTGATGATAAACTCTTGAACTTTGTGAATCATTGACAATTTGTAACCTTTTTCCTTAAAATCCTTGTCGCTTGAAACTTCCTTATAGATTTTCCTTCCCCACGGCTTATTAAATAAAAACAAACAAACACAATAATAGATATTTCTCTTGTCTCTTTTTTTTTTTCCTTTTTCCTTTTTCCTTTTTCAAATTTTTTTTTTTTTTGGAGACAAAAGAAACAAAATACAAAACAAAGTGAAAAAATAAAACAAACCATGGTCGTGGAAAAGTACTTTACCGCTTGATTCTTCACAACTTGTATCGTCTCGAAATCATAAACTTCAATAATTCTCACCTTTTGCTTTTCTTCGCTCTTGTAAAAAAAATAAGTCTTCAACTTTGATATAAAATTCCGCTCATTATATTGTAAGTCTTCAACACATATGTAAAAATCTGCTCATTGTATGTTGCTTTACTTGAATATGAAATTTGCTCTTTTCTTGTTCCATTGTTGCTTGCAAACCTTGAACGTCTTCAACTTTCCTTGTAGATTTTGATGTCGCTCCTTGTTGATAATTGTGGTGTTTCTATGGACCCGTTGTTGTCGAGAGAGAGAATGGTGCTAACTGCAAATCGAACTACAAGAAGGAGGCTTTCATCCATAGATATCACCCTCATGATAGACAAAAATTAGCACTCAAGAGATCAAAAGTAGTGCTGAAATTGGTGTGAAGTTGGGTAGCTCACCATTCTACCCGGAATTAACGTACGGTGACACACACTCAAAAGAAGATCTTTAGTCAGCTACAAAAATATTTGGTATGGTGCCTTGGTTGATATGAAAATGGGTAGTCTCCACTAATGATTGATCAGCAACTCTAATAATGCATTTCTCTCTGCTCCTAATTTGCATCACCGACATGATTAAATCCATTATTTAACACTCCAATTCGTAAGAAATCCGAATGTAGTTCCCTAACACTTCCAAGTTCAGTTATGTCGGTCAGAATTCTCTATGTAAACATACCTAGAAGTATGCTAGTGACTCTAAAATCTCTACAAGTTGAAGGTTTTATGCAAATTTTTTGAAAAATCGACTCAAAAAGACTAAAAACTCTATATGCAAAACATCCAAACACTCCCCAACACTTAAACTTTTCATTGTCCTCAATGTAATTGAATCCTCCTAGTAAAGTCAAGGTGGGAAATCCTAATATGATATGGAACAAGAAACATAAATAAACGAAACAAAAAGAAAATAAAAAATAAAAAGCAAAAGGATAAGAGATACAAAACCGGTGGGTTTCCTCCCACTTAGCGCTTGTTTTAAAGTCGACGGCCCGACTTAGCTTCTTGTAAGATTCATTCCCCATACACCAATAATCGGAAAAGTTGGGGATCCACCCATAGCACCTGTTTTGCAAACACTAGCTTCACACAAATATTAGTAATATAAAACACAAAAGAAGCTATTAACCGATAAAAGATTCCCCCACACTTATTCTTGTCCACACTTAGAAGTGGGTAAAGAATATAGGAGTCGGGTACTTCCACGGTTTCTCGTGCACGAACCTGCATAGTATGAGAATCAAATGTTTCTAACGGCGGATATCGAGAAACAAAGTCATTTAACAATATTCTCGAAGCACATACATTCAAACCAATAAGAGGTAAAGGAGAATAATCAATATGCAAAGGGTTAGACAAACCTATCACAATCTCTTGTATTATGGAATCCTCTTCATCCTTGAAAAACTCAAGTGAATTATTCACCTCTTGTATATCATGGTCCTCTATCAAACTTTGCAACCATTCTTCGTCCGTTTCTGCCTTAACCAAAATCTCGACATCAACATCTTCATTACAATCATATGCAAGCTCAATTGGGTCTTCCACAATATTGGTCATACCGGTCACATTCTCAACATACTCCTCTTAATTAGACTCAAACCTTGTTGCAAAGTTATGTAAAACACTAGTGTCATCATACTCATGTACCTTTTGAATAGGTGCTTGATCATTATAAATATCAAGAGTTGAGTCAACTACACTAACTTCATCAAATATCTCCAAAGGTTGGTCCTTTTCAACACAATCATCTTCGTCTTCATTTTCAAACTCACCAAAATCAGAATCGTCGTCGGTTTCCCAACCTTTATCACGACGTCGTTTGAGTTCCATATGGATGGTCCTACTAATTTCATCGACAAGCTCTTCCGAGGCTCCATCATCTTCCAACTTGTATAATTTCTGTGCAAGTTTCCTGACATTCACACGCCTACCACCGCTGGCTACAATAGGTTATCTTTCCCATGACTCTTCCCTTTGAATGGGTAAATGATCATAACTATGATCTGGAGTCGGGTAAGAAGAAATGTTCCAAAAATTAGTTTGTGCGACGTTCTTTCTATCATGGTCAAGTTGGTCTAGCCTTTTGTAGTACCAGAATATCGCCACAACGATATTCTCATGATAAGAAAAATGCTTTCACGAGAAGGTCAAATATTCCTATAAGTATAAATGACATTATTCACGAGAGTGTCGTGAGGATTCTTCAGCAACATTTGGCGAGCGTCACGGGGAAGCATCATAATAGTTGACGATTGAAGAGACATGTTATGAGAGTGTTGTTTCACGAGGATTACAAAAGTTTGCGAAGATTAATATTGCAAATACCACGATGAGATCGCATAATATATCCGAAAGAAGGGGAAAACTTAGCTGTCACCCACTATGTAATTTCCTATATAAAGGGTTCAAGTAAGTCCAGATGAGGATGATGTATTTTTTAGAGTTGAGAAAATATTGAGGAGAGAGAAACTCCAGAAAAGAAAGTTGTAATTCTGAGTTTGAATATTTTCTGTAAACATTTCTGAGATCTAAATAATAAAAGTGTCATTTAATTCTTTAATCTTCAACTAGTTTCACTTAGATTTTTATAGGATCTTAATAGGGGTGTAGTGTGGGAAATCCTGCTACTATATTTTGGCGCCGACTAAGGGGATTCAAGATCCAAAATCTCTAATTACAATTTGAAGATTTGGAGAAATTGAAGAAATGGCTGGAAGAATGAGAAGAAATACATCAGAACTACCAACAATAGCGAGAAGAAGTAAAAGACTTTCTGGTGAAGAAACAAGTGTATTAGGAGAATCTTCAAGGATGAGAACTAGGAGGAATAGAACAAGGAATGAAAGGGAAAATTCAATTCAACAACCAAACCAATCAACATCGGTACAAAATGGAAGAGTGGATTATGATAGAGTAAGCGTGCATACATGGAGATCAGATTCAATGGGAGAAGAAACAAATCGACAATTAAGAGAAGAAAATGGAGTAGGAAGAAATCAGGAGGTAGAAGAAGGGTCGATTCATCAAGATGAAAATGAAACAGCAGAGGAATTAGGGCAAAGAATACAAGAAGAAAGAAGGTTAGAGGCGGTGGAACGTGCAAATTTAACAAGACAAAATCATGAGTTGAGAATGGAGAACTTAAGGTTACAAAGAAGAAGATCAAGAAGTAAAACTAGATCAAGTTCAAGGTCACTTAGAGAAATACCAAGGCGAAATTCCCTCATAAGAAATGATGGAGAAAATGTACAAGAAGAAACGCAAAATCCAAATAGAGGGCAATGCCAGGGAGAAGAGAGAGTAAATAATGATTATAACAATCCACAGGGGGAAACTTTAAATGGAAGACGAAATATTGAAAATCAAAGAAATGAAGATAATCAAGATGGTGAAGAAAATCACGAAGAAGGTAGAAGAATATTACATGGACGCGAGCACGTCAGAAATCAAAGAATTATTGAGAATGAAATAGAGAGACATTATGCTGAACAGGCACGTCTAGCTTGCGAGAGAGAAAGGCTAAGGGCAGAAATGGAAGAACAAGAGTTTCAAGAGGCAATAAGGCAAAACAATCATGATAATCGAGAAAGAAGACGTACACAAAATCGTGAAAATGGAAATATTCGGGAAGAATATAACAGAATACAGAGAAGGATAGAAAGACAACAAAGATAATTGGTGAGAAATGAAGAAGTTGGTGGAGAAGAAATTAGGATACAAAATCAACTGCGAATTTTAGATAGAAATGAAGAGGAAAATCGCAGGAGAAGAGAAAGTGCGTTAAAAAGGCCAATAGAACAAAGCCCAACTGCAAATGAGCAAATTTTGAGGGAATTAGCAGAAATGAGAGGGATGATAAATAATAGAAGAGAAGGTGGAAGAAGGCAACTTGATGAAGCAATCGAAGAAGCATCTAGAACTCCCTTCACACAGGAAGTACAACTAAGAGGAATTCTTCCAAAATGCAATTTGCCAGCACTAAATAGTATTTTCGATGGGACTACTTGTGCTATTCAACATGTTAAAGCTTATGTTAGGTGTATACTGCAGTGGGAGAATCATGATGCTGTTTTATGCAAGTACTTTGCATCCAGTTTGATTGGCGAGGCACTAAAATGGTTTGAGGGATTGCCGAAAAATACTATTACTTCTTTTGATCACTTACAAGCTACATTTTTGGGTGCATATATAAGCAACAACTCTTCACGACCAGGTATCGAAGATGTGTTTGGATTGAAACAGAGAATTGGCGAGAGTCTAAAACATCTAACCATAAGATGGAAGACAATGTGTAGTGAGATGGCGGGAAGAGTAGATGAGAGATATCTTATTTTATACTTCATTAATGCAATGTTTGCGACCAATTTGCTCTACATACAAATTTTCAGAATCAAAAACACCATCACAATGACTGAACTAAGAGAACTACAAGAAGAGTACATTGCTTTGGAAGAAAAACAAAATGAAATGGAGTCATACCCAATTGCAAACACCAGTTCTGTAGTGGCTAATGGAAGTTTGCTTCCCAAAATGATTAATAACGTGGAGAGCACCTCGCAAGTTCAAGCAGAGAAAGTGGCGAATAATGACAAACAAAAGCTAGTGGCTATGGGAAGTCGTGATCAAGAAGAATTTGAAAGAGAGAAGAATTATTACAATCGTGGAGGAAATAGTCAAATCCAAAGGCTTGACCAACCCCAAGAAACTTATGGTGGACAAAAGAAAAATAATTTCAGAAATCAGGGGAGCATGAGAACCATATGGGAGGAGATTAAGATGCCACCCTTGAATGCTAGTGTAGAAAAAATCTGGGAAGCTATCATTTTAATGGAAAATATACCCTCTCCATGGAACATGGGGAAGGAACCACATCCTAACACTCGTAATCAAGAATTCTGTCCTTATCATCATTTTCATGGGCATTCGATAAATAATTGCAGAAATGTAAAAAGAATAATCTTAAGAATGATCGATCAGGGGAAGCTAAATCATTTTCTAAAAGGGCATTAACAATCGCAACAATTTCCACCACCACCATACGATCGCAGAATGACTAATGTAAAAGGAGCAGAAACTTTTGTTATAGAGGTTGGAACTAAAGCAAAGAATTTATTTTGTAATTCTATTGTGCATTCTTTCAGAACCATCGAAGATTTCCACGATAATGTCTTAAGTAGAGTCTTTGCCAGAGATATGGATGGAAAAGAAATAATGAATATAGAGAGAATCTCTCCATTAGAAGAGTGGCAGAAACAAATCCTTTCTTTTACAGCACAAGAAATACCAGAGCCTGGCGAGCTGCATGACAACCCATTGGTGGTAAGGTTGGAAATAAAACCAGAAGAAGAAGAAGAAGAAGAAGAAGAAGAAGAAGAAGAAGAAGAAGAAGAAGAAGAAGAAGAAGAAGGTAAAGAAAACAATAACGAAATGGAAGAGTCTTGGGCCATTGATAGAATCCTAATTGGAGGAGTCTTGGGCAGTTCCGTAGATATCCTGTTCTACCACACCTACAGAACCATGGGTGGGAAAGATGAATATTTGATACCATCGACATACAGAATCTATGGTTTTAATGGAACTGCCAACAAGCCTAAAGGGGAGATCACAATGAGAATTCCGTTAAGAGGAATGACTTCTAAGATTTTATTCTATGTTGTCGATATTGAATCACCATATAACGCTTTGATTGGTCGACCTTGGTTACACAGGATATTGGGTGTTGCATCTACCTTTCATCAGTGCATTAAATTCCCTCATCCAAATGGTGTTGGAGTAATTAAAGGAGATTGGGGAGAAAGTAAGAAATGTTATGAGATAGATATCAAGTCTTGTGAAGAAAGAGCAGGGAAGAACAATAATTGGAAATACAGAATTAAGCAACAACAGAGAAGTGACAAATTAATGGTTGATTCAATAGAAAAGCATGAAGAAGTAACTAACGAGTCCCTCGCAGATATCAAGCAAATAATAAAACGCATCAAAGGTACAGGTATAAAAAGCATAAAAGGAAGAAATGACAAGCAACTTGCGGAAAAACACTAAGTAAAAGAACAAATGATAAGGAAGATGAAAAGAATGAAGTGATAGAAAGATGAAATATGACGAGCAGATCGCTAGAAGTGGAAAGGTAAAGTTGTTTTTTCTGTTTGAGTAAAGAAAATGAAATTGAAAAGTTAAAAAAAAAAAAAAAAATTATTGAGATTTGAAACTCGCAAGAAATTTTAAGAAACGCGAATATAATTTCGCAGAGATTAAGAGAATGGGACAAACCTTTATGGCGTGCACCTTAGTTCGCGAATACAATTTCGTAAGAGGAAAATGTAAGACCTACAAGCACGTCATAAAGGGGGTATCTCTTTATATGATTCAGGGATAAGGTTATACCGCTACTGGAACCTGAGTCATACAGACGTAGGGGTTAAAGAAAACCTATCTGGGAGAGAGATCTTGGATT
This sequence comes from Papaver bracteatum, assembly GCA_023529315.1. NCBI lineage: Eukaryota > Viridiplantae > Streptophyta > Magnoliopsida > Ranunculales > Papaveraceae > Papaver > Papaver bracteatum. The sequence goes on along the minus strand of JAJJWX010003275.1, from coordinate 1,345,746 downwards.
TCCAGCTTTATAAGGTTATACCCTGGTTGGACGACTGAGAGTTTCTTCCAAGAAGTGCAGAGTATGATCAAGGCGCCGAGGTACACGGTTTAGCCAAGGATGCCCGGGACGGACGAACCTACCCTGGCCATCTTTGGTAAGTCTTGGCTACAATGCACTTGGCCTGAAGAAAACCCCACCTAGGGTGCAGTCTGGTAACTATAATCCATATAGGCATAAAGGACAAGAGGATGCGAAAACAATTGGTTGTTGGTAAATCTGGATGGGAGGAGCTAGTCTTGTATGGCCGATGTGCCCTCCTTGAAGGGGAAATCAGGGGGAAGATAAGGGCGGCACCCTCCATTAGGGAGCTGATAAGTGTCTTAATACGGCAATGTCATGGGGCTTTAAGATCGCAAGATCATTTAGGTCTGTCATATTATCCCGTAAATTATACAGAGGCAAAAATCCATAAGAGAAAAAAGTTAAGATGAGGTCAAGGGGTTTTTACATGCAAATGTGAAGACGTCCTGCGATTTCATCGCAAGACGGCAATGTCACGAGGCTTTGTTTTCGCGAGAAAACTTAGGCTCGTCATATTGTCGCAATACAATAAATAAATGCAAATAAGACAAGATCAATGGGTCAATACATGAAAATGTAAAGACGTCCTGCGATCTTGTCGTGGAGAGAATACTATGGAAAAGTAAGACCTTTAAGTAGGAAGGCATGATAAGACCATAAGACCGCAAAAATATCAAGGTTTGCGACAATATCGCAGAAATTATGAAATTCGCCAAAATATTTGTTTATTAACTTTCTCATATTGCATATGAATAATAGAGGCAAGTATGGGAATGAATAGAATGATAAAGATTATTATTCATCACCATATGAGAAATTTATATGGATATTAAAGCGCAGATAATTAGTAGATGCAAACTATATTGACCAAGTTATATTTGCAAAAAAGAGGATGTTCTTTCATTCATACAGATAAAGGGGCAAAGAAATTTACACATTAAATTGAAGAAAGTTGCAGCAAATTGAAGAAACTTGCGATTGATAACATAAAAGAAAGAAGTCAGATGGATACATTGTTTCATTTATCAACATTGTTATCTTTATCAGATTCTTCTTTTTCACCGGATTTCTCTTCTTCATTATCTTTGATGGGTTCTTCATCATCGCCAGAATTTGTTTCTTCGTCATTATTCTCTTCTTCACTTTCGTCAAAATCTTCATCAGAATCAGAGACACCAAGATCTGGAATTATTGATGGTATTTCCCTTGCAAGATCAGGATACAAAGAATTAGGAATTCCATGGTCGTCACAAACCTGCTTAGTGGTATCATTACGAGTGATGAGGAGGGTTCTATTAAAAGTAATCTCAAATTGAGCTTTCAATCGCGAGTATTTATTGTTGCGAGCAGTGAGATCGTTCGCGAGTTGGTGATTAATATCTTCTAGTTCTCTCATCCTTACACGGCATCTATCTTCAGAATCTGCGAGAATAAGGCACCGTTAAGATAGAATTTATAAGAAAGAATAATAAAAAGCAAAAGGTTAATAAAATAGAGTGGTTAACAACCTTCTTTCTCAGAAATCAAGTCCCTAATTAAGGCCGATTGATCAGCATGAAGACTAGCATCTATACCTAAATTATTCCTAGCATTATCAAGAACCTGTGCTGCCCAAGAAAACTCATCATTTCTAGTAATAAGAAGGCGAGAACGAACTTGAGTTTCTCTTGCAAGAAGATCTTTATTTTCGCAGAAGAGTTTATCTCTTTCCATTTGAACTTCGAGAAGAATTTTATGGAAATCTGCTAGAGTTTCGCTGCCATTTCTAATTGCTTGATCTTTCTCGTCAACAAGATCACTATTTCTACTTCTTAATCCATTGATCACTTCTTTTGATTCATGATAAAGACGCTTAAATTTATTAGATAATCCTAAAGTGTGTCTGTGTTTAATGGTCAGGAGATTAAACTTAAATTTAAGTTCCTCTATAGAGAGGGATTTAATTTGTTCGTCAGAAAATTACTTAAGGAGTTATTAAGGCGAGCAAGAAGAGTATTATCATCTACAGGTTCGGGAAAGGTTTGAAGGAACGTAGCCTCGTCAGTTAGACCATAAACATCTGCAAAAATGATTGCTTGGATAAGCTATATAAAAGAAAAATAAAAAATCTAAAAGAAAGAAAAAGTAAATCATACCATAAAGTTGTTTGTTGGCATTGTTAAGATCCAAAATCTTCTGTTTATCAACTGAAGCTTCAGTTTCCAACAGTTTATTTTTCTCGCAAAGCTCAGCAATTTTAGCCTCTAGTTTCTCTTTATCTTGGCGAAGGTTAACAACCTTTTTCTTAAATGAAGCACATTTATTATCTAAATCAGCAAAGAAAGACAAAAGAAGCTCTCCCAACCTGCAACAGAGTTTTATAAGTACAAAAAATTTGACTAGAGAAATCTGGTGAATTAAGAAACAATTAAGAAAACATACCAGAATACCAAGTGCATTTAAGAAGCTTGGAGTTAGAGTTCCAGAAATTCCACGAAGAGAATTATTATCAGATAAGATTGGAGCATCGCACACTTTGACGAGCGCTTGAGCTAGCCCATTAAGAGTCTCATCACCATACTCATTCGCAGTTCCACGAGAAGAATCGCCAAAAATCATGGACAGTTGGTCCATGGAAGAATCAGAGGGAGAAGAATTTTTCACAGAGGGAACTTCTCTAATATCGTCAAATTCTTTGATAAATTCATCATTATATTTATTAATAATGATTGAATCCAATTGGGTATGTTGAGAATAAGAATGTTGAGTTTTATTCTTCTTCAAAGGAGGCTCGCTGGGTTCTTTATCACGAGGGGCAGAGCGTCTTCCTTCACTTGAAACAGTAGATTTCCCTTTACGATTAGTTGAAGGTTTCTCCTTAGGTTTTGGCTCTAAAGGTGGTAATTCTTAAATTACCTACAAACACAGATAAAGATAAGAAATAGGGGCAACAATATATTGTTAATTAATAAAGGAATATTTCTTACTTCATCTGTGAAAGATCTAAGAGCTAGAAGAGTGTTGGGTTTCCTATATTTCTGGTAATTAAGCTTCATTTTGACAACCTACAAGATAACGGAAAATTTAGCGAGAGTGTGAAGGAAAAAATAATAATAGCATAAGAAGATGAGAGAATATACATCGGAAAACCTATCAGGCCAGTTGAAAGTCCATGGTTCATAGTGAGAGAGATTCGCAGGAAGTTGGAGAGAACCGGATATATAAGGACCTTTAAGGCATAAGGGAAAAATAAACCACTTATCGTCATTAGAATGACGAGGGCCATCATTTGTATTGGTATGAAAATCAATATCTTGCATAAGAGCATTTTCAGCAGTGACCTTATTTTTATGCAAACGGACACCCCAACAGGTACTATCCCTTACCATGGGGAGTAACTGGTAATTTCGAAAGAAGTTATCTACAGTATACTTTGCAGGTATAATCTGAATATATTTATATTTAAGACTTTTATGTTCTTCGGAATATTGGGATCCTTTGCCAGCACCGCGAGAGGCATATTCCAATAATAATCTAATACAATCCCCGCCAAGTTGATACACCGCTCGTGAAAATCCCTTATCAGAAATTATTTGGTAAAAGAGTGGAAGTTCATGGTTGTAGAGAGGAAGTGGAAGACCAGCTTCAAGTTGGCCTAACGAAACTATAATTTTTTCACGAGAACACTGGAAGTTAGAAAATAATTCAAGAGAAAGAACAGATTTGGGACTTTGATCTGGGATTAAAGATAAGTCAAATCCTTGATTTTTAAGTTTTTCTTGCATCAAATTGAAAGAAATAAGATTTTTAGCACCAGCAGCAACCATTTTGAGAGAATGGAAATGAAAGAAGATTGAAAAAATGGCGAAAGATAGTAGATGCGAGATTTGCGGGAAAGCAATGAAATTTGCAGAGAAGAATAAGGAAAGAGAATGAGAAGAAAGAAAAAGAGAAGAATGAGAGAAGGTATTTATAGCAGAAGAAGTTTCTCGAGAAAATAAATATAGTTAATACAATGAAAGGACGTGAATGATCAAATTACAGCGGTTCAAGATGACGTGTCGAAAAATATATGGATGATAAAATTATATGAAGACAGCTGGTGAAAGGTTTAGAGACGTGTCAGAATAAAGATGGAGGTGAAAAGATAGGAGATTACGGAAATTTATTCTCACGATCTTTTCTTCTTCTGCGAAGAAGATATGAGAAGAGACAAGATGTAGTACCAGAATATCGCCACAACGATATTCTCATGATAAGAACAACGCTTTCACGAGAAGGTCAAATATTCATATAAGTATAAATGACATTATTCACGAGAGTGTCGTGAGGATTCTTCAGCAACATTTGGCGAGCGTCACGGGGAAGCATCATAATAGTTGACGATTGAAGAGACATGTTATGAGAGTGTTGTTTCACGAGGATTACAAAAGTTGGCGAAGATTAATATTGCAAATACCACGATGAGATCGCAGAATATATCCGAAAGAAGGGGAAAACTTAGCTGTCACCCACTATGTAATTTCCTATATAAAGGGTTCAAGTAAGTCCAGATGAGGATGATGTATTTTTTAGAGTTGAGAAAATCTTGAGGAGAGAGAAACTCCAGAAAAGAAAGTTGTAATTCTGAGTTTGAATATTTTCTGTAAAAATTTCTGAGATCTAAATAATAAAAGTGTCATTTAATTCTTTAATCTTCAACTAGTTTCACTTAGATTTTTATAGGATCTTAATAGGGGTGTAGTGTGGGAAATCCTGCTACTACACCTTTGTTGCATATCTTGCAATCCATTCATAATATGCATACAACTCGAATAAAGCCAATTAGAAGTAGAATTATCCCACCTTGGTGCTTGACTTACATACCCACTACAAGGTTGTTGTTCGTATGTATGAAAATCACCATAAGGCTCTCTAGGATATGCATCATAACCAATAAATTGGTCTTGATTGTATCCCAAAGATGGTGGGAAATTGTTATAGTGTTGAGGAGGTTGAAAACTGTATCCATTGTTCCAATATGCTCCGTCCATAGAATAGTACCTGAAACAAGAGTTCTCAAAACTATGTCAAAACCAGAAAATAAGAAAAACTAAAAACAAAACAAAAATAAGAAACCAAAAACAAGTGACAACCGTTGCCTCCCCGGCAACGGCGCCAAAATTTGATCGCTGTCGTAGGCGTCAAAAATAAATTACACTTTCTTACTACTCAAAATATATAATGAAGCAAGGGAAAGAAAGGATCGTTCCCACAGAGAGGTCTATGTTGTCAAGTTGTTTCTGTTTCCTATATAAAACACCGGGGATTTTCTGATTTTTGTAAAGTAAAAATAAAATAAAAGCAAATAAAGAAATACGCAAACAAATCAAATAGAAGAGATATTGGTTAAGGATTCATCTTCATTCACTAACATGCTTTTTTAACAATAACTAGAATTGATATTTAATCTCAATTTTTATCAAAAGCCCTAGGATACCTTGATCGCAAGAATATCCCGCAAATCTCCTTTTGTCATCAACAAACACATTAAAAGACGCGAGTATGAGTTCTATCTAAGAGAAAAACCTAACATGTAAAAGCATTAATCAAGTTTAATTCCCTAGATGCATTAAGTTCTATGAAATCAGGCCAATCAAAGAAATCGAACGTGGAAAGCGCACTAATTCGATTTAACAAAGGTTATGATTCACATATGATTATAAGGATGCATCACTACAAGCTATAACCATATTTATCCTACTTGTAATCAGGAATCTATCACTTTTGCGTATAACAAACCCTAATCTAGCAATAGAGATGAAAACAAACTCAACCGATTCGCGACTCGATCAAACAAGCATTCAATTCATGTAACAATATAAATAGTGAATCATAATCGATAATATGGAGACAAAACTAATTTATCATATCAAACAAGCATATTTTGTGAAATCCAATTATTCCATAACCAATAATAAAATTAAGTACTCATGCTCAAGGAGTTCATAACAAGAAGGAAGAGAAACTCTATCATATTGCAAACCCTAGAAACAAAAGTAGAAGAAGAGATAGATATTAAGATTAGGTTATTCTCTTTTATATGTTTCTCAATTTCCATAAAGGATACTCCTTCCAATATTAGGTCTTCTCAAAACCCATCTAAAATTGGTCCACCAAGCCTATGTGTGAGAAAAACCCATGTAAAATTCTGCCCAAAAGCGCTCGCCGAAAAATTGGGTTTTCAGCCGGAAGTCCACCAGAATCCGGCACCGTAAAATCATCTCAGGTGACCCAAAGTCTCGTCGCCGGCCACTGGAGTCAACTAACAGTCCATCATTAAGTATAACGGTCAATACTAACGATCACTAACGGCGTTAACTGAGTCAGGATGAGTCGAAATTGAGTCAACCGAGTCAATTGCCTAACTCATTGATCGGTTTTGGCCAAGGTCAAGTTGCAACCATTGCGCTTCAGCCATGATGGATGTGCCTTCCCTGCACTCCAGCTCATGCATTACCAACTACAAGTCCATCTTATAGCCACCCCATAACCTGCAATTACATCTCATCTAATTCCACAGCTCAAGCCATTTGCATTCCATGAAAATCACCACAGCTACTCTGTTCTCAACACACAACAAGCACCAGCTCAGCACAAATCTCAGTTCAAACCACCACTTCCATTCATTCACAACACCAGTATTTCAGCTGCTTCACTTGCACAATTACTAGCTTTACCAACTCACATTTTTCATCTGAGGTTCAATGGCAACATCATCACTACCCATAAACCATTTCATCTCTGACTTCACATCAAACAACTACCATTCCCCTGTAATGTAACATCACAGCAGTTGTAGCTTCTCCATTCCACCACCAGCAAGCACCATGAACATAAACCTGCAAGTGCACAATTCCACTAGCAAAAAACCTCCAATCATCAACACACAGATAGCACCAGTACCATCTTCTTGCTTCAATCTGTCAGTTCATCTCAATATCTATCAGCAGCGATCAATTCCATCTCCAATTCGAACCCATCACAGATTCAATTCTTTCATCTCCTATAATTTATTGAAACCACAGCAGCATCAATTTCTTCTATACCACCACTTCTTCATCTCATACCCATTATGCTCTTCTCGCTCTACTGAGATCAACACCAACAGTCAAACCCATCTTCTAAACATCACAGACTCGATATTTAGCCACAGATACGGCTCCCAAGTCCACAGCAGCAGATACATCCACCGAACCTTATACCCTAATTTCATTTCGATTCTTCGATGAACCCAACTTGCTTCCGCTTCTCAATTCATCCTAAACCCTTGAACCAGCGCCGTTGTTACAGCAACAGCAACAACAAATCCATTTGTTCTTCTTTCGATTCAACAGCAGCAGACCCTAATTCTTCATTAATCTTTCAAAACCCATTTATGAATTTCATCTCAACTCCACCATAAACCCAATTACAGCGACAGACACAACCCATCATATTATTTCAATTTCACAGAACCACAACCTAATTTCTTCTTCTGTTCTTCACTACCTTCTTATACTCTCTACGGATCTTCCATCTCTCGATTTCTCGGACAGAACAAGTTAGAGTAACAGCTGTGCTGCTTTCTCAATTTCAGGGACTGATCGAAATGAATGAATGAGAAAATAATTTCTCGATTTAGGTCTCCATGGTTGCGCCTCTCTTTCAGTTGAGTTGTTTGTAATAATGAAAGAAGATCGATTTTAGGTTTACAAGAGTGGGACGGCTATTTGCACCCACTGCTGATCACATCCTTTGATAAATGATAAGGGACACCCAGATGGCAACCCCCTTAATCCTTGGCTCGTCTGTATTTAGCACTCCTTCAAATAGAGTCACCCCTTAACCTTGATCGGGCTCCAGATAGTGTTTTCCCATGAATTGATAATTTTGTCCTTGTTGCTCAAATTGGGTGATTTCTTCTTCCTTTCGTCGGATGTCTCCCGAGTACCAAATAACTCAAAAACATGCGTAAAATACATAATTTACAAGAAAAATAACAAAGAAAGCATAAACTCTAGATAGTAAATACAGTGTATTATACACCTATCACTACTCAATCCTCTTAACATATAGGCATACACGGCCGAACCCCAATCATAATGCCTCAACAAACTTAAATCCCTCATAAGACGAAGCCATTTAACCTCAACAATATTGTTTTTGTTTGGGAAAAGGACATTCCCAATAACCCAACTCAGATACCATCTTGCAATTTGCTCCTGCATTAGTACATCTTTCTCAACCATACCGAGTCTATGATCAAGAAATGCTTTAATTAAAATCTTCTTGATCCCTGTAGGATCGGAATATCGCCATGATATTACTGTTGCGAGATTAACAAAACCTCTGTGAATATCACCGCAAATTCTTCAACAACACTTCACGAATATCACAGAATAATGATGTAATAGCTGACGAATGAAGAAACACGGGAAGAGCGTGATTGTCCTACGATGGTTACAACACCTGCGAGAGTCAGCATTACAACTACCGCGAGAGCATCGTGAACCAAATCCGAAATTAAAGGACAACTTAGCTGTCATCCACTATGTAAGTACCCTATATAAAGATACCCAGTAGATTCAGAGAAGGATGATGTATTTTTGAGTGTTGAGAAAGTCTTGAGGAGAGAAAATTCAAGAGAGCGGTTGTATTATTGATCTTCTTCCATTACTTGTAAACATTTCTGAAAATCAAATAATAAAGTGTTGTTTTAATCATCAAATATGTGTTAATTACTGTAAGATCTTATCAAGGGTGTAGTGTAGGATTTCCTGCAACTACATTTTGGCGCCCAAAATAGGGATGAATTGTAGATTGTTTGAAGAAAAAGATAAAAATTGACATTGTGGTTGGGAGGAATTTGGAATGATTAGTGAAAGATCTTACGCAACATTCAACAGATTACTAAGATTAATGGCTAGAAGAATAAGAAACACATCAGAACCACCAACAGCTGTAAGGAGGAGTAAGAGACTTGCAGGTGGAGAAACAAATGAAATGGGAGAATCTTCAAGAATATGAACAAGAAGAAATAGAACCAGGAATGAAGGAGAAAATCAAGTTCAACAGCCAAACCAGCAAACACCAATACAAGATAGAGTTGTGGATTATGATAGAGTTAGCGTGCATACTTGGCGATCAGATTCGATGGAAGAAGAAGAAGATCGGAGTGGTTGAAAGATTAATTCATGGAGAAGGCGAAAATGAAACAGCAGATGATTTAATACAAGGAATGCAAGAGGAAAGGAGGTTAGAAGCAGAAGAACGTGCAAACTTAACAAGACAAAATCACGAGTTAAGAATGGAGAATTTGAGATTTCAAAGTAGGAGATCAAGAAGTACTGCTAGATCAAGTTCAAGATCATTTAGAGAAGAACCAAGGTAAAATTCCCCTATGAGAAATGCTGGAGCAAATATCCGAGAGGAAATGAAAAATCCAAATGAAGAGCAGCACCATAGAGAAGAAGAGATGATTCGTGATCGCTACATTCCACACGGAGAAACTGTGAATGGTAGACGTGATAATAGAAATCAAGAGGGCGGAAATAACCAAGATGGTGAAGAAAATCGAGAAGAAGGTAGAAGAATATTACATGGGAGAGAAATCCAAAGAAATCAAAGAATCATTGAGGAGGAAATTGAGAGGCATTATGCTGAACAAGCACGTCTAGCTTGCGAAAGAGAAAGATTAAGAGCAGAAATTGAAGAACAAGAGTTTCAAGAAGCGATACGGCATAATAATCATGACAATCGAGAAAGAAGACGCACACAAAATCGCCATAACCATAATATCAATGAGGAATATGATAGAATACAAAGAAGAATAGAAAGACAGCGAAGAGAAGCGATGAGAAATGAAGAAATTCGCAGAGAAGAAATTAGGAGGCATAATCTGTTGTGAAATCTGGAAGGAGTTGAAGTAGAAAATCGCAGGAGAAGGCAGAATGAAGATGCTGAAGAAGAAGCACAAAATCTCGCAGGACAATAAAGACATGAACGTAAAAGAAGAGAAGCTGCACTTAAAAAACCGATGGAGCAAAATTCAGCTGGGAATGAACAAATTTTAAGATAATTAGCAGAAATGAGGGGAATGTTGAATAACATAAGAGAAGGAGGTAGGAGACAACTTGATGAAGCCATTGAAGAAGCTGCGAGAACTCCATTCACTCAAGAAGTACAATTAAGCGAAATCCCTCCAAAATGCAATTTACCAGCATTAACCAGTATCTTCGATTGGACTACTTGTGATGTTCAACATGTTAAGGCTTATGTTAGGTGTATGCTACAATGGGAAAACCATGATGATGTGTTATGCAAATACTTTGCATCTAGTTTAACTGGCGAGGCGTTAAAATGGTTCGAAGGCTTACCTAAAAATATAATAACTTCTTTTGACCATTTGCAAGCTACATTCCTGGGAGCATATATAAGCAATAATTCTTCACGACCCGGTATTGAAGATGTATTTGGTTTAAAACAGAGGATTGACGAGAGTTTGAAACACCTAACCATAAGATGGAAGACAATGTGAAGTGAAATGGCAGGAAGAGTGGATGAGAGATACCTCATTTTATCTTTCATTAATGCAATGTTCGCAACCAATCTGTTGTACATACAAATTTTCAGAATCAAAAATACCATCACAATGACTGAGCTACGAGAACTACAAGAAGAATACATTGCTTTGGAGGAAAAACAAAATGAGATGGAATCATATCCAATCACAAACACCAGCTCAATAGTGGTGAACGAGAGTTTACTTCCTAAAATGATCAACAATGTGGCGAGCACCTAGCAGCCACAGCAAGAGAAAGTGGTGACTGAAAATAAGCAAAAGTTAGTAGCTATGGGAAGTCGAGATCAAGAAGAGTATGAAAGAGAAAGGAATTATTACAATCGCGGTGGAAATAATAAAATTCAAAGACTTGATCAGCCGCAAGAGACTTATGGTGGTCATAGACAAAATAATTTCAGAGGAAAAGTGAATCAAAGAGTAATATGGGAAGAAATTAAGATGCCACCCCTGAATGCCAGCATAGAAATTTTTTGGGAAGCTATCATTTTGATGGAAAATATACCATCACCCTGGAACATGGGAAAAGAGCCACATCAAAATAATCGAAATCAAGAATTTTGTCCTTATCATCATTTCCATGGACATTCAATAAACGATTGCAGGAATGTAAAAAAAATAATTTTGAGGATGATTGATCAGGGAAAGTTAAATCATTTTCTAATAGGACATCCGCAATCTCAGCAGCTACCACCAGCACCAGAAATTCGCAGAGTGAATGCTGTAAAAGGAGCAGAAACATTTGTGATAGAGTTTGGATCCAAGGCGAAGAATTTGTTTTGTAATTCCATCATACACTCATATAAGACTATTGAGGATTTCCACGATAATGTTCTAAGCAGAGTCTTCGCGAGAGACATGGATGGAAAAGAGGTAATGAATATTGCGAGAGTCTCGCCATTGGAGGAATGGCAAAAACAAACTATTTCTTTCACTACACAAGAAGTACCAGAGCCTGGAGAGATGCATGACAACCCCCTGGTAGTAAGATTAGAAATAAATCCAAAACAAATAGAAAAAGAAGATGAGGAAACTGATGACGATAAAACTGAAGATTCTTGGGACATTAACAGAGTTCTAATAGATACCAGAAGTTCATCTGATACCATCAACCTATAAAATCTATGGTTTCAACGGCACTGCCAACAAGACCAAAGGGGAAATTACAATGCGAATTCCATTAAAGGGGTTATCTTCTAAGATTTTATTCTGTGTTGTGGATATTGAATCACCTTATAATTCCATGATTGGCAGACCTTGGCTACATGGGATATTAGGTGTGGCATCAACTTTCCACCAATGTATTAAATTTCTTCATCCTAATGGTGTTGGAATAATAAAGGGAGACTGGGCTGATGGGAAGAAATGCTATGAAATTGACATGGAATCTTGCGAGGAAAGGGCAGTAAAGAACAGAGACTGGAAACGAAGCATCAAGCAAAAAAAAAGAGGTGATAAGCTGATGGTTGACACAATAGAGCGGAGAGAGGAGAGAATACTGCAAAATCAACATGAGTGTATGAATGGCGAGCAGATCGCAGATGCAAAACGCAACAAAAGAGAAGAAGCAAAACGTAGTAAGTAGAAAGGTAAAACGAAAAAATTTAAGAAGTTTATGAATGATTCGTTGAAGAACTCGCAAAATATTTGTTGAAGAAAATATTTCCAAAGGATATTTTGTTTGAATGTAAGAAATGAAATTGAAAAATTATACAAGAGTTGAAATGCAAATAAGGAGAAGATCAACAAAAAGAAATTTCATCATAATTGTAATATTCGCAAGAAACGCGAATAAAATTTCGCAGAGACATAAGAATGGGACAAACCTATATGGCGTACACCCTAGTTCGCGGATACAATTTCGCAAGAGGCAAATGTAAGACCTAAAGTGCGTCATATAAGGGGGTATCTCTTTGCGTGGCTCAAGGATAAGGTTATACCGCTGCTGGAACCTGAGTCACGTAGACTTGGGTCCATTTCTTTGAGATACCTATCCAGGAGAAATACTTTAGATTTCCAACTATATAAGGTTATACCCTGGTTGGACGACTGAAGGTCTCTTCTAAGGGGTGCAGAGTATGACCAAGGCGCCGACGTACACGGTTGAACCAAGGATGCCCGGGAAGGACGAACCTACCCTGGCCATTCTTGGTAAGTCTTGGCTATGATGCACTCGGCCCAAAGAAAACCCCACTTAGGGTGCAGTCTTGTAACTATAAGCCATATAGGCATAAAGGACAAGAGGCTACAAAAACAACTGGTTGTTAGTAAATCCGGATGGGGGGAGCTAGTCTTGTATGGCCGATGTGCCCTCCTTGAAGGGGCAACTAGGGGGAAGATAAGGGTGGCACCCTCCATTAGGGAGCTGATAAGTGTCTAAAGACGGCAATGTCATGGGGCTTTATGCTCGCAAGAGCATTTAGGCCTGTCATATTGTCACATGACAAATATTATACAGAGGCAACAAGCCATAAGATAAAGTTAAGATGAGATCAATGGGTTTTTATATGAAAGTATAAAGACGTCCTGCAATTTCATCGCAAGACAGCAATGTCATGAGGCTCTGTTCTCGCAAGGGAACTTAGACTTGTCATATTATCGCAGAGAAATTGACAAAATACAGATAAGACAAGATCAAGGGGTTTTTACCTGCAAATGTAAGAACGTCCTGTGATTTTGTTGCCAATACAAGATGTGGCAAAATAAGACCTTTAACTAGGAAGGCATAATAAGATCACATGAAATCAAGATTGGATGACTGCGATATTGGCGCAGAGATAATGAGACTTGCGATATTATCGCAACGATTGAGGCAAAAATATTTAAATAGACTTTATCCACAACTAATATCTAAGCTCTACTCAATTTTTTCATATTGCAGATGAATAATAGAGGCAAGTATGGGAATGAATAGGATGATAAGATTGTTATTCATCATTATATGATAAAATTATATAGATGTTATTATATGATAAATTTATGCAGATAGTTAAACATTAATAACCATGTTGATTAATTATATTACAGAAAAGAATTGTTTTTTAATTTGCAGATAAAAGCAAAAGAAATTTATACATTAAGGAACATTAGAAGCTGGAGATACTCGCAGCAGTATAATACAAGGAAAAAGAGATAAATGAACAAATATTATTGAGGGGTTCAAGACTAATTAGATCCATCATCATCTTCGCCAGATTTCTCTTCTTCTTCACCTTTACCATCAGCTTCATCCTCGTCATATTCCTCAGCTTCGCTATCAGAGATAACAAGGTTTGGAGTATTCGCTGGAATTTCTTCTGCGAGATCAGGATATGTAGAATGAGGAATGTTATGATCATTGAAGACCATTTTAATTGAGTTGTTACGAACACCAATAAGGGCATTACTAAAATTCGCAATAGTAATCTTCAATTGATCTTTCAACCTTGAATATTTCTCATTGCGAGAAGCAAGTGTATTTGCGAGTTGATTCTTATCAGCTTCGAGTTCCCTAATTCTTTCAGTATATCTCTTCTCAGCTCCTACGAACATATAACAACAAATTGAAAATTCTGCAAAGATAAGAAGATTAATGACAGGAAATTAATGAGAAAGAACAATTAGCAACCTTTTCTTTCAGAAATCGTGTCCTTAATTAAGGTCGGTTGTTCAACATGAAGACTAATATCTACACCTAAGTTAGCTCTGGAGTTGTCAAGAATCTTTGCAGCCCAAGAAAATTCATCATCATCGTTGATAAGAAGACGTGAACGGATTTGGTTTTCTCTTTCAACAAGATCATCTCTCTCGTAGATAAGTTTATCTATTTTAATTTGTACTTCAAGAAGGGTTTTATGAAAATACGCTAAGGTTTGTTCTCCTTGTCTAGAGATACGATCCTTTCATCTATAAGATCACTTTTTTGGGCTCTTAGAATCTTGATTTCTTCTTTAGAATTAAGATATTAACGCTTGGATGCATTGGTCGTTTTCAAACTAGATCTATGATCAATTGCTAAAAGATAAAATTTGGATCTAAGATCATCTACAGAAAGGGAGTTAATCTGTTCATTTGAATAACTAACTAAGGATTCATTAAGGCGATTGAGAAGAGTATCATCATCTATTGGGTTCGGAAAAGAACGAAGGAATACAGCTTCGTCAGAAAGGCCATAAACATCTGCGAATAAGAATAATAAGAAAAAATGCAAAGGAATACAAGGATAAAAATGAATGGAAAGATTTCTTACCATAAAGATGATCATTCGCAGCTTGGAGGCTTGCGACCTTTTCTTGCGAGAAAGTTAGATCAGTTTCCAACTGCTTGATTCTTTCTTGAAGGACAGTTGACCCAGATTCCAATTGCCCGCGAAGATTAGCGGACTCAAATTCCAAATCCACATTCTTCTTGCGAAGAACGACATTCTTCTTGTGGAAAGATGCACACCTCCTCTCTAAGTCTGAGGCAACAACAAAGGAAGCTCTTCCAGACTGCGAGAGAACAATGTAAATTAAAGTTGGCGAGGACATGAATACATAAATATAGTAAAGAAATGAAAACATACCAGAATACCAAGAGAATTTAAGAGACTGGGAGATATTGATCTTGAGATTCCTTAGAGGGAATCATTATCAACCAGTATCGGAGCATTACATACTTTAGAGAGAGCCTGGGATACCCCATTAAGAGCTTCATATCCATATTCATTTGCGATACCATATGTAATATCACCAAAAATATTGGACAGTTGAGTCATGGAGGAATCATATTGATAAGACTTCATCGCAGAAGGGACATCAACATTAAAATCATCATTACTATTGTCATCATCAGATTTATCACTCGAGTTTTCTGTATTAGGCTAAAGAGTTGAAGAAGAAGAGAATTGGGTTTTTCTTTTCTTTAAGGGAGAAGCATCAGATTTCTCTCTGTGAGTAGCAGTAGACTTTTCTTTGAGAGAGGCAGTAGATTTACCCTTACGACCACCTGTGGATTTATCTTTAGTTCTCGCAGGTTTCACAGGCTCTCTTTCTTCGATTTCCTGCGAACACAGATAAAGATAAGAAATAGAGGCAATAATATATTGTAAAAAGTTATAAAGAAATATTTCTTACTTCATCTGTGAGAGATTTGAGATCTAAGAAAGTAGCGGGTTTACCAAACTATCATAGCTGGCTTTCAACCTTTCAATCTGATAAAAAGGAGATAGTCAGCAAGAATCTAAAGACATGAAGAAATTAATAATGGTAATTTATTATGCAAAGGATTAAGAGAACATACTTCTTTATTTCTCTCAGGCCAGCTGAATACCCACGGTTGGAACTCTGTGAGATTCGCAGGTAGAGCATGGGTACCCGAAATATATGAAACCTCTAAACATAAGGGAAAAATAAACCATTTGTCATCATTGGAATGGCGAGGTCCTTGATTATTACCCGTATGCCAATCAATATCTGACATAAGAACTTCATCTTTAGCGATATTATCTTTCTTCTGCAAGCGGACGCCCCAGCGAGCGCTATCCTTTTTACAAGGAACTATATCGTAATTTGCGAAGAAATTCTCCACAGCATACTTCGCGGGAATAATTTGGACATCTTTAAATTTAGGATTCTTTGGAGCATCAGGGAAACGAGATTCTTTATCAGCACCGCGAGTAGCATACTCAAGCATTAAGCGAATACAATCCCCACTTAACTGATATATCGCCCGCGAGAACTTCGCGTGAGAGAGAATTTCATAGAATAAAGGAAGTTCAGGATCATAGAGAGGAATGGGAAGACCAGCCTCAAGTTGGCCTAGCGAGATTATGATTTTCTCACGGTTATATGGAAAATCATAAAATAATGGAACAGAGAGTTCATCCTTAGTGCTTTGTTCGGGAATAGTAGATAAGGTGAAACCTTTATCTTTAAGTTTCTTATGCATCCTCTCAAAGGCAAGAACATTTTTATGACCAGATGCAACCATTTTTAGTATGGGAATGAAGATCGAAAGAGTAAAAGATCGAAAGAAAAATTATAACAGTAACAGATCCGGAATTTACGGAAGAACAACAAAATTGCAGAGAGATAGAAAGAAGAAAGTAAAAAGAGGGAAAGAAAAGAATGAAAGAAGTATTTATAGAAGAACAAGGTTCTCAAGAAGATGAATGCAATTAATAAAATGAAGGGACGTGAACGGTTAGATCGCATCGGTTGAAAAGGACGTGTCAAAAATTGAATGGAAGAAAAAGTACGTGAAAACAGCTGGCGAAGAGTACAGAAACGTTTCAAAGCAGAAGAGCGCAAAGAGATAAACCGTTGCGGCATTATAAAAGATTTAATTCTCATGATCTTTCCTCCTTCGCAGAAAAGACATGAGAAGAGGCAAGATGTAGGATCGGAATATCGCCATGATATTAATATTGCAAGATTAACAACACCTCTGCGAATATCACCGCACATTCTTCAACAACACTTCACGAATGTCACATAATAATGACGTAATAGCTGGCGAATAAAGAAACACGGGAAGAGCGTGATTGTCCTGCGATGGTTACAACACCTGCGAGAGTCAGCATTACAACTACCGCGAGAGCATCGTGAACCAAATCCAAAATTAAAGGACAACTTAGCTGTCATCCACTATGTAATTACCCTATATAAAGAGACCCAGTAGATTCAGAGAAGGATGATGTATTTTTGAGTGTTGAGAAAGTCTTGAGGAGAGACAAAATTCAAGAGAGCGGTTGTATTCTTGATCTTCTTCCATTACTTGTAATAATTTCTTAAAATCAAATAATAAAATGTTGTTTTAATCATCAAATATGTGCTAATTACTGTAAGATCTTATCAAGGGTGTAGTGTAGGATTTCCTGCAACTACAATCCCCTTGCATCTATCCACCACTTTCACTCTCAGAGGGACTATGTCTTCTTCTCTAACTTCTATTACTCCAGTTACGATGACTTTTTCTTGATTTTTTTCCTTCTAGTACTAGATTTCGCTTCAAGATAGGGGAGCAAACAGTCTATGGTATCGGGACCAATGTCATGTATTTGGTCAATAGTAATAGAATCCAATGATATTCGATTTCCTCGTCCAATAGGGATTCCGGTAATTTCTCTAATGGGGTAAACCCTATTTCAAAACTTGGGAAGTGAAATGTATTGGTGGTATGCCACCACCTTTCAAATATACCGGTAGTAAGGTAGTTGTCTTGTAGTTTTGGATACTCTAATTTGAAAAGTAAACCGAACCCACAGTTGTCTACAATGTCTTTAACAATTGGAAACTTAGAAATCTCTATATACATTTCATATATTTGACTAACACTACTTCAATGTCTCAACGCAATCATCCTAGCATCCGAGGTATCAAGAATTTTCAATTTATGATCACTATGTTCTATTGAAGAAACCGGCACCCTATTTTTCATAATTTGTTGAAATTTTTCTGGGTCCATCTACGACACACATGTACAAAACAATCATCACAAAACAAACCATTTCATTCTAAAATTCTACAATGGATGTATTTTACAAGACCAACAACAAAAATTAGCCACATTTTCTACTAAACTACAAAAATCATAAATCATCAAAAACAATACCATATCCACATACATTTAATCATTCTTCAAAACTAAATCATTCATCAATCTTTCACCAATGTGTCATATACATAATACATCTGATTTTAATCATTCTAAAATACCAAATCATCAATTACACAAGCCCTTATACATAGCAAAAATCATTCAATCCACAAAATATCAATAACTCAATCAAAAACGTCTCACACTATCAAACAACACTCAAACAACAATGTAATCAACCAAACATCGCAAATTCGATCATAATAAAAATCAAAAAAATTTAAAACCCTAAACTTAAAATCACTAACCTTTGATGTTTTAGTGGATGAAATTCTAAATTGATTGAGGGATTACTTTCACCTTGGTGTAAGCATCATACCCATTTAGTCTTAGCTCTTGAATCGAACGGAATCACCAAAAAAATCGATAGGGGGTTCGGGGTTTTGAGAAGAATAGTTAGTGAAGAAGAAGAAATGGTCGAGAGAAAGGAGTTATGTAAATTAAACCTATGAAACGGGTGCTGAGTACGCGTACTTAGTCAAGTCAAAGAGTTGACTAATACGCATGCTGAGTACCCATTTGGCACTATTTATACACGTACTGAGTACCCGTTTGGTGTAGGGAAGGGATGAGAGAGCACCATAGAAAGCTTGACTTTCATGTGCCATCCCTTCTCTTATAGATCAAATATTGGGGTCCAACTTTAGTGGATGGGAAAGTAGATCCTCCCATCCGGAAAGAGATAAATCCTGGCGCTGAATCCTCGCGCTGAGTTGGCATCTGTTATATAATTGTTTCATGATATCTTAGTACGGTCCCTGTAACACTATCATGTCGATGGATGTATCGATATCGCATGAAATCTCTTTCCCTCTTGCTCCAATGTTCCTGGTACGTTGTATCATCAACTAGGACTTTATTGTTATGACATTCGCAGGGTCAATGTCAATTCATGACGCCGAAACCTTTAGCGTCTTTTCTTCAAGTGTGGGAATGAGAGCATTTTCCAAAATATGCGCCCGAGAATCGGGCATTAGTTATTTGCCGGGAGGTTAGGGTGGTGTGAGATGATGGTACTATTAGTATGGTCCCTTCCATCTACAACTTCCAACGATAAGCTTGTCAATTAAATAAACATTGCAAATAAGTTTAAACCTTTTCCTTATCATTATGGTCGTTCTTGTCCTCACCCGTTACGACTTTACGACTGATATTGAGGGTGGAACTCTGGATGCTTCTCAGGTCTTGACGATTCAAGATTTTGATTATGTAACAGCCATGCTGCCTGGTCACCTTCCTGGTTTTGACGCGGGTAAATTCTTGGCAATGTCTTACAATTCTGACCAGGTTGCTATTTTGTTGGGGTTGATCGTGCGATATGTTCTACTCATCTGGGTTTATCTGAATTTGACGGTGATGTATGTAATTGCAGAAAATCCATAATTACACCCACTTACTAATTTAATGAACTCAAATATGAACACAAACAAGATGAAACACAAACCTTATATTTCAAATGATATTTAGAATTTTAAGTTAGAAGCCGCTCATAGACACTCAAGATCTTAACTCTTCTCCCACAAGAGTTCTCTCACCTTTCCCAAATGTCCCAACCCCTTTTACAGAGGGCTCAGTCCTCCTTTTATAAGAGAAAGTTACATAATGGATTACCGTGTATACACTTTTTACTTCTCTCAGGTCAACTTTTCGCTTCTTCTACGCTTTAAAGTTCGGCTATTATCGGGGACAGCTGTCCCATTTCTTGCACAACAATCCATGTCTCGCTCATTTTACCTCGGGGATACTACTATTTCTTGCTCGGCAAGCCTCACTTCGCGCCGTTGACTTCGTATGCTCTCCCTTTTCTTGCACAAAAATCCACACCTCGCATTTCCAATTTTCTTCGTGAAGTATCTGTAACGATCCTCAAGCTCGTCAACGCTATTAGACTAGTCAAGAGACGTCTTAGTCGGTAATAACTCGATTATTTTAACATGAACGGTAATTAATAGGAATTAATCTAACCAAAGTCTAGATACGAGACCGGTACCACTCGATAGATCTCGAAAAGTTACACGGAATGGACTACTCGAACGTGTCAAACATATATTGGATGGAGAAGATTTATCAGTTTGTTATGAAAGGCCTTGGCTTCCCGTATCAAGTTTTCGGGTGCCTTTAGTATTTTAGTCGGCCTTATCTTCAAAACCATCGAGAACATATTCATCTTCTTTTCTTTTCTTTCTTATTTCTTCTTCTCCTCTCTCGTTCTTCTTTTTTCTTCTTCCTGTTCTTCGCATGCGAGAGTTGAGAGTGGTGAGTGAAAATTAATTGATGAAAACCAAGTAATGATGCTATGTAGATGATACAAGGGATTTTGGAGTTGTGAATCATGATGAAGAATAATTACTACTTAATCTCGAGAATATCGAAATTAGGGTTCGTAGAGTGAATTGAAGTCTGGAGATTTAGAAAATGAGTGATTTAGGTTGTTGATAGATGAATAAGAAGGGGGTTGTTGTTTTATTATTGTGGTTGTGTTGTTTTGAAAATGAATCAATAAATAGAGTTTCATAAGATGAATCATAGAAGGATTGGAAGATGAAATTGAAGTGAAGGGGATTGATTTAATGATGGGTTTATTCTTAATTGGTGTTTGATGGAGGTTATGGAATTGTTCAGTGAAGAATCGAAGGTTTAGGGTTTTTGTTCTTCAAGAAATAGAAATTAGGGTTCGTTATGAAGGATTCATGGAACATCAAGAGATGAAATTGAGTTGGAAATGTTGTTGATTCAGTCGGATATGTAAACTCAAGAAACAGAAGAAAAGGTAATTTAAGGTCTCCTTCTAATTGAATTTGTTTATGTAAGATTGAGTATGAATTGAGAATTTGTAGATATGTTTTGTTTAGATTGAAGTTGAATTGGATCTTATAGAAATTCAGTTTCAGTTTTATTGTGAAATTGAGAAGTTGGAGTTTTAGGTGAATTACAGGAGATGTTGATGGATTGAAGTTGAGTAAGAAGTATTGAAGAGAAATTGAATGGAATGTTAATGTAGGTATGCAGTGACAGTATTGTTGCAGGGAGTGACAATGTTGTTTTACAGATATAGATAAGCGAGTTGGTGATTATGAGTGAAGATCACATGTGGTTGTGATGCTGAAATTAGAATTGCAGTTTATAGATGAATTGGGTTGAGATGGTTGTAGTATTATAAAAGGTGGTTGTTGGAATGAGTTTCACAAATGGATATGTGGATTGTTGGAATTGATGATGTGAAATAGAAACAGTAAATAGTGTATAGGTGTGTGATGAATTACACAGAACAAGAGGTTTAGAATATACTTGTGATTGCTGATGATTGAGGTTTTAGAAAGAGACGGAATGTGCAAAGAGAGTTGAGAATGAATGTGCATGAGTTCTGTAGATGACTTGCAATTAGTGGATTGAACTATAAGGTTTATGATTCAACAAAAGAAGATTATGGTATGTTGTTAAGTGTTGATATTGATAACAAGAGTTGGTAGTAAATGGGTAATGGTGATGGTGTTAATACTGTGAGTGTTGTAGTTGAGATTTGAAGTTCAGTTCTGGAAGAGTTGTTAGATAGTGCTAATAGAATTGGAATTGGAATTGGAATTGGAATTGAGTCACAACTGGTGTTGATGTTGATTCTGATGTTGATGCTGATGCTGTTGTGGTAATATTCTTGTGTATATATTATGAAGTTATGATTTGTGAAATGGTGTTTAACTCATTGTGTTGTGATAAGATGTGTAAGCTGAAGAAGAGTGTAATGTTGTAATGGCAGTAGTTGTGAAAGCCTGCAATTGCAAATCAGGTAAAGCTTAGATTTCATTTGTGTATTGAATTGTATAATTCTGTTTAAATGAATTGTATAGTGAAACTATATGAGCCTATGTTCTTGAGAATTAGGCTGTTAGTCATCCCAGTCAGATGTCTGACTAAATTATTTAGCTGACTCGGTGTTCTGACTGAATGAATCAGTGTTAATTCACCGAGTTACCTTGTCCAGACATGAGTTGAACCAGTTGACCGATTTACACCTTGACTCAGTTGACCGAGTTATAACTGACCATTGACCCTGGACGTTGACCCAACCTTGAACATTGACTGTTAGTTGACTCTTGACTGTTAGTTCAACCGTTAGTGACCATTAGATTGACCCAGTTGGGCCATGCCCTTATTAATGGGTTGTTTAAGTGGGCTTGGGCTTAAGATCAGTTTTCTTAGTTTGATGTTTTGGACCACTTATGGTCTGAATTGACCTTTGACTTCTTCTACAAAGTTGTAGATATTCATAAGACATATCTAATGGACTATAGAATCAACCTAATTATATTAGTAAACTCTTAGTTATGTTAAAGATGGAGAATGAGATACCATAATGGACTTAGAACCGTTTAATAGAATTATATGATTATTGTATGAGCCATTCTTGCTAGTTTCTTAGACTGCTTGTGTGATTAACAGTTCGTTATTAACAACGATCGATTCAAGGATGAACCAGTGGATCGTGGATCTCGAGGTAGGCTTGGCTTGCCATCAAAAGGTGTGGGAATGCATTTGACTCTTTGTATTCATTATTGTTGCTTTTATAAAAATTTATGCTTAACAAACTCATGCATTGTCTGTTTTTGCATTCCATGTTTTGTTTAAAATGCATTATGATAATCCTGTCGATTCGGTGAATCTTTCCATGATGTGGAAAGGACTTGTATTGTTTTGTTGTCAATATGAATTGTTATGGGAAATGAGAAATTCCACTTGTGGTATATAGGATACGCTCCTTCACTTTTATACCTAAAGCTTTTATAGAATAGAGTTGGTCACCATGGTCTTGGTGGCATCCATATCTATATAGGTGTGAATTGCCGGTATTTAGGGGATTACAATCATATTAGTACATTGTTTAACGAAGGAGTTTGTTCCATATACATGTTTGATTATTTTCAGTGACTTAGTCACTGTTTATTATTTTCGGAAAAACATTATTGTTTTCCAAATCTTGCTTATGATTACTTAGAAGGTTGAATGTTAATTATTCCCACTTCAGTTTCTGTGACAGATCAGGGTTGCACAACAAAAGCCTCACGGGTTGACTTCGTTAGTTGATTAACTTCTGTTATATTTATTATGTTGTATATTTTATTTGTAAACCAAATGACTATTTTATATGTATCATTGGAGAGGATTTCTTGTATATATATTTCTAAGCGGGTTAGTTTTGGGTTAAGTTTTTGTAGCAGATTTCTTAATTGAATGCTTAAGTGTATGTTTTAGATTTGAGTGCCTCTTTATTTAGTTAATTAATTGGATAAGTCAGCTGCTAGCTTAGGGGGCGCTACAAAAGTTGGTATCAGAGCTCATTATTAGATCTTATATGGTAGACAATAGGAATAGCCAGTGCCACTTAGTGAACTAGATTAATTTAGAACTAGGTTGGGTTTGTGAGATAAATCTTAATCACTAAAAGCTATTAATAATTAAAAGGATTTTTGATTGACTGATTTGTTTGGTTGGTTGTTTGTTTAGGTTTTGAAGTAAAAATTGTAGGGTACACCAATAATTAATCTAGTGGAGATTAGAGAATAAATGATTTAAAATTATGAACACATACACAAGTCAATACTAAAAATAGTGAGATTAGTATTACTGATAAATTTTGAAAGTCACATATAAACTAATTGAGTACCTTAACATATACGTAGAGTCAACAATTTATAATCACATAAATGTTAATAATAAAAATATTTTGATAGTAATTATAAATGATAGTAAAAGTAATAATAATAATTTGATTAAGTAATGTTAGCATTTTTCAATCAGTATCATATTGAACTTAACTTAACTAAATTTTCAATAAGGATATATAACGATAAAAATAATAACTATAATTAATTAAATAATTATGGAAAGTTGGTAACGCTATTTACGATTAAATTTTGTAAATTAAACTAATTACAAATTAGAGATATATGTTTTGCGTTTAATCTAGATTAAATAATATAATACTTGTTAGACTTTAGACTTAAGAAAACGAGGATATAATATATAAAATGAAAAGACTCAATTTGTTAATAATTTGGTACCGAAATTATCTTTAATCTTATAAATAATCCAGTAAATCTTTTAAAATGAAACAAACAAACATACATGAAATAATAATAATAATAACAATCGGATATTTAGTGTAATATTAGAATTAAAATAAAATAAATTTGTATATTGTTAGGATCCTTCTTCGTAAATAGATTTAATTATCTTTTGAAATGGAAAATTAGTATGATGAAATTAAATTGTTAGAATTTAAGTTAATATTATATTAAGCATAACTTAAATTAAAATCTCATTAGCAAATATATAGCGATAAAATAATGATGAGAATTAAATAGAAATGGAAAATTATTAGTACCTATCTATGATTAAATTTTGCAAAGTTAACTAATAGCAAATTAGAATTATACATTTTGCGTTCAAACCAAATAGATAAATAATACTTATTAGGTAGGAATAAAATAACGTGAGGTTATATAAGGCACAACATAAAGACTAAACATGTGAACGATCTTATACCTAAATTATTTATAGTATAATAAATGATTCATTAAATCACTAAATTATACACATTTTATAGTACTTGCTTAGTACAAAATTAGATTTAAAGGAGGATAAATTTGCTTATTAATAAAATAGATACTTATTATTAATACCCAAAATCTAAAGACTATTAAGACATTAAAACTTTTTGCGAACTCAAATTTTAAATCATATTAAATTACCAATGCCAATATTTAACAAGACGTAGTATACACATTCAATCTGAATAAATAAAATCTGTTATATCAATCTTTTCGTGAAAGTAAAATTATATTTACAAGATTAGGGTTTAATAAAATTAAACTAAGTATCATTACTAAACAATTATTTAATTGTATGTTAGTTACACTAGTAATCAAATAGGAAAAATTGATAATACAATAATAAAAATGATAATATAATTAAGACAATAATTTTGATAAGATAAGTAATTAATAACATTATATTTTACTCATTGCTATAAAATTTAAAGTTATTATAAATGTCATTTGAATAATAATTATTGGATAGTAATAGCAAAATGTAATTTTTATTAATAGTACAACTTAAGGATTATTTAACAATAAAATATATTTAAGGAAATAAAGTTAGATGAAAACAAATCGAGTATTAATAATAAAATTAAACTTAGCGTTATGATTAATTACAAATTAACTTTTATCGGTCTGAGAAATAAAAAATAAATGTAAGAATAATAATAAAATATTAATACCAAACAACTATGAAAAATTATTAGCAGTTAGTTACTCATATTAAGTCGTGTAATAAAATAAACAGATAGATATATTGTAAATGGTTATAACATTATAAATTATTCTTAAATAGAAAATGAATTTAAAAATTATATATGATATTACAGCAAAACTAAAAATATTGGATATCATAAATTGACGTGAGATCGAAATTGGATTAATTATTATGATAAAATAAATAAATAATAATAATGATAAATAAAAAATAAAATAAAATAAAATAAATTTTGATGATTAAATTGTTTAAAATGATGTAAACTATTTATATATTTTACGAAGTAAAATTTATCAGAATTACACCAGTTAAGATAAAAGTTTATAGACTAAACTAATTAATCTTAATAAATTAATACCTAGTTAATCCAGCACTGGGGAATAGTGAGGTTGGTAATTCTGATGTGTTCAGGTGATACTTGTTTGGTAGTAGGCATTGTCAGGCGTCGCGAACCTAGACAGGGAAACTGCATTCTTGTATCACTAAGCATTGAAGGGAGATTTGCTTCTATTAGTGAACTAATAGATCCCAAATTTTAATGAAAAACTTTGTTATTGAATATCTTCAAAGTACTTAGAACCAGTAAGTTATTGACCTTGAAATTAGTGTAGAGAATTCAAATCTAAAAGTCATAGTTTTCATTATAGAACTTCATGTAAGAAACTTAGACTTCCCTATTTGATAGAACTTAAATCAACATAATTGAACCTAGATCTACAAACTTTAGATTTTAGTAGTAGAAAACCATATAGGGTTGTGTTTTGTTTTATTTTGTGTGTGCATAGACAAGAGATGGGTTTATTCTATAAGGTGGGGAGTTTATGAAGACTAGAAGAATGGATCAATTTTCGAGGAAGAAAATGATATAAGGTGAGGAGAATGTAACGATCCTCAAGCTCGTCAACGCTATTAGACTAGTCAAGAGACGTCTTAGTCGGTAATAACTCGATTATTTTAACATGAACGGTAATTAATAGGAATTAATCTAACCACGGTCTAGATACGAGACCGGTACCACTCGATAGATCTCAAAAAGTTACACGGAATGGACTACTCGAACGTGTCAAACAGATATTGGATGGAGAAGATTTATCAGTTTGTTATGAAGGGCCTTGGCTGCCCGTATCAAGTTTTCGGGTTCCTTTAGTATTTTAGTCGGCCTTATCATCAAAACCATCGAGAAGATATTCATCTTCTTTTCTTTTCTTTCTTATTTCTTCTTCTCCTCTCTCGTTCTTCTTTTCTTCTCTTTTCTTCTTCCTGTTCTTCTCATGCGAGAGTTGAGAGTGGTGAGTGAAAATTAATTGATGAAAACCAAGTAATGATGCTATGTAGATGATACAAGGGATGTTGGAGTTGTGAATCATGATGAAGAATAGTTACGGCTGAATCTGAGAATATCGAAATTAGGGTTCGTAGAGTGAATTGAAGTCTGGAGATTTAGAAAATGAGTGATTTGGGTTGTTGATAGATGAATAAGAAGGGGGTTGTTGTTTTATTTTTTTGGTTGTGTTGTTTTGAAAATGAATCAATAAATAGGGTTTCATAAGATGAATCAGAGAAGGATTGGAAGATGAAATTGAAGTGAAGGGGATTGATTTAATGATGGGTTTATTCTTAATTGGTGTTTGATGGAGGTTATGGAATTGTTCAGTGAAGAATCGAAGGGTTGGGGTTTTTGTTCTTCAAGAAATAAAAATTAGGGTTCGTTAAGAAGGATTCAGGGAACATCAAGAGATGAAATTGAGTTGGAAATGTTGTTGATTCAGTCGGATATGTAAACTCAGGAAACGGAAGAAAAGGTAATTTAAGGTCTCCTTCTAATTAAATTTGTTTATGTAAGATTGAGTATGAATTGAGAATTTGTAGATATGTTTTGTTTAGATCAAAGTTGAATTGGATGTTATAGAAATTCAGTTTCAGTTTTATTGTGAAATTGAGAAGTTGGAGTTTTAGGTGAATTACAGGGGATGTTGATGGATTGAAGTTGAGTAAGAAGTATTGAAGAGAAATTCAATGGAATGTTAATGTAGGTATGCAGTGACAGTATTTTTGCAGGGAGTGACAATGTTGTTTTACAGATATAGATAAGCGAGTTGGTGATTATGAGTGAAGATCACAGGTGGTTGTGATGCTGAAATGAGAATTGCAGTTTATAGATGAATTGGGTTGAGATGGTTGTAGTATTATGAAAGGTGGTTGTTGGAATGAGTTTCACAAATGGATATCTGGATTGTTGGAATTGATGATATGAAATAGAAACAGTAAATAGTGTATAGGTGTGTGATGAATTACACAGAACAAGAGGTTTAGAATATACTTTTGATTGCTGATGATTGAGGTTTTAGAAAGAGACTGAATGTGCAAAGAGAGTTGAGAATGAATGTGCATGAGTTCTGTAGATGACTTGCAATTAGTGGATTGAACTATAAGGTTTATGATTCAACAAAAGAAGATTATGGTGTGTTGTTAAGTGTTGATATTTATAACAAGAGTTGGTAGTAAATGGGTAATGGTGATGGTGTTAATACTGTGAGTGTTGTAGTTGAGATGTGAAGTTCAGTTCTGTAAGAGTTGTTAGATAGTGCTAATAGAATTGGAATTGGAATTGAGTCACAGCTGGTGTTGATGCTGATTATGATGTTGATGTTGATGTTGTTGTGGTAATATTCTTGTGTATATATTATGAAGTTATGATTTGTGCAATGGTGTTTAACTCATTGTGTTGTAATAAGATGTGTAAGCTGAAGAAGAGTGTAATGTTGTAATGGCAGTAGTTGTGAAAGCCTGCAATTGCAAATCAGGTAAAGCTTAGATTTCATTTGTGTATTGAATTGTATAATTCTGTTTAAATGAATTGTTTAGTGAAACTATATGATCCTATGTTCTTGAGAATTAGGTCATTAGTCATCCCGATCAGATGTCCGACTAAATTATTTAGCTGACTCGGTGTTCTGACTGAATTGAATCGGTGTTGACTCACCGAGTTACCTTGTCCAGACATGAGTTGAACCAGTTGACCGATTTACACCTTGACTCAGTTGACCGAGTTATAACTGACCATTGACCCTGGACGTTGACCCAACCTTGAACGTTGATTATTAGTTGACTCTTGACTGTTAGTTCAAACGTTAGTGACCGTTAGATTGACCCAGTTGGGCCAGGCCCTTATTAATGGGTTGTTTAAGTGGTCTTGGGCTTTAGACCAGTTTTCTTAGTTTGATGTTTTGGACCACTTATGGTCCGAATTGACCTTTGACTTCTTCTACAAAGTTGTAGATATTCATAAGACATATCTAATGGACTATAGAATCAACCTAATTAGATTAGTAAACTCTTAGTTATTTTAAAGATGGAGAATGAGATACCATAATGGACTTACAACCGTTTAATAGAATTATATGATTATTGTATGAGCCATTCTTGCTAGTTTCTTAGACTGCTTGTGTGATTAACAGTTCGTTATTAACAACGATCGATTCAAGGATGAACCAGTGGATCGTGGATCTCGAGGTAGGCGTGGCTTTCCATCAAAAGGTGTGGGAATGCATTTGACTCTTTGTATTCATTATTGTTGCTTTTATAAAAATTTATGCTTAACAAACTCATGCATTGTCTGTTTTTGCATTCCATGTTTTGTTTAAAATGCATTATGATAATCCTGTCGATTCGGTGAATCTTTCCACGATGTGGAAAGGACTTGTATTGTTTTGTTGTCAATATGAATTGTTATGGGAAATGAGAAATTCCACTTGTGGTATATAGGATACGCTCCTTCACTTTTATACATAAAGCTTTTATTGAATAGAGTTGGTCACCATGGTCTTAGTGGCATCCATAGCTATATAGGTGTGAATTTCCGGTATTTAGGGGTTCACAACCATATTAGTACATTGTTTGACGAATGAGTTTGTTCCATATACATGTTTTATTATTTTCAGTGACTTAGTCACTGTTTATTATTTTCGGAAAAACATTATTGTTTTCCAAATCTTGCTTATGATTACTTAGAAGGTTGAATGTTAATTATTCCCACTTCAGTTTCTGTGACAGATCAGGGTTGCACAACAAAAGCCTCACGGGTTGACTTCGTTAGTTGATTAACTTCTATTATATTTATTATTTGTAAACCAAATGACTATTTTATATGTATCATTGGAGAGGATTTCTTGTATATATATTTCTGAGCGGGTTAGTTTTGGATTAAGTTTTTGTAGCAGATTTATTAATTGAATGCTTAAGTGTATGTTTTAGATTTTAGTTCCTCTTTATTTAGTTAATTAATTGGATAAGTCAGCTGCTAGCTTAGGGGGCGCTACAGTATCTTCCCATACAAGTCAGTGCTATCTCGTTAATTGATACCTCGCGATATGAACTTCGCTAAAGTAAATCCGACACTCGATTTGACTCTTCACTGATACTTTCTTAGGAATTGGTGAATAATATCTTTCTTGAAGATTCACTTCGTTGCCTCATTCAATCTACCTCAGACACGTGGCGGGCAGATTTTCTATACCTACATTTTGCCTTTTCTCATTCCATTTGCGGTAAACAAGAAAGGAAAGAGAATCCTGCATTAAATTCGTAACCGCCACGTACCCGGATTTTTCGCTATCTTGTCTCCCACGACTCCTATTGACCGTTATTAGCCGGTTCCTCTTCTCGTGAAACCGCTTCTCCCAGTCGTGCCTTGGCTCATTATAAATAGTTCTCTTCTTTACAATCTTCAACTGTTTCTTCTCCGGCACCGCTCTTCTGCAAATTCCGCTTCTTTTCTTTCTGCTATCCTCATTCTTCTTCAGTTTCTCAGCATCATTATCGTCTCTTCTTTTAACAATGGCGCCCAAGAAATTTCACCCTGCCACTATTTCAAAGTACCTTAAGGATTGCCAGGCTGATTTCAATAAATTGGGTTTAAATCTGTCCCCGACGGTGGATTCTTCAGTTACGCCTCCGGTTCTTGCAACCAGGCAGATGGAATTAAATTGTCGCCGCTAGATCGAAGCAGAAACATGGTCATCCACCAGGATGATTACTACCTTAGGCCAACTGAGAGCGGGCTTAACTTTCCCTCTGTATGATTCCCAGAATCTACTTTTCTATGAAATTTTGGTTTATCTCAACATAGGAGTCTTCCAATTGAATGGCAATGCAATTCGCATTGTCAACGAATTTGTGAGACGTTCTTCCGGTGGATTGTATCAAATTCCCACAGCAGCGGAGGAGTTTGTCTCGGCTGATTACAACATTACCTCTTTCTCGGGGAACTACATCGATAAAACTCAAGGCCGAAGAAGGAAGTATCAAGAGTGGGGCATTGCTCTATCTCGGAAGTCCATGAAGGATCCCTCCAAGTTTCTCCTCCTGGATGTCGAGCCCGTCAGTTCTTCGAAGGATGCTCCTAAAGGTCCTTCTCTGCGCTTGACTAATGATGAAGACTAGATGATGTCTCCAGTAATTGTTGAGGGTCCCCTGGTTTGGGGTTTCGATGAGTCAGGAAAATCTCGGGTGGGTCCTCTCCCGGATCATGTCCATCTCGCTGCCTACAAGCCCTAGAAATTTCGTTGGTCCGAGAGGCCTTCCGATGTAAGTTCGCTTGACTTCCTCTCTATTTCATTTTTTATTCGTTTATCTAAGCTTCCCAATTTTCCACAGTATTCGCTCCCTGCTCCTGGACTGATCAAGGACAGATCGTCTTATGCCAAAAAATCCACTGTCGGATCTCCAATTCCTGATCAGGTGATTTATTGTTTTCTTCGCCTTTTTCGTCTGCTTTGTTTTTTTTCTTCCAGATGGACTAATCCTTGTGCTTCGTAGGAGGATGATTTTGTGGAGCCTCCCGTTGATGGTTCTCGGGTTCCCAGGAAGCGAGATCGCCAAGAAATTTCTTCTGATGCCGTTGCTGTTACCAAGGTATTCCGCTGTTATTTTTATCTCGTATCCTTTGTTTCCTGTTTTATTAACTTCGCGCTTGCATACTTCGATGTATTAATCTCGTATTTACCAGGATACCTTGCTTCAGTTCCCTTCTGATGTTGTTCCCCCGAAACGCCGCCGGGGTTTAGACATGGGTGCCTTAACCCGAATTCCTAGCTCCACAAAGTCCTCAGAGTTGCCTGCTTTTCCTCCTCCTAAAGGCAAGGTTTCCAAGGTTCCTGAGAAAGATGCTTCTACTCACGTTCCTAAGCCAAACATGCCAACTCCGATCAGTACTGCGGGCGATCCTCCTACTGAGTCACCTGCTACTTCTGCTGGCGGGTCTCAAGGGAAGCCGATGAAGGTCTATGAAGTGGAAGATCCCCCTTATAATCCCGATTTGGACTTCTTGAGGAATGTTTTCCTTTTAACTCGTGACGCTCCATCCATTAGATCTGCTACCACCGAGTCTATGATTCCTTTTAGTTCCGACTCCTTTTTGGCTGAAGATCAGTCCATCATTTCTAATGCTTCCCTGAATCTCTCTCTCCCGCAACATGCTTCTATTATGGCCTTGGTAGGTATTACTGACTTTAACATGGATTCCTACCTTAGTTCTTTTCTGACTTGCCGTACTTCGCAAGAATTCAACCGCCACATGGCTCATCTCTTGGAGACAAGAGTTACTCGCGAGAATTTGAAGAGTGCCAGGGCCCGAGTTCAGGAACTTAAAAATGATCTCACCGACGAGAGGGACCGCTCGACTAAGAAGGATCAAAGGATTTCAGAACTCAGCAGTAAGTCCATCCCTTTCTCTATCTTTTATTTTATTTCGTTCTTGTCTTTACTATTCTTTTATTTTCGTCAATCCCGTTCTGCGAAGTATTATATGGGTTATGAGGAAGCCAAGTCGACCGCTGAGGATTGCCTAGCCGAACAAGCAAATCTTCTGTCTCAAATTAACTGTTAATTGTCTGAAAATGAGATTTCGAGTGAGAAATTGACGACGTCATATTCCCTGTCTGATCGTTTAGATAATGAGTCTGCTAATAACGAAGAGCTAAACTCCCATCTCCATGAAGAAAATGAACATTTAAAGATTGAGTTACGTCGAGTTAATAATCTTCTCACGACTTCGCGGAATCTCCATTCCTCCTTCATGGACCATGGTAAACGACTAGAGGAAGATAAAGAAAGTATAATTAAGAGGAAAGATAAATCCGAAGTTGAACTTTGCAAACTCAGGGGTGAACTTTCCGAGTTAGAGCCGAAGTACGAGAAGTTGAAGACTGAGAATATCGGGCTAAGGGACGAGAATAATATGTTAAATGGTGAAATGTCCTCCATCTTGGCTCGCTTGGAGAGATTTCAAGTCAAGAAAATAGCTCATTCCTCCCCTATGAAGAAAAAGCTTGTTGTTCCTCCGAGGAGTGGCAAACTTGTTATAGGGTCTCCTGATGATGATAGTCTTTCGTCTGATCTTAACAAAGATGAGGATAAATCTTCTCACGAACTCTGCAATTTTCTTGAATCAGAAGCGTCAAGACTTGACTTTCTGAACATCGACCTTCAGAAAACTCCAAGTTTTGTTATTTCACAGAAAGAAGGTAGCTCTTGTTATTTCACAGAAAGAAGGTAGCTCTAGGTGTTATTTTCATGCTTCATATTTTGCTCCGTTAGACTTGTTTCTCACTTCACTGTCATTTTGCAGAATCTGAGGAGAGTTTAAAGAATCAAATCCTGCACCTGTCTCGCCAAAGGGATGGTCTTGCCAAATAGGTGTCCGATCTGAAGGAAAGTCTTGTACTCCTGAACGAAGATTATGATAAGATGGAAAAGGATGCCAAAAAGGTTGCGAAGTTTACTCGCAGAAATTCCCAAGAGGAGAAGGTGAAATTCGTCATTGAGTTCTGCAGTTCTCATGGCCTTGACATTCCTCCCATGGATATCGAAGTCTTCTCCGATGATGAGCCTTCCGTTTATGTCGATGGTGAGAGCGAAGATACAGAGACTGACGAAGATGTTGAGGATCCCAAAAGCGAAGTTCTTCAAGGCATGGAGGGCAGCAGTGGAGCTGGTACTGGTGGTGGTGACACTGGAATTCAAGGATCTGGAAGTGATTTTGTTGAGGAAGAAGCTGGCAATCCTTGATTATTTATTTTGATGTCAGTTCAATCTTTTGGTTCCTTATTTCTTTAACATTTTATCTGGGCGCTCCCAAGATTGGAGGCATAACATTTTCTGCTTTATTTCGCCTAAAGGGGGGCATAACATTTTATGCTTTTATTTTGCCTTAATATACCTGCTTTTTTCGATCTGTTATTTCATATTCTTATCTCGTTCTGCTAGCTGCACTTACCATGGTTATCATGTATAATTTGCATATCCTGATAAATACTGCATGTACTTTGCTAGATTATCCTACTAACTCGGAATCAATCCGACATACCAAGTATATACTTTGCGAAGGATATAGTCAAAGAATAATAAAGGTATTCTTTGGGTATTTGCGAAGTTTCTCGGAAGTAGAGAATATAAATCATTCTGTATTTCGCCAGATTCATTCGTCTCCTACCTTAGCGCGAAGTAAATGCTTAAAAGAATAAAACCTTATTTAAAAGTATATACTTTCCTCTTATTCTTTTGCGGATTTTTGTAGCGTACCTTAATTTTTTGTGTATCTATTCTCCTTGCATTCCTTCTCGTTCCCATCTCGTCTGTAATTATACCTCGTTGCCTTTTAGGGCTTGTTCCTGCATTATTAATATTCAAATCATAGCATAATCAAGTTAATATAAGTATTATTATCATATGCAATATTTCAATTGCAGTTGTTTCTCAATTGATAAAGATTTCTCGAATCTTCATCATTCTTTCTCATTTGACATGATTCACGAGATCAAGCATGGTCATGTGCTTGCCTCTTGCTTTGCTTCGTATCTTGCCTTTTTGTTTTTCCCCAGGTCTCATTTTCTTCCTCATATCTCTCTCATCATTTCTGGGTCTTATTTTGCCTCCTAGTTAAGGTCTTATTTTGCCCCACCCCGTTGTGCAGGGTTTTGCGATGAAGTCTCAGGCGCTCTTTACTCGGGTAAGAATAAATATCCATCAACCTCGCCTTATCTCTCTCATTGAGATCTTATTATGCGGCAATATCACAGGCCTACCTACTCCCGTGAGTACCAGCCCCGTAAAATTGTCGTCTTTTTTTGGTCACTCAGCTTCCTAAAAGAGGGTGACGTCCCTTCCCCTCTGAGTACCCCCGTGATTTTGGGCTTAGGTATCAGTTATTTCGTGACCTCTTACCCTTTTTCCGATATGGCTCTAGGTTACGAAGTCACACCTTAAGTGGGGTGGTTTTGGTACCGAGCGGAAGAACTACACCAGGCCATCTTCTTCTCCACTGGCTCGTTCTTACACTCCTTATCGAGTGGTTACCCAATTGGGGCCCCCGGTGGATGGGTCTTACTTTTGCCCCTATATCATGGCGGATGGTCCATATCCTGAGGTTGTCTCATGACGCGCGTTAGGTCTTACTTTTGCCTCTTGCACTTTGTGCGAACTAGGTTGCACGCCACGAGGTCTCAGCCTCCCTAAGTAGAGGTTTTATAGAGGACTTAATTTTGTCTTTTATTCTGTATATTTTTTATTCAACCTCCTAGTGAGGTCTTACTTTCTCCCTTGCATATTTTCTTTGTTCGGTATTTTCATTTTACTTTTCGCTTTGTTCTTGCTCGCTCAATAAACACTTCATTTCATTTCTCTTGTCGTTTACAAAACAATACCCCCTTCTTCTTTTTTATTACACTTTTCTCCGCGAATTTCTCCGCTTCCTAATACTTCTTGATGTATATCGGGTTCCACTGGTGGTCTAGTCTTCGGCCTTGCATTTCTGCTTCGCCATATATATCTTTCCTCTCACAGTCTGCGAGCTCGTAAGCTCCATTCCCCACTCTTCTCTTCACAATAAAGGGTCCTTCCCATGTAGGCTCTAGTTTCCCTCCAGGTCATTTTTGATATATCGGTATTTCTCGTAAGACTAGTTCCCATGGAACGAAGCCCCTTTCCTTCACCTTCTTGTTGTATTCAAGAGATAGTCTTCGGTGATAATTCATCATGTGTTGTAGAGCATTTTCCATGTTTTCTTCCAAGTCATCTAATTTTTCCAGGATCATATCCGAGTTTAGACCCCTTTTCCAAGCCTCTCGTTTAGTGGTAGGAAACATGATCTAGGTAGGTAGAACCGCCTCTACTCCATACGCCAAACAGAAGGGAGACATCCCTGTTGCTTCTCGCATGGTGGTTCTATATGACCATAGTACCTTCAGAACCTCTTCGCACCAGTTATGGAGATGCCCATCTAACTCCTTTTTTAAAGTGGATGTTATCGTTTTGTTCATCGCCTCCGCTTGTCCATTACTCTGTGGATACAGCGGGGTCGATTTTGTAGATTGTATCTTAAAAGTGCTAAACAACATCTTCACATTTTCTCCTTCGAATTGCATCCCATTATCGGAGACGATCTGCAGAGGCATACCAAACCTACATATGATGTTCTCTAGTATAAAATCGTATATGTCACCATCTCGCGTATTTTTCACAGGCTTTGCTTCAACCCACTTCGTGAAATAATTTGTTGCCACTATCAATTATTTTCATTGCTGGATTCCTGCAACAAACGGTCCCACGATATCTATTCCCCATATGGAAAATGGCCATACAATCAACACATAATTTAGGTTTGTTGATGGCGCATGTATCCGTCTTCCGAATCTTTGGCAATCTTCACACCTTGTTGCAATATATTTTAGATCTTTATGCATGTTCGGCCAGAAGTACCCTTGCGTCTTAGTTTTATAAGCCAACGATCTTGTTCCGCTATGATTCCCCGCATCACCGTAATGTATTGCTTTCATGATTTGTATCCCTTCTTCCTGTGACAGACACCGCAATAATGGGCCTAGGAATGACCTCCGATATAGGATTCCTTCTCGCAACTCATAGTTCGTGGATCTCCCCTTGATCTTGTAGGCCTCAAATATGTTTATAGGTAAATCTCCTCTCTCCAAATACTTGTGAATCGGGGATCTCCAATCATATTCTCTCAGTTCGTCAAATAAATTGTCATATTCTATCATCAGGACCTTTTCACCTTCCAACTCATTAGTCACCAATGGACGCATTAATCTTTCAATTCGGATGTATTTCTTCGAAGTATCATCAATCATCGATGCAATGAATTCTAAGGCGTCTGCATGTCTATTATTATCTCTGCTTACTTGCCTCCAGATTATATTTAGTATCTTCTTTGAATATTCTTTCACGAGTTGTAAATATCGATTCATCACGACATCATTCGCTTGATACCTTCCCTCTATCTGCCTGACTACCAACTGAGAGTCACTAGTTATTCTTATTTCATCTAGTTTCATCTCAATGGCCAGCCTTAGAGCTTGTATGACTGCCTCATATTCTGTTTTGTTATTAGTAGCTTTATAATCCAACCGGAAGCAGAATACTGTTTTTTCTCCTGCTGGCGAAGTAAATGCAATTCCCATTCCTCCTCCGGCGTTGTTTGATGCTCCGTCCACAAATATCTCCCATCTCCTCGGATGATTTTCTTTTAGCAAGTCTGTAGGATCTGGACGTTCCTCATCTATATCTAATATCTCCTCCACTCCTTCATCTTCTTCCATTGGGAATTCGGCCAGAAATTCTGCAACTATGTGTGATTTCGTGGAAGTCTGGACTTCGTATTTTAATCTGAATTGGTCAATTCGGGTGTTTCATCTTTCAACTCGCCCGACTCTCTTTGTATTCTTTAAAGTTGACTCTATTGGGATTCTCGTTAGAACCTTAATTTTGTGAGTCTAAAAATAAGTTCGCAATTTTTATGATGAGTATACCAATGCTAGAATTAGTTTTTCTATCTTCGGGTAATTCTTTTCAACAGCATTGAGGGTTTTGCTGACGTAAAAGATAGGTTTTTCGACACCTTCATCCGATCGAAGTAACACTGAACTTATTGCATTTGGTGTAGTCGCGAGACAGATCAGCAATTCTTCATTTGGTTCGGACTTTTGGAGGATTGAGAGGTTGATAAGATATTCTTTTATATTTTGTAATGCCTGCTCACATTCTTGCGTCCATGAAAATTTAGCTCCCTTTTTCAAGATATCGAAGAAATGCTTGCATTTATCTGAGGATCTAGAAATGAATCTACCCAAAGCTGCCAACTGCCCATTTAGTTTTTGCACGTCTTTTACCATCGCTGGTGATGGCATGTCCAATATGGCTTGAACCTTGGCTGGATCTACTTCGATTCCCCTTTCGGAAACGATGTGCCCCAGGAACTTCACTGACTCTACGCCGAATATACACTTCGCAGGATTTATTTTCATCTTATATACCCTCATCTGTTCGAAGATTTCTTTCAAATCCTCAACGTGATCTCCTAACTCTTTTGTCTTTACCAACATATCGTCTACGTAGACTTCCAATTTAGTGTGCACCCACTTAGCGAAGATCTTCTCGACCATCCGTTGGTAAGTTTCCCCTGTATTCTTCAAACCAAACGGCATTCTCGTATAACAATATAACCCTCTAGGGGCGAAGAAAGCCGTGTGCTCTTGGTCCTCCTCCACGAGTGGTATCTGATTGTATCCGCAATAACCATCCATCAATGTTAGCCATTTGTATCCAGATGCTGACTCCACCATCTGAGGTATATTGGGTAGCGGGAAACTATCCTTCGGGGAAGTTGTATTCAAGTCGCTAAAATCTATGCATATTCTTATTCCTGTAGTTTTCTTCGGTACTATTACCATATTGGCAATCAATGTTGGATACTTTGAGGGTCTTATTATTCCCGAGTCCAGCATCTTCTGTAATTCTTGCTCTATCTGCTCGTGATAAGCAGTTGCTATCTTCCATATTCGTTGCCTTATTGGCTTGATTGCTAGGTTTA
The DNA here is from genome assembly GCA_023529315.1 of Papaver bracteatum. NCBI lineage: Eukaryota > Viridiplantae > Streptophyta > Magnoliopsida > Ranunculales > Papaveraceae > Papaver > Papaver bracteatum. The sequence goes on along the minus strand of JAJJWX010003275.1, from coordinate 1,307,293 downwards.
GATCCAGTTTATGGCAAGCGACTTCCGGGTCTATTCCTGGCATCTCGTTCATGCCCCACGCAAAGACATTCGAGGTATTCTTTCAGCAGATTTATCAATCTTGCTTCTTCGTCCGTCTCCATCTTCGTTACCCAAGTTTATCTCCTGTATGGGTTCTACTGCGGCGAAGTTCATGATTGGTTCTCCGAGTGGAGATGGCTCCTTTAATTGCTATAAAGTCTTATCTTTATCTTCGGGAATTTCACTAGGAATAGCCCACCCTTCTTTTGCTTTGACCATATATATCATTAATTCTTCTTCCCTCTTTGCTTCCAGTACCTTCTTATTTTTCTCTTTCTTGCGTCTTAACTTCTCGTCATAGTTATGTACGTCCTCTTCGTTGCATTCCCTGGCCTCTTTATGATCTCCCTTTATTTCGCCAATTCCGTTTGGCATCGGGAATCAGATAGCTTGGTGGTAAGTTGACGTTACTCCCTTGATCCCATGTATCCATGGTCACCCAATCAGAGCGTTATAATGGGATTCTACATCCACCACACATACTATTACATCGGTTTCTAGTTCCCCTGCGAAGATTTTCACGACCAGTTCTCCTCTCGGCTTTGATGCCACTCTGTTAAACCCATAGATGTTGTAAGTTGACGGTACTAAGTCTGAGTCTCGGTAGCCCATTGTTTTGAATGTGTGATAAAAGAGTATCCACTAAGATTCTGTCTATTTCCCATACTTTATTTTTTTCTCGTGGAACTTTCTTCCCACTTTGTATATTCTCCGAAGTTCAAGGTGATCACCAATGGGTCTGTGTGCGAAGCTCCTCCATCTGGGGCGTCTGTTGCTGAAAAAGAAATGGCTCTTTTTTTCCATTCTTCCAATGGCTCCTTCTTTGTGATACTGAATATCTTGTTTCCTTCAAAATCCCGTTTATAAACCCTTTGTAATACATTATCATGAAAATTCTTTATGTTCTTCGCGGAATGAATAATAGAATTGCAGTTTAGTCTCAGGGTTCCCTTATCAATTTCGATTCTGTATACCTTTGCTTGATTTTGATCATCCTTCTGAGGCGGTGGCGGCGGTAATGGCCCGGATTCGCCAGAAAATGCTTAAGTTTCCCCTTTTCAATCAGACGAAGTATTATTCATCGTATGTTTCTGCAGTCTTCCGTGAGATTTCCGTGAAAACGATGATATTTGCAAAAGTCGCCACTTATTGCACTTGGAAAGGGCTCCATTCCAAACATTTCTGGGGGAGGAATTTCTTCAGTTAAAACAATCGCTTCCCATATCTTCCCAACTGTGGTGTTAAGTTCAGGTAACGCCACATCCTCGAACTGCGGTCTTTTATCTCCATATCGTTGTCTTGGGTTATATCTTCGCGGATTCCTTAAATTATCACCTCGTGACTCATAATTCCGAGGTCTGGGATCAATATACCTCGGATGCTGATCTATCCACTCTTGATCTCCGCTGGACACTGCTACCAATTTTGTGGGAATTGTTGCTAACGGCTCTGCTTCCACATATTTCATGTCATCTTCTATTACGCTTGCTACTCTCGGCAAGAGACGCGAATTTCCCTCCTTGGATTGTATCGGAGCTGCCCCAATAGCCTCCATTTGTTTTTCCTCCAGCGCTACGTACTCCTCCTGATACTCTCGGAGTTCACTCATCGTTATTGTGTTACGAATTACGAATAGTTGTGTGTGAAAGAGATATGTTGGTATTAACGCGTTGACGAAGGCCAGAATAAAATTTCTCTCATATACTCTTCCTGCGATTTCACTGCATACAGACCTCTATCTCGTTATGAGACTTCGCAGGTTTTTTCCTGGTTTCCTTCTCCAGTTTAATAAGGTTTCTATTCCGGGTCTTAACATGTTATTGCTTATGTATGTTGTCAAGAATATCCTATGCAAATCTTTGAACGACGAGATTGAACCTTTTGCTAACCCTTCAAACCACTTTGAGGCTTCCCCGGTTAAACTGGATTGGAAATACTGGCACAACACCGTCTCGTACTTCTCCCATTGCTTTAGTGAGAGGGTGTACTGTTTTAGATGTTGTACTGCGTTCCCTGTTCCATCGAAGATGCTTCCGAAGGTGGGCAATGAACATCTTCCTGGGATCCTTCCCTCCAATATTTCGCGCGAGAATGGTGATTTATCAGCCTCCACAATTGCTTCTGCCAGCTGCACTCGTCCTCCTCTTCGCGAATTGTTGAGTAATGCTTTCATCTCATGTATCTCGTTCATGACCGTTTGATTGACCTCGTCCTTTCCCTCATCTATCTTGCGCCTTCTCCTTCTTTTATCTCACTCATCATCATCTTCCCTTCCCTCTTCCTCATGTCTCCTTCTCTCTTCTCGATGTCTCTCTTCTTCATCTTCTGCGTACCTCCTCGCCTCCTCTTGCCATTCTTGTTCACGACGTCTTTGCTCCTCACGAGATCTTTCTTCTATTCGTATTCTTTCTTCTTTTCATAGTCTTTCTTCTTCACGAAGCCTTTCCGCCTCTCGAGTTCTTTCCTCTTCAAATCACCGTCTTTGATCTTCCCACCTAGTTTCCTCCAAAGCTCTCCTCAGCAACCTTTCTTCGCTGCTTTCTCTTCGACGCCTCCTCCATCGTTCTCCTCTTTCTTCTCCTTGTTCATCCGGTGGTACTCCTCCCCCCTGAGTTACGCTTTCTCCTGTATAGGATTCGCCTCGTAAATCATGAACAGTCCTTTCCTCGTTGAGTTGGTTATTTTACTGCATCAAAACCGCATTCTGCCTCATGAGTATGGCTCTTTGCTCCATTAGAGATCTCTCTCTTTCTCTTTCTAAACACCTCTCTGATTTGTTCTAACGTCATATTTTCTTCATTGATATTCTCCTCTCCGCTTCCTTGCACGGGTTCTTCTTCCTCCTCCGTTTCGGTGTTAGCGGTATGGATCGATCCTTCTCGATAACGATCATCTTCTCCTTGTTGGACTGCACCTTGTCTTCCTCCTATGTTTGACGTTTCGCCTCTCTCCATCATTCCTCCTTCTCTTCCTTCCAGACGCAAGCTCCTTCTCGATGCGATGATGTGTTGTGCTCGTTCCGGTACTCTTGCCATGGACAACCTGTTAATATTTCTTTTCCCGATTCACCGGCTTTTTAACCAGACCTAACTTGTTCACCTTCAAGATAACAGATCTCAGATCTACCTTTCCTTTTCCAACACTACCACGGTTTCTTAGTCACTAATCTCCGGCTCTTATGAAGTAACAACTCACTTAATGATTTTGAAGAATGACTCTCATACGATCACAAATCTCTCAAACTATCTCAAGTGAGATTGAAATCTCAACATGAGATCCTTGTTTCTCGGCGCCAAAATGTAACTGCAGAAAATCCACAGTTACATCCACTTACTAATTTGATGAACTCAAAGATGAACACAAACAAGATGAAACACAAACCTTATATTTCAACTGATTTTTAGAATTTTAAGTTACAAGTTGCTCATAGACACTCAAGATCTTAACTCCTCTCCCACAAGAGTTCTCTCACCTTTCCCAAATGTCCCAACCCCTTTTACAGAGGGCTCAGTCCTCCTTTTATAGGAGAAAGTTACATAATGGATTACAACCCGATTTATCTCGGGTATACACTTTTTACTTCGCTCAGGTCAACTTTTCGCTTCTTCTACGCCTTAAAGTTCGGCTGTTGTCGGGGACAGCTGTCCCATTTCTTGCACAACAATCCATATCTCTCTCATTTTACCTCGGGGATCCTACTATTTCTTGCTCAGCAAGCCTCACTTCGCTCCGTTGACTTCATATGCTCTCCCTTTTCTTGCACAACAATCCACACCTCACATTTCCAATTTTCTTCGTAAAGTATCTTCCCATACAAGTCAGTGCTATCTCGTTAATTGATACCTCGCGATATGAACTTCGCTAAAGTAAATCTGATACTTGATTTGACTCTTCACTGACACTTTCTTAGGAATTGGTAAATAATATCTTTCTTGAAGATTCACTTCGTTGCCTCGTTCAATCTACCTCGGACACGTGGCGGGCAGATTTTCTGTACCTACAATGTAATTACAGTATAACTTCTATTAAATAATAGGTTTGGGACCAAGAAAAATTATTATTTTAAAGAGATATTATATTATCGATAATATAATAACTTATTATTTTATAATTAAATAATATATAATTATTTTAAAAAGTAATTCCTAGCTTGGAGGTTGAATAATGCTTGTAGGTTAAGTAAAATATCGAATAATTTTATAAAAGCATTATATTATTGACTAATTGCAATACAAATACAAGCACTCCAAATAATAACGCCATTTCAAAATTACTTCTTGTTGCAGTATAACAACGTTGCCCCAGGTACTTTGATTGCATTACGAATTATTGGAGATGAAATACAACTTGATTTGAATTTTAAATAAAAACAAACCAATATTAAATCATATTTTGGGAAAGTTTAATGTGTATGAAATTATATTTTATTTTTCTAGTAGCATTATTATTTTATATATTATTTAGGACCTAATAATCATTAAGGGGAACTTTTGAAATGTATTATTTTATGATTTTATCGAATTTATTATTTTAGCACTAAGGGCCCGAGTCGGGATCATAAAATTCTATTATTTTAGCGAGAATATTATATTATCGAGTATTACTTTAAAGAAGTTATACTTTAATGCCATTTTTGATCGCTTTGTTTTCGAGGGAGAGGCGTTTTTGAGTGATCGGTCTATTTCCTTTCCTTTTCCGTATCCATTGCCAGGGTGTTTCCTCGTTGTTTCTTCCCAGCGGCAATTATATCATGACGAGATTCGCAACTGTGATCTGAACTTCGCCGGAGGAATATGATGGTCTCAAGTTAATGCACGCGTCAGGATGTATAAAACTGGAAAAATCAGTGGCGGAAGAATATGGTCTTAAGTCCGGTACTAAAGATCTCCTCTTAGAACCCTTGGTTACCAGTTGAGATACCCAGAGGAACGAGCTTAAGAAGAAAAGGGAAATGCCACCTCCTGGTAAAAAGAAAATGATTAACATCGAGATTACGGCGTCCTTCCCAGTTCTTCGATTACGCAAGTATATTTTTTAACCTATCGACTTCTAGTGGCATGTTATGTTTTTTTTTTTTTTTTTAACATCGAGATTACGCGTCCTTCCCGTTTTTTCTTTTTTAAATATCAGTTTGTGTGTCCTCACTCATCGGCGTATATTTCCTACCGTCCCTGTTGGTTATAAGTCGCAATCGTATTTAATGGAAGAATATTTTAAATTAATCTTTCTCCTTAAAGGCTTTGACAAATAAAGTTCTCACATTAAACGGTGATGAACCCTCGATTCTTATTGGCCGATATAGGCATTTTCTAATGCAGAAGCTATGGTGAGGACACTTGTCATAACTCTATTGGTTGTAATTGTTGGAAAAAACTTACCGGGCTGCAATGGAGATGAAACACAAAAACAGACTGTGGTTGTACTCAAAAGCTTTCAAGGCTCTGGTGATTTCTTTTAGACAAATATTTCTACCCTTCCAACGAGTTGGCAATTGCAACATGTATGTGAAATACGCCTTCGGGATACTGATGAAAGCCCTACAACCGAAAATTGGATTCAAGGTTTGCACCCCTTGACCCAATCAAGAACACATGAAAAGAAGGTTACGATGATGCTTTAGAAGAAGAGAGAAAAAGAGAAAAGAGTTTTCCAAAAGATGATATCGAAATGGGTTTGGGAGATGCTACTTATAGGGGTTTTTGCATCCGTTGGGAAAAGACATGTCTTTTCACCAACCAGGTTTCTCTTCTAAAGAGATGCGTCTCTTCATCAACAGACACTGTCTGTTGAGTTTAGAAATTTCTGGAAACGTTTTCCAACTGTCCAAAACAATTGCATATCCAAAAATTCTTCCGTAATAATTCCAACAGTAAATAATTCAAATTTGGTTAGATTTTGGTTACATCAAATACTTAACTGTTCGTTAGTAACGGTGTAGACAAGAAAAGTAGGTGGACAATACTTATGTCAGAATTTGAACATAAATAGTTTTGTTACACCAGGTTTACACAAAAACTTAACTGTACATTACTAATACCGTCAAAGGTGGACGACACTTGCATCAAAATCCTAAAAAAAAAAAAAAAACGTGAAACTCTTAATTAAGAAAATCCTGTTACAAAGTAATTAAGGAAATCAAAAAATAAAAAACGCAAAAGTCTTAGTTAAGGAAATCCTGTTACTAATTAATTAAGGAAATTCAACGACAATTTTATTTTTTTCACCCTACTTCTGGGATGCACGGACGCGCGGGTTTTGGTGGAGTGTCCGCGTCTGACGCAAGGGGGACGCATGACGCACCTCTGACGCGGACTAGACGCGTGTCAGACGCATCACGTGCGCGTCCCACGTGATTCTGACGACCGACGCTAGATGGACGCGAGCTGGACGCACATTTCTGGCTTTAGACGCACATTTTCGTCGCACAAAAATGAATGCTAAGAGTGAGATTCGAAGCAGCAACCTCAAACTCCTTGTTTGACTACCAAGCCATTACACCAGCGCCCGTTTTATGATGTTAGTTGTACATGTTTTATATTTATCCATTATTTACATTATTGTATTCACTAATTATTAAAGTTAATCAAATCCAAAATTAAGATTTGCACAACATATTTATTTTTTGTACATGTAATCTGTACTCACATGCATTATAATATTTTATTTATATATTCGTATATAAGTGTCCGCGTCCTATTATTTTCAGTATTTGGTCGTGTCCGCGTCAGAGACCTATCGTGTCCGCGTCGCCGCGTCCGCGTCCGTGCAACCCAGCCCTACTTATAATTTAAGAGTCGTGTTACGTTTACTTCTTTCTTTCTGAAGACCTTTATCTTTACTGATTAAGATAGTTAACATCTCTTTTGCTTTGTTCACATTGACATCGGCTAAAAACTCCTCAACGAGAAGTCCTTTCTGGACTAATAGGTCTCAAATTTAAGGATAAAGTTTAACATGAGCTCATTTATTTGAAATGGAACCTCCTGAAGTGAATTCATGATATCTAATATCTGTTTAGCATTGACCAAATTGATATATCGATTGGTATAGTCTTGAAAAGATAAGAGACGGAAACGATTATCGTAGTTTGATTTTGCGCTTTGCAAGTATCCCCCACGAATATCTAATAATGAGATCGGCTTCGTGATATTGATTCCTTCCTTTGGATGCCATTTCACGGGTGGGATGATCATGGGAAGTTGGTGCTTTATCGGCAGCTCACGGGGGTGAAAATTGCACATGGCATACACATTTTTTGGTATTATAACCTTTATGTGCCTCAACATTATATCTGACAGGACTGTCATCCTCCATGACTTCGAGAATGAGAATTTCTCTGTCAACCATGAAGTTTAGCTACACATCTCCTAACGGAAATGCATTCTTCTTGGGTTGTTTGACTTTCTTTTGTTTCTTGACTAGAACTGAATCCAATTTAGACTCATCTATAGGAGAAGTTGCAACTGAACCCAATTTCTTAGTTTTTCTAGCTCTTTTCTTTTGAAACTTCAATTCATTGAGTTCTTCTTCACTTTGTAAGTGAACTAAAGCTATTCTTTCTAATTGATGAATTAAAGTACTCGCGTTAACCCTACATAGTAGCTTGCTGAAAGAATAGAAAGAATAAAAAAAACGTGAAACTCTTAATTAAGGAAATCCTGTTACAAAGTAATTAAGGACATTCATTTAATTAAGGAAATCGTGTTACAAATGAAATTTGGAAATTGTGTTATGGTGTTCCGTATAGAAATCGTCTTAGAAAATAAATCGTGCGATGAAGATTTTGTTTATGTATGCAATTCATAAACGTAAAATTATTCAATTACAGAGTTTTCGCATAAACCATGGCAGCATTGATCAACATAAACTCAAAGAGATTCAGAAAGAAACAACTAGGATCACTAGGAGTGTGAGGCTGAATCTTTTGCTGTCAAAACCTTTCAATGTTTCACTACGATCTATTAGGTTTAAACACAACAATATTTCAAAGAAATAAGAAATTCTATAATCCATGAGAAAATATTGGTGATTCATAGAAACAGACAAGAAAAGGGAAAATTAGTTTGTAAGCAAAAGAAAAAATCAAAAGACATAATGGGTTTGTATATATTCTCTTTAATGTATTCTTATCCCAACGATCAAATATTTTCTTTACTGCAATATAATTGAATTACTCATGTCACAGATACAAAACAAGCAATGGAAAAATGCATGGTTCAGTGATGTCGTACAAATAGAAAGAAACTAATGAGGAGAAAAAAGAAAGAAAAGGTATGTAAAGATCAACCATTAAGTTAATTGATGAAAGAATATACACAGGCTAATTGGTTTCTGTATTGGCTTCGGTTTCTCCAGTAATCGACAAAAAGGATAACACTGAAAGAATGAGATCTTTTGCTTTCAATCACATGTTAAATGGCGAGAATTTGTCGGCATACCTACGATTTGATTACAAAATTGTTGATTGTTCTTCTTTTTATTCCCGTTACTAATGTTAAATATCGTCTTATCCTGGGGGGGGGGGAACGTCGACGACATGAAAGAAGCTGAAATTGCAAATTTTGTGAATTCTGATTCGGAAGATGAATTCCCATACACAAGTTTATTTATCAGAGTTTATTTTGTGGATATTTATTTAGAATAAGCATATAATTTGATCCTCATGATTGCATCTGTGTAAATTTCTTAACCAATGGTGGACTTGAATAAACATAATGTTGGAGGACCAACAACAATATGTCCTCATTTTCAAGCTATTATGTGGATTGAAGAGAGGTGCAACAAAAGAAATCTAAATAGTGTTCCAGAATTCAACATGTGCTGCATGAGAGGAATAATAAAATTTCCACTACTGAAAGATACACCAATGTTTCTTAAAAAACTTTTGCAATATACAAATAGTGGATCAAGAGCATATAAATTCAGGAAAAACATTAGAGCATATAATTCTGTGTTTGCATGCACCTCCCTTGGTTCCAAAATAAAACGTCAATAGAATGATGGTTCAGCTCCATGAGTGTTTTCAATGTATGGTCAAAATCACCATATGATTGGTTCTTTATTACCTTCGGATGGTAAGGCATCCGCATTTCTCCAGTTATATATCTACGACACTGAGAATGGAGTACATAATAGGAAGAATGCTCTTTCCAATAAGAAAAGGAATAAGGAAAACCAAGATACTGAATCTCATCCTGGATTGAATAAAGTAGAGGAGTATGAAGATGAAACAACAAGCAGATAAAAATTTTATTATAGAAGGATTGATAAAAGTGTTAGACACTAACAATGAACTTTGTAAAACATTCAGAATGTGGACGTCTTATTAGCGTTGGTAAAAAGAATGCACAACAATACAATTTGCCAACTGCATCTGAAATTGTTGGGTTTATCGTTGTTGACCCTAATTCCGATGGAATAAGAGATATTATAGTTGATAAAAAAGATGAAGTCTGAAAAATATATCTGAATTGCATCAGAGCTACATGGCATTGCAATACCCAATTTTGTTTCCTTATGTTGAGGGTAATTTTCATACCAAGATTCCGTATGACAAAGAAAGTACCAGCGTCGGAGATACTGAATTGGATGTTGAAAAAAGAAAATAAATACATAACTATGCGTGAGTATTAATCCTTTAGATTGCAACAACGATCGAATGAAGGGGATACACTAATACGAGGAGGACGATTATTCCAACAATTTTTGGTTGATGCATATGCTACCATTGAACAATGTAGGTTGAAATGAGTAATAGGCCATCAAGATGAAATACGTGCAAACCTATATCAAGGAATAAAAAAAGCAGTGACAGGAGGAGTCACTGAACCAAGTACTGGAGGGAGAATAGTCTTACCTTCTTCGTTCACTGGTAGAACCAAATATATGATTCAACATTACCAGGATGCCATGGCTATATATAGAATTAGGGCCACCAGACTTATTCATTACCTTAACATGGATAATGTGAGAGTATCAAAACTTATGGAAATCAGCACAATTGACATTGAGGTATGACCGTAAACCTAAAAATTGGTACCCACTATTATGATATTGAATGCGATTTATCTGAAAAAAAATAATTTGTCTGACAGGAAAATCTAGCTGAAAAAGTGCAGAATATTTATCCTCTTAACTATGAAATTGAAGCCAAATGCAGAGTGAAAAAGATGGAACAAGTAATTCTAAAGTGCAAAATTTATTTATTAACATACACAATTTAAACATAATATACAAATTGAAAGTAGAAATTTATGTGTCTCTATAGGATTCAAACAACAATCAAGAGTTACCTATTGAAGATGAAAATAATGAATACTGCAAAGAGATAACTCTCGCAATAGAATTGGCTTGAAATAACGGACAATTGGAGATGCCTACAGAAATGGCAACATTAGTAGAGTCAGATGATGAAAAATATGAATACTTCGAAGATATACTCGCGCTAGCAGACTTAGCTGAAAAGAAAGGATATTCGGAAGGCCCCACAACTAAACATGCAACAGAAGAGTAAAACGACGAACGAAAATAGACATACAATTTTGCTTATTGATATTTCTTTCAGTACAGAACATCATAACATGTAATATACACATATGATAGACAAATTTAAAGTAATTTTTATTTTTGGTCGTTATTTATCTGATTTTAGTATGACTAAACATTTAAACTGATATTTGCAAAAAAAAAAAAAAAAAAAACGGTTCAGATTTACTATTCGGAGACTTAGGTTGACAAATATCGTAATATAAGCTAAGTTTATATTCTTCTACATGAGTAATTGAGTGTTTGAGATTAAACAATAAATCATGAGTTATGATGGGGACAGCAAAACCGAAAATAAATTACTTACATTTAAATCTCTTCTGAGATCTACAAATAAATTCAAGTTAGGGATGAAATGGCAGCAATATTTCATCGATTCAACCCATCACGAAACAATAAACTCAATTTCTTCTTATGAAATTAATGAGCGTCTCCAATTTTATTTCTCTATCGAGCACAGACAGCTCTATGAGTTTCTATTTTTCGATTCAACGCCAATCAATCCCTCTCTCTGTGCAACCTTTTTTCTTATTTCTTAAGGTTCAGGTTTGCAATGAGAGTCGATTGTAGGCGATTTGAGATATATGAGATCATGAAAGGAATATGAGGAAGCGTAACATGGTTTATCTACAGCCGTTACGCTAAGATAAAAAAAGTTACGTGTCAAAAATTCAAGAGCTTATGATTAATGTGCGCATGCGATTCGCACGTGGAATGAATATTTGTCAATACTTACGTGTGGTTAATCTTAGTTTGCCAGTACTCCCGTGTGGTTAGTCTTAGTAGATCAAAGGATGTCAAAATTGAATAGTAGGGTATATTAACAAATGGAATAAAATTTAAAGGCAAGTTTCAAAGTTAAATTTTGCGGCAAATTAAAAATACAATCAACATATATTTCCTATTTCCTATCCACGTTATTTCATGCGTTCAGTCACACCAAATAAAAAACGCGTCATCACGGGAGGGGCAAAGCCACGAACACACCAAAAAGAAATGCCCGGTGCGTAGCACGGGCACGAAATCTAGTATTACTGAATGAGATTGGACCTCAAAATGTCTGAACAAAAAGGCCAGGCTTAGCGCTAGGGCCTTGCCAGTCCCACGTATCCACTCATCTTCCATGATTGACGGTTATCCCGTGTTTCTTTCACAGTCTCATCGTCGAGCCGCTGCTAGTCCCTCTTCCTCCCGTTTCATGGAATGTGTGAATGGTATCGGCATCCAGTTTACGGTTCCCAATGGTGTTGGGAGGATTTCTCCGCGATTAGCTGTGACGTTTATTCATCATTGGATGGATGTAACTACTCGTTCTCGAGACCAGGCTCTAAATTCACCAGATGAGTTGCTTAATTCGCTTAGAGCTAGCACTATGGTGCTAGGTATCCCTTCCATATCCCTCAAATAAAGGGAAGAGATGGCACACGAAAGGCAATCCCGCTATGGTGCTTTGTTATCCCTTCCCTATACTATAACGCGTATGAATAGTGCCTCACGGGGTACTCAGTACCCGTTTGATAGGTTTAAGTTCAATGATAATTTTACTGTATAACGTCATTATTTCACAATATAACGACTAATTTTACTGTATAACATCATATTTTTTTTATTATTCAAATTCCTCTCATCACAACTCTATAAATATCAAATCACTTTCCAATATAAAACCTATCCCAACTATCTATCATACCTTAGTTTTATAAAAATGGTAAGATTCAGCAAAGAAGAAGATGTTGCTCTTACGCAAGCATGGATTGAAGCAACCATCAAAATTCTTAACATAGTTCAGGCGCCAGGCAACCAATTCTGGAAGAATATTTTTGAAATTTTTGATAAAATATCCGGAAATCCAAATGCTAGACACATGGGAGGTCTTAGAGCTAGGTGGAGCAAGATGAACGAGGGGATCATAATTTTTGTGACTATTCAGGCCGATGTTAACATACGCAACCCTGGAATGGCATATGAAGAAAGGGTAAATAAGATTTATAGAATTCTTTCACTTTTAAGTAAATAAATATACTTCAGCTAATATTAATTTATGAAATTTCATATAAGTGTTGCTCGTTTAGGCTATCTTAACCATACATGCGACAATTTTCCTCATGATGAATGTTATTAGCTGTTAAAAGCGGTTTACGATACTTACAATCCAAACCAAATGTAGCCTATGTGTTTTAGCATCAAATGTTAATCAAGTCTTCGGAAAAAAAATCCCGAAGAATGATAGATTTTCGGTTTTCTGTGTGTGTTGCAGCATCAGATGTTAATCAAGTCTTCGGAACAACAATCCTGAAGAATTATTGTGTTTGAATGTTCTATCTTATATTTATGTAATTTTCGGTTTTTCTATGTGTGTTGCAGCATCAAATGTTAATCAAGTCTTCGGAACAACAATCCTGAAGAATGATTGTGTTTGAATGTTTTATCTTTCATTTATGTAATTTTTCATTTTCCTGTGTGTGTTTCAGCATCAGAAATAGATGTGTTCGTATTTAAAATCCATGTTTGTTGTTGGAATAACTTAATTTTATTCAAATTATCGTAATTAAAATTAACTACACTACCGGAACTAAAATACAACATTACTTAAAATAAAATACAATTAAACTAATCTATTACAAATTGAACGGATGACAATAAATAAAATACGAAATTACTTATTAAAACGAATAAACACTTAAGATAAGCTATTAAAAATGGAATGATTTATCTTGTTGGCTCTGCATCTGCTTGGCCAGTATGGCATTCTGCTCGAGATCCAATATAATTATTTCCCTTTCTTCTTTCATTTGAGCTGCCTGAATTTGTTGTTGAGTTGTCTCTAACAACCTTTCCATAATTTGGTTTTGTTGTAGCTGGCGAGGTGGGATAATCGATCGGGATTCTTTTAGATAATCAACAAGTTTACTGCCCGCGTCACTCATTTGAGAGTCTTGCGAGGATGGTGTGCCGGGTTTTTTTTCGCAACCCGCTTTTTAAGAATTGGCGCTTGTTTCCATGCTCTTGAAATGCGTTTATCTCCTGTAAATCCACCAGACGATGTTCCAGGTATAGTCATTGGGATCATAGTAGGGGTAGATCCTGATGCAAAAGGGATACCGCTAGGGATATTATTTTGAAATGGATTTTCAACGAACTGCCTTGATGGTGGATTTTGGGAACTAGTGGGTGGGGAATTAAACATATTAGAGAAGTTTGCATTTATTTGAGATGAAGGAGGATTAAAATCTTGTTGCATATCTTTAGTTACACCGACTGGTACAATTGGAACATCTTTAAGCATATCATACTCAACATCTCGTTCAAAAGCTTTTTTGTATATCTCAACATATAAGCTTTTCGCAAGTATGATCTACATCAATGTAAAGATACCGTAAATAAGATATTAGTAAAATATAATGTTTACAAACAACATATACCAAAACTATAATAAAAATATTTAAATAACATACCCGATTAATTGAGTCAATGCCTGGATTAGCGACTGTAGCTCTTGCAACACAACCGGAAAAGTTATCCACTTCACTCTTGATTTTACTAAACCGATTACGAACGCTTTTCAAAGTACGACCGTATCGATTTCCACCACAAGCTTCGACAAAGTTATTAAAAAGCACCTCCCAAAACATTTCCTTGTCTTCATAACTGTTATAACCAACAGCAAGGTACTGAGTAATAAGGTGATGATTTTCCAAAACACTAAATCTCGTTCTTTGTTTCCATTTTTGGCTTTGAGTCTCATCCATTAATAAGAAAAACAAAATTTAAAAATATTACTTAAACAAATATAAAATTGGAATGATTTTAGTGAAGAAATCAATTGATGTAGGAAGAAGAAATTGATTTGGTGTGGTTTGAGTAGAGAATTAGATTGGTATTTATAGGGGATTTTGAAAAAATGGCCGTTGGGATCCGACGGCATAAAAAATAGAGCCGTTATTAGTAATGGATGGTTAGGATCAGGTGTGAGAGAGGTGTTAACGAAAAAGGTCAAACAAATATTATTTGCCGAAACGGGAACTGAGTACGCGTACAAAAATCTACGCGTACTCAGTACGCCCATCAACGGATTTACGCGTACTCAGTACCCGTAAAGTGAAAAAGCATACGGGTACTGAGTACCCGTGTGATTTTCCTTCCCTACAAGGCTGAACAGATTTGTTCACCCATGTAGGGATGGTGGTGTGTATCCCTACTCATGTAGGGATATGGGAGACCATAGTGGTTGCATTTTTGGATTTTTGAGGGAAATGGAAGGATAGGGAAGAGATAACCCCTCCCATAGTGCTAGCTCTTAGTCTTACAGTCTCGGTTCGTTCTGTGGTTGGTGGGTCCAAAGTCCATCTGTCTTCTATCTCAGATTCGTTTTCCACAGGTAACTGTCCTACCTTTTTTTTACACGTATCTTGTCATTTAATCCATGTTGTCCCTTTTTTTTTCTTTGATCCGCGAAAACCGGACCCAGGCCCCGACCCGAACTCATCCAGTTAGACTAGCCCCACTGACAGACCCAACACTGCTCAACCCAGTATACAACTAATATACCACAAACCTTTACGACGGCGGGGATTGAATCCTTGACTTACTCCTTAATGGAGTTGATGGGATACCACTGAGCTATGCTCTTGGTATCTCCCTTAGTTTATTCTATTTATGTAATGACATGTCCCTTCACCGATACTATCCCCACTTAGCCACTGCGGTTATCCGACAGTGTGGGGTTTTCAACGGGCATCGCTGCGGTTATCCAGCAGCAACTTCCCGGGAGGTCACCCATCCCTGGATTACTCCCGCCCGATCATGCTTAACTGCAGAGTTTTCTGCCAACTTTGGAGCCAATTGTGCTGAAAAGGCCTCGGTATAATGTAGACGTTCATTGTCTCATATGAAAGCAGTATCTGGCATAATCTCCCAGCATACTCCCCTACCTGATCACAAGCGAACGACCCCTAGTTGTATCCCAAATAACATGGATATTGTTCCCACTTACCCACTGCAGTTATCCAGCAGTGTGGGATTTTTAACGGCACTACTGCGGTCATCCAGCAGCAGCTTCCCGAGAGGTCACCCATCCTGTGTTTACTCCCGGACGAGCACACTTAACTGAGAAGTTTTTCCCCACAACTCAGTCAAATGTACTCATCAGGCCTCTGTGATAGGAAAGGACAAACCATTACTTATATTTCATTCAGCCAACCACTGCCGAATATTGGGGTATTACAATACCACCACCTTAAATTGGAGCCGTCCTCGGCTCTAGAATATATTCGCAAGCCCAGATCTCCGACGTTCCCTGCCCCAAGCCCAGATATCCGACGTTCCCTGCCCCTCATGATAAGCAACTGGAACAACCCCGTCCAGCGTGCCTTGCCACCCTCGGCAGGTGACCCGTCGTCGGCTCTGATACCATTTTAATGATCCGTCCCTTCACCGATACTATCCCCACTTAGCCACTGCGGTTATCCGACAGTGTGGGGTTTTCAACGGGCATCGCTGCGGTTATCTATCAGCAACTTCCCGGGAGGTCACCCATCCCTGGATTACTCCCGCCCGAGCACGCTTAACTGCAGAGTTTTCTGCCAACTTTGGAGCCAATTGTGCTGAAAAGGCCTCGGTATAATGTAGACGTTCCTTGTCTCCTATGAAAAAAGTATCTGGCATAATCCCCCAGCATACTCCCCTACCTGAGCACAAGCGAACGACCCCGAGTTGTATCCCAACTAACACCGATATTGTTCCCACTTACCCACTGCGGTTATCCAGCAGTGTGGGATTTTTAACGGCACTACTGCGGTCATCCAACAACAGCTTTCCGAGAGGTCACCCATCCTGTGACTACTCCCGGCCGAGCACGCTTAACTGAGATGTTTTTCCCCACAACTCAGTCAAGTGTACTCATCAGGCCTCGGTGATAGGAAAGGACAAACCATTACTTATATTCCATTCAGCCAATTACTGCCGAATATTGGGGTATTACAATTTATGCATCTCATGTTAGTTCTTTGTAAGGATGCACATGGGCTGGTACGGTCTGAGTTTTTTATGGAACCGGTCCTTATACCTGGTGTTAACCGGAACCTCATTTTGAGGAACGATACCTATACTTGTACCTGGACCTGTAAGACCGGTCTGATACAACACTGGTACCAGGTTTTTACCTGGTAGAAATTCTGAACAAAAAAAAAATCAACACAACACAAAAGAAACGAACACCAATTGAGATCTAGTCTTTGAGATTTTTACAGAATAAAAAGTCCACAAAAAGATTTATACAGAATCTAGTTACCAAGCATACTTATTAACAAAATGGCTTCTTTGTTTCTACAGCTCTCTGAGCTTATTCGTCTTGAAAACAACTACTACGAAGATTCTTTTTCCAAAATTGAGTCTTTATTTTCATTTCCAACATCTGCTGCTATTACAAATTGTAATGGTTCTACTTTTGGCAGAATTAATTTAATCCACGCAAACCCCTAAAAAATCTACATAAAAATCAATTAGCTATCATCAATAGATAATCATATATCATAAATTAACAAAAATCATCCATAGGAACACCTATTTTTTAAAAACCCCAAATTATAAAACCTAGAGTTTTGTTTTACTGAAAACCCCTAAAAAATTGAAAACAAAATTGTACATAACTAAACCAAAATCAAAGTAAAGACAAACAAATAGATGTATAGAGAAATAAAAGAAGAAGTACCCATTACCTTATTCCAGATGGTGATGAAACAGTAATAAGAAGTATTTCTTCCACCTTTGAATAAGAAACAGAAGTAAATAGAATGAGAGTAAGACGAATAAGAGGTGGTAATTTTGGGAGTGGAGGATGTAATGGTGAGTGGTGGAGGTGGCTCTCTGTGGATACTGAAGAAGTGAAGAGGAAAAAATAAATTGAGAAGAGAATGAGCGATAATAGTTAGGTTATTAGGAATATATATGATAAGTGAACGGCCAAGATCAATGTTAATCTTATAATCTATGGTTTGGAATATTACTGGGTACTATCGGTCCGGGGTGGTCGGGAATAACTCTAGAACCGAAACTTGTCCCAATCTATACCGGTTCCCATGTTTCATTCCCGGTACCTGTACCGGCTCCGGTTCCTTTTTTTCCGGTTCTTGTCCGGTACACCGGGTTATTTGTGCATCTTTAGTTTTTAGTTTTGGTGTTGTTCTTTTCTTTTTCTTTATTAGATTCGAGTGACTCAAAGCCATCTTCGAGCTCTTCTTCTTCCCATTCGAATTCCCGCAGGTCTTCTCCCGATCTGTTACTTCCGAGGTTGGCTAGTTTTTTTTATTTTTAATATTTACCCTATCTTTTTGTTTTTGATTTTGTTTACTCTATTCTGCTTTCCCCCCTCCTATTTTTTTAAAAAAACATAGGAAAACGTAGCCACAAATATTTTTCGAATAAAGACGAGCCTAGTAGTGTAAGTGGAGAGGAGCGCGTAAAGTTAGGTGGTGATGGATTTACTCCTAGTACTCACTTGACCAAGGATCTTGAGGCCGCTGTCATAATATTAAAGCCATAAGAAGATAGGCTTGGATTTTCCAAGGTTGTTGAGGCCGACGAGGCCAATGTTGATCCTCGGACATACGTCCGGGTTCACGATTTCAAACTCCGTTCCGCATTAGCTTCTACTTACATGACCATCGTCGAACAATACAGCCTGTTGATGAAAGTGTGTCTGCTTGACATGAATATCATGGTTTCCATGAACAAGATGTTACTGGAAGCCACAAATAGGCCTTTAACACGTTGGCGATGATCCTCCTGATGCAGGTACTTTGGAGAGGTTAGAGAAAAAATTCAGTCTGTGGGCTTTGGATTTCCTGTAGAGTGGTTATGAAACCTATTAACCAAGGTGAATAATCGATATAATCCACGTGTGCATATCTTTGATCAGATCTCTAAGCCGGAGCGCTGGTTTCCTAGTATTTCTAAGGCGGCATAGGAAAAGAAGGGTGCTTTGAACAAGCTTATTTCAGAGGTTTCGACCGATATCATCGCTTCCCAACAAGCATATAAAGTTAAGGGCAAAGTTTGCACGGAGATCGGGAAGAAAAAGCGGGAGTTGGCCGCGCTTGGCAAAAATTAGTTTGTTTTTTTTTGTTTGTGAGTGTTGTATTGTTATGGTTGTTTGACCTTGGTTGATTTTCTTCTCTTTTTTTTTGTTTTTTATTTTTCGGGTCATATCTGTGGACTTATAGTACTCTTGTTGAAAATGCGGGGGTACCAAAATACACTACCAAATTTTTCGTAGGCAATCCGTATGGAAAAACTTAAACACAATTCTGAGAATTCAACTTAATGAATCTCAATCGATGAATAGTATTCAGAGTTATATTTCTTTCTCTCACAATCATAAAGTTTACAAAGACTAGTATGTGAACTTAATTTGTGTGTGAGAGTACTTAGGTGATTTCAAATATCAATTTCCCAAGCAATCAATCAAGTTGTATCCAACAAACAAGGTTGGACGTATCTATTATGATTGATTTACGTACAACCTGCGATATTTCAATTTTTAAAGATAAATAATATAATGCGGAAAAGAAATAACACAGACACCAGAAAATTTTTTAACGAGGAAACCGCAAATGCAGAAAAACCCCCGAGACCTAGTCTAGATTGAATACCAACTTGTATTAAGCCGATACATACACTAGCCTAATACCAATTAACTTAGGAATGGAATGCATTTGAGACAGAATTCACATGAATTCAGTTACAATCGCGTTCCTTACGCCTCCTGAATCCCAGCAGAACTCCCCGCAATTAATTCCCTTAGCTGTCGTCACACCAACTAAGAGTCGCTTCATCTCAATTGAAGACTTTAAACCAATATGCCTCCCACAGATAAGCATATATATATGATATTTATTTATTTTATCAAAGATCAAGGTGATGGAAATCGATAGCAATAGACAAAGTCTAGCTAACCTCAAAATCCGGACTTATACAACCCGAAGTACAACCTAGATTATTATTCACCTCACAAGTATTAAACTTGTGGAATAAACAAAGTCTAAGACGAAGAGAACTTTGATGATTACTATCTATCTTGATCAAGTGAGCATCTCAACAATCGATCAATATCAGGATACTCAAGCTATCAGATAAACAATAGTTGGATCTGGCTTCACGAATCCCTATGAAGTCTTTGTAGTCGCCAAACCCTAAAATGGTTTTAGGAAGATGACGACTCTAGTTTTACAACTATGAAAAACCAAGAAAAGTAGTGTCAGGATTCAAAGATCTCAATTGTTTGAGGTTCCCCTTATATAGACATTCAAAGCATATGTTGCTTTAGGTTTAAGCTAAGATAGCTTTGAAACCAAGCAAACAATATCCACCTTTAGATGAATCTGATTTACATAATCAAGATATACACTTTGGATAGCATAAACCGTAATAGAACTGTTTACAAGACCACGCTCATGAATGGTTAGCCGAAGCTAGCTAACTGAACTATAAGCTTGAAAATTTTCATAAACACTTAAGACTTAACTCGAGTTACAATAATGTTATCAAATATGTCTATGGTGTTTTAATAAATAGATATTATTCGAATGTTAATTATCTTGGAGAAATAATTTTAATGTGCATATTAATTTAATCGACATGGTAAGTAGGCGTACAAGTACTTAACCTATTCGTGGGAAGTTATGTCATGGTACGTGTACCAGTATGTATACTTTATAATATAACCGAGTTCCGGAGTTCACAAAAACATTTCAGTACGTGTACCGGTATGTAAACCATTTAAACATAATCGAGTTCCGGAGTTAACACAAAAAATATTTGGTATGTGTACTGGTATGGGTATTATTTAAACATAACCAAGTTCCGGAGCTCACAAAACTTTTCCGGTAGCGCACTGGTGTGCATATTGATCCGGATTCACGAGTTCACAGACTTTTAAAGGTGTGCATACTAATATGCGTACCAAAAATTTGTTTGTCGATATATATATCTACTCCGCTATGTGTACTGAGTACATGTATTACGACTTTAGACTTATAACAGTTTTCCAAATTTGTAAGACTGATATATACACTATCTTTTATCCGGATTTATAGTAGTTCTATATTTTTCTTTAAATCGATTTGAAACATTCCCGAATAACATCAATGACACATATCACTGTTCCGGACTATTTTCGAATGATAATATTGAATCATAATCTTGATTGCGAACGATAAATTGTTTTTAACCGAAATTTATCAAGTATGAAATGTTCATTAAGCGTAGTCATATTTCGAGGACTAATTACAAGAAGAATCTTGACTTAAATTCTTGATATGCTTACGATAGTCTAATTAGTTACGCGACAACGTCTCAAAGATAGAAAGGTGAATATAACTTGGGAAATAGGTGGTTCAATCTTTACTTATCTTTTGTTGTGGAAGTTCTCCAAAATCTTCAGTTTATCTTCGCCTTCAGATGGTAGAACGCAATAATGACTGTCGTGATGCCGTTTCTCAACTACATCTTCTATCTTAATCCGAGACTTAAATAATTATATACTAGAAATCAAGATATAGTTTTGACAACTAACTTTGACAACAATCTTGAGATATCAACACTTGTGAGTTCGACTGAGCAATGATATAACACTTGTTGTGTCACTTTAAAATACCCTTCGGTTATTTGTTAGTTGGTTTTCGGCATTAATTGTGGTTATGTTTTTATTTGTGCATAAATATGATTTAAATATTTTTGTTTTTCATAACTTTTTATCTGTAATGGTGTATCAGCAATCACTGTTCTCTTTTTTTAGGATGGAGCGGGAGTTGCAGGATTTAGCTAATGATTGGGTCGTAGCTGAAGCTCAATTTGAAGGGGCGTATGCGCGCAATGTCGTAATCGATCGGTGGTATAAGGCTCAAAATATTTATCAAGTGTTCACATTTCAGGATTTTTCCTCTGCTGCTTATGAGGATTCTCGTTGTGTTTATGGTTTAGATAATGACGAGTTAAATGTTGTAGAGGGTACTTTGCTAGAGGCTAGTGAAGTTTATTGGAGGATCGATCATGATACCCGGCGTACTGGTGAATTACTTCAAGCCCTTCGATTTTTATCTCTCAATGTACTGTGTAATTTGCGAGGATATATCTTGCTTGAATGTTGTGAAAGCATATTGAGTGATTGTAACTACTTCCGGGGGTATTAATAGTTGTACCAATGTCTTTCAAGACGTGGCATGCATGAGCCTTACATGTTTCTTCTATTTAAGCACTATATTTCCCTTTTTTTTAATGCTTTATTTCATATTCTGTTCATTTAGTTAATCTTATTGTAGGATTTACTTTGTACCTGTAAGAATGCTCACGATTTTCATGAGTATACTCTAGCTATGTCAGCAGTTGTTGCTGCTATCATAACCACTGATGGGCATAAAGAGTTGGAGCGGCTGTTAGTGTTGAAGGACGAAGTGGAAATGTTAATGACGCATAGGCGGATGCATCGAGCGGTTATGGACGCCATTTGGGATGAATAATGTGAGACACTTAGGCTTACTCATCGAGGTCATGTTGTCCCTCGCATTACGTAGGGCATTCGTCGTTTACTTGATGACGCGTATGTTAGGAATTGCGCTGCTAAGGCCAAATATAAGGAGGTCGCATTAATGATGAAAGCCTTGGATTGGGAGATAGAGTTTTGCCGCGTCATTATAGCCGGAGAGGATGATAGTGATAATTAGACAGTTATGTTAGTTGGGTGGTATTTAGTTCATGTTGAATGCATTTATGGGTGATCCGTATTGATTACTCTTTTTCGTTGTTTTTTTTTTAATCATCAAACCATAAATATTTCATTCCATAAGAGATTCTGAATCCTTATGGCGAAGAGATTCTGAATCCTTCGATTTACTAAAGCCCAAATACATTTAGTAAATCGGCAATGCCAAACATTATGGCGAAGAGATTATGAATCCTTCTTGCATAGGCTATATCGTGTTGGCATCTCCCTTCCAGTATTCTTTATCATCTGATCCTCAGTTCCCAGCATTCCTTACTTCGCAGCTTCCATAATTTTGTGGCAATTGCAAGATTTGCAACTAGTCGCAGGTCTTTAATCATCATGTTGCGCCCTTTTGCAGCCTTGTAAGAGGCCACCGGATCTTTGTTTGGCCGAATTTTAAATATATCAGTAGCCCAAGCCCAAATACATTTAGTAAATCTGCAATGGCAAACATTATGGCGAAGAGATTCTGAATCCTTCTTGCATAGGCTATATCGTGTTGGCATCTCCCTTCCAGTATTCTTTATCATCTGATCCTCAGTTCCCAGCATTCCTTACTTCGCAGCTTCCATAATTTTGTGGCAATTGCAAGATTTTCAACTAGTCACAGGTCTTTAATCATCATGTTGCGCCCTTTTGCAGCCTTGTAAGAGGCCACCAGATCTTTGTTTGGCCGAATTTTAAATATATCAGTAGCCCAAGCCCAAATACATTTAGTAAATCGGCAATGCCAAACATTATGGCGAAGAGATTCTGAATCCTTCTTGCATAGGATATATCGTGTTGGCATCTCCCTTCCAGTATTCTTTATCATCTGATCCTCAGTTCCCAGCATTCCTTACTCCAAATCTTCCAAAATTGTACCACCAGAGTTGGATGCACAATTGGGCATGAAAAAAGCCTAGCAGCTGGCTCAACTTCAAAAGGTGTTCTAATTGCATCCTTTGCAAACTTCACAGGAAAAAAAACCTTGTTATCTAAATCCCAAATTTTATAATCATCACCACCAGCAATGATGAGGAGATTATCAAGATCAATGTTACAGTTAAGCATCAACTCACGGGTTTTAGGTGGAATCACCCAATTCCCATTAACAATAAGATCACTTACCTTGGACTTAATATCATTAGGACCCAAAGAAGTGATTCTAAGTATCCTAGCAATCGAAAAATCACCGCATTAATTATCGAAAAATAGGGAAGTATTATTACTATTACCAATAATAGAGCGCGTATGCTTTTGAACAAAATTATAAACCCACCTTATTCCAAGGAAAACCGTGGAAACCAACTTATAATCAATCAAGTTGTCATTGATTTTGAAGTATTTGTCCTTCAAATATCTCGCCCAAATCTTGTCAGAGTCACAAATAGTAACTCATTACTTCATAAGCATTGTTTTATTCACAACAAACAACCTTTTAATACCTAATCCACCTTCTCTTCTTGGACAACACAAATTATCATAAAGCACCGTAAAGTACTTACGTTTTTCAGCATCACCAGACCACTGAAATTTTCTAATGGCTCGTTCAACCTGTTTAATAATCCTCCTTGGCCATTTGTAAACAGCCATAGAATGAATAACATAACTAGAAATTACTGAAGGAATCAACACCAATCTAGCTTGAAAAGACAAAAGCTTACCCTTCCAGCCAGCTAGTTTTTCCATAATCTTCTCAACCACATGTCTAACATGTATAGGACGCACAATACCTAGCATCAGTTGAATTCCAAAATATCTATCCGGGAATAAAGCTCTACCCATTCCCAAAAACTTGGAGATAGCAATGGCACGAGAACAAGTACCACCTCCATAATATAAACTTTTTTTAGTACGGTTTACGTATTGTCCAGAGGCCCGTTGATACATACCAAGCAGCTCATTCAAATTATGCAAACTATGTCAATTTCCTTTGCAGGAAATAAGAATGCCATCAGCAAAAAGAAGATGAATAGGGGCTATACCTTTCTTGCTTACCATAGCATGCATACTTTTTCTAGCAAATAATTTCGAGAGAATACGACTTAAAACTTATTCAATAAGCACAAAAATCAAAGGTGAGAGAGGGTTACCTTGCCACAAGCCTCTGATGATGCTGAAAAAACCTTCAGGACTTCTATTAATCAAAATCGAAATTCTAGCCGAATGAAGAATATTAAGTATCCAAACGCACCAATTCTCAGAAAATCCATATCTTCGAAAAAAACTCAACAACAAAATCCCAACTAACCTTGTCAAATGCTTGGGCAATATCCAGTTTTAGGCCAACATCACCATGTTTCCTAGTCACGCCAATTTTATTAATCAGCTCAGACGCCAAAGCAATATTCTCATGAATGTTCCTTCCTTTCATAAACACAACTTGTTCTTCGAAAATCAACTTAGAAGAAGAAAAAAAACTCAAACTGGTAGGCGTATAATCCTTAATGGCATCAGATGCATTATTTTTCGGAATGAGCATAATAAATCACTAGCAATAATATGTCAGCACTGTTTGTAAAAGATACCTCAGAAACCATCTGGACCAGGCGCGGAATCGGCTCCCAAGTCAACAACAACAACTTCAATCTCCTCCAAAGTTGGCATAGCGTCCATAAAAGCACTCTCAGCAGTAGAGATACTTTCATCATCAATTTCAAACATTTTTGGGCCAATATCGGCTTCCCAACCATTAAATTTGTCTCTGTAATAACTGACTATATAGTCCGTTATTTCATCCTGCAAAAACAAAGTACAGTTAGTGGAAATCTTAAGTTCTGATATTGTATTTTGGCTTCTTCGCATCCGAATGCTATTGTGAAAAAATCGAGTATTTTGATCACCATCCTCCAACCAAGTAATTCTCGATTTCATTCTGAGCATAACTGCTAAATCAGTTCCCACATCATCAACAGCTTTCTTTGCGTTCATCACCTTGCTAAATCAGTTCTTCACCCTGTTCTTTGAACATCACATGTAAGTCGGGAAGCCCACCACATGATTTTATATGGGTACCTAAGATAAAATCAGCCCAAAATTGGGGCACACTTGATTTGACAACTGCCTACCACCCGTTTTCCACATTTGCTAATTTCATTTATCTTCTGCCTTGTGGGGGATAATGTTTTCTAGTTCTGTAGCTTGGCTCATTTTTATGGAGAACATAGGCATTGTTGGGAATTAGAAATCATAGACTTTAACTTTGGTTCTTAAATAAAATAAATGAAATTTCGGACCCATTTTGCTTGGAATTACCTATTCATTTTAGATTTCGCAAGAGAGTTTTCTTTTTAGAAAAACAAAATAATTCAGACAAGAGAGTTACGTAATAAGAGATGTTGTGCTATATCAAACTAGAACTACGTATATCGTCTGCTACCACTGCTGAGAATTGGACCACAATTCAACAACTAAAATATTTAATTTAGTCGATGTAAATGGAATGGAAACATTTTCTCTTTGAAAATTACATTGGAAATTTGGAATTCGAATGATCGTATTTCATTTGCTTACCTTGGCCTTGGCAGGTATGGTAAACGAAACGAGGCGACTTCCAGTCCGCTCTATAATAGTATTAAACACAATTTTTGTAAGAAAACAAAACAGCTTATGTCGAGCAGCCCAACTTGGGCGTGGGATTAGTTAGGCCTAGAAGTTTAAAAAAAAAAACAAATTATGAATCTGTGATAAGATTAGAACGGTGTTTTGGGGACTACTCAAAAATAGTGGGGGACTACTTTATGATAGTAATGTCTACCCTATACTTATAAGTAGTGTCCTAAAGTGTGGAAATAACTAACCTACCCTTAACCTAATTAAAATTAAAACTAATCTAATAAATATACACACACCCATATGTATATATATAACCTAATCCAAATCATTAACAAAACAAAATCAAAATTATAACAAATCCATTATTTTAATTTTTTCACAAATCCGGTGTATTAGAGGGTTTATTTTTTTCTCTTCATTCCACTTCATGATCTCGATTAAAAAAAAAATCCACAACCCATTACTTGGTTGAAAAAAATGAGTAGTAATCATCAAAATAAGTTTGAAAATGGAAGTTGCAGAGAGAAGTTCGGTTAGGAATTATCTGAAATAGTTTGTCGAACTAGCTGAACTCAATTTCAATGGATTTTTTTCTTTCAGAGAAAAGTTTGGTTACCTTGCAAAAAAAAAATCCCAGCCGAACTTTTAGTTCGGTTACGTCGCAATTTTTTTCTCCTAACCGAACTTTTCTCTGAAAACATATATATTGAGTTCGGTTACGTCAAATTTTTTTCCCATCTGAACTTTTAGTTCAGTTACGTCACAATTTTTTTTCCAATCCGAACTTTTCTCTGAATGAAAAAACTCCATTAAAGCTGAGTTCGGCTACCTGTGTCTTCAGAACCATTAGCCGAACTACACTTGCAGATGAGTTCGGCTACTTGTTCTTCAGATGTCGTAGCCGAACTTTATTTCCATGGTCGAAATCAGTTTATAAATTTTTCAGTTTTTCAAAAGTTTTTGCCAATTCAAGCAACATTAACTAAATCTGAAGTATACCTAAGTACCCAAAACCCTCATTTCGAAATCAACCATCATAAAAATAAAAATAAAATCTTCTTCTCAAAAATTATTCTTTTAAGAACAATCACTAATTAATCTAACCTCACTAATTAATCATTAAACTAACATAAATTAATCATTACACTAACTAATTTAATTTCCAAGGGCAAATTTGGTATTAAAAAAAAACTTAGATAAGGGGTGACTCAATATTACTTCTAATATCCACCCTAAAAAATGAAGAATAGACCCCACCATTTTTGACTAGTCCCCAAAAAACCGTTCTAAGATTATTTCCTGGACCCTGACTGACATCTTATGTGATATTAGTCTACCTTGTTTTGCATTGTTTTGTTAAAAAAAGTCATCCATTATCCGCCGGATATCATTTTTAGTCCGGGAGAATAGTTGGATTTTTTATTTTTTTTTATCATAGTTAGATGTCAATGGTTTATGTTAACGCAGCAATGCCACTTTTATCTCAACCATTATACTTATCCATCAAAATAAAAAAGACTTGGGGAATTCGGCATTTCATCTCTCCAGCTGGTGCTAATAAGAGACGATTTCTGTGTATCCATTGCTAGTTTATCAGTTACCTGATTTCTAGCTTATCAGCATGGCTGCAATTCACTTATCAAATTGTATTTACATACCCAATTTACCCCTTTAACCAAATTTTCAAATGGCGTCCACACATTGTTTTCCTAAAAACATGCTCACTCAATGAAATTTATTAAATTTCTCAAAATACTCACAACATAAGAAATAAGTTTTTGTTGCTCCTTTAAGTTCAAGAGTATAAAGTACAGTTTGGCTATCTTTGCTTATGTAAGTGGCGGTTCAGATTTGTCCTCACAAGAGATAAACCTAGGGATGTAATCGCTTGTCATAAGTGATGGTTGTGATTGAGATTAGAAATGCATCTAACGGACAAAATTTATCATGTCATTAAGGTTCCATGATTCTTCATAATAAATACTCTATTAATTTTGCCATGATAATATTTTATTAAATATCAAATTAAAAATGATAATATATAAATTATTCTACTAATGATGATAATAAATATACTTTATTAACTAATACTTAGGATTAGTTTGGTATTGGTGCGGGCTTTACAAAAGTTCTTTTCCGATTTACGTTACTGTGCCAAGCCATGTAAAACAAGCAATTGAATGATTTGCCGATGTACGTTACTGTGCCGAGCTCTGTTAAAAAAAAACGATTGAATGGTTGCAAATTATAAACTAAAGCTAAAATTATTTAAAAAAGTGATCAAATTGTGTTTGTAGTTAGTGAGAAAATGACAAAAGCAGACATATATCTCTGAAAAAATTTATTGTGCTTAAAATAAGTAAATTTTTCTACTATTAGAGTGCATATATGTAATATGAAATTTACTAATTAGTATTATTACTAAAAAATACTATTTTTCTTAACCACATTAAAAAAATTTGCTTAATATTTATTGTTGATAAATTAAAGTATATTTCGGTGATATGGTATAACATAAAATGGAGTTTGAAAATAAAAAATAATTATTTTTAAAGAATAAAATATAACGAACTAATTAAAAAAATGGTGATATACAGATTCAAGGATAATTTTTTTCAGTTATAAAAAAATATGGGATAAAATTGGAAAATAAAATATGAAATTAGGTTGAACTATAACGTTTGTTTTTGAATATTTTAAAAGAACGCGTAATTGGGGGATATGGGAATTAATTGGGGGATATGAATTATTTCCCCCAACCCATGTTATTTTTGGTTATGAAAATACTAAAATACCCTTCCCACAAAATAAAAATCAAAAACTTAAAATCAAAAAACAAAATCATATCCCCTATTTCCATCTCCACTTCTTATTAATCTTATTTAGGGGTAGAGCTTTGAAACCCAAATATTCCCCATTCCCTTTCAAATTCTAAAATCTGCCCACTCTATATCAAATTCTCTTCTCATCACTTTGGAAACGAATTTTTTTTTTATTCGGAAGTGATGAAGATCATGCTGAAAGTGATGATGACCATGCCGGAATTGATGAAGACCATGTCGGTATCATGTTCCGGCATATGGTCTTCATCAATTCCGGCATGGTCTTCATCACTTCCGTTTTGAATTTTTCTGGTTTTAATTAGTCCACTGCCGGCATGGTCAGTTGATATGAAGACCATGCCGGTATTGTTTTCCGGCATATAAAATAAAGCAACATGATATGCCGGAAAACAATACCGGCATGGTCTTCATATCAACTGACCATGCAGGAAGTGAACTGATTAATACCAGAAAAATTCAAAACGGAAGTGATGAAGACCATGCCGGAATTGATGAAGACCATATGCTTGGAACATGATACCTGATGCTCGATAATTTCCTATCAATGCCGTAGTCAAGTGAAAAAAATCAACATTCGGATACTTTTCATCCTGTTCCGGCATAGAAATTTAAGCAAAATACTATGCCGGAACAGGTACCGGCATGCTCGAAAACTAGATTACCATGCCGGTACCTGTTCAAAACCAGAAAAAAAAAATCAACATTCCCCTAACCCCCCCGGATAGTGGCAAACAATGAACATTTCCAACATTTGCCGGCATGGGTTTTTGGTTGAATACCAGCCAGCACCAAGCTTTTTCAGCTGCAACAATAGTGGATTCAAAGGAAAAAAATCAATTTTTCAACCTCTTATTAGCAGTAATTCTCTCATCACAATCATCTTCTATTTTCAAAAAAAAAAAAATTCCTCTCAAATATTTTTTTTCCCTCCTTCTACTCTCACCCAAACACAAATAAAAATACACACTAATCTATCCCCCAAATACTTAAGATTTTTACTAATTATTATTAACCACTAAACCTAATTAGTGAGGGGTAGATTAGGAATTAAAAAAATTATTACATAAGGGGTGACCCATAATTGCTATTGGGACTCCTATTTTGTCTTGTAGCTATATCCCCCAATTAGTTTCCATATCCCCCAATTACGCGTTCTTTTAAAAGCTCCTTCTCCCCCATTTTTAAAATTGATAGATTTTGGAAGTGTTTTGCATAAAAAATACTTTATGAAATTTTTACCAAACACTAGGATGAAAAAATATAGCTATAAATATGTTTTCAATGTACTTTTTTTTTTTTTTGAAAGAAAAAAGAGTAACAAACTTAGTTAGATTGGATAACAATTATATAAGTGGACCATAGTGGGCAAGTATTGGTGCCCAGTGAGTAATTTCGCATCGTCTCATGTATTTCTTGATAAATGGTTTAATGTTATTTTAATTCAATGATGATGGATAACAGAGTTTGTTGTAAGTAGACCATATTGTTATTAGTATTTTTATGCAACGAATGACCTCACATTTGAAAGCGTAATGTCGTAGAGTGTAATGGCCTGAACCTCTACCGATAATATCTTCACTTAGCCACTGCGGCCATCTGATAATATGGGGTTTTCAATGGTCATCGTTGCGGTCTTCCAACAACAGCTTCTCAGGGGGTCACTCATCATAGGATTACTCAATATCGACGACCATGCTTAACTATAGAGATTTTGCGCCAACTATGAAGCCAATTATGCTGAAAAGGTCTCAGTTTTAGGAAAGGACAAACCATTACATATATTCCACTTGACAAATCCTATCTGCCGAGGCGGAGTACTATAATACCACCAACTTAATTAGGAGCCGTCCCGACTCCGGAATATGTTCAATCCTAGACTCTGGCATTTTTTTCTCACTCATGAGACCCTTTCCCGACACAATTCGGTAAGCATACTCTTTCACCTTCGATTTGTAACCCGTGGTCGATTCTAATACCATTTTTAAAGACATGATCCTCCGCCAATACTGTCCCGTTATCCGACAGTGTGGGGTTTTCAATTGACAATGATGCGGTCATCAATTAGCAGTTTTGTTGGAGGTAGCCCATCCCTAAATAACTCTCACCTGAAAACGTATAA
Source organism: Papaver bracteatum (assembly GCA_023529315.1). Classification (NCBI taxonomy): domain Eukaryota; kingdom Viridiplantae; phylum Streptophyta; class Magnoliopsida; order Ranunculales; family Papaveraceae; genus Papaver; species Papaver bracteatum. The sequence goes on along the minus strand of JAJJWX010003275.1, from coordinate 1,276,431 downwards.
ATACATTGCTTTTTACCAACTCTAGATACAAATATGTTGAAAAGGACACAATGTTACGAAAGGACAAGCCATTACCTATATTCCATTCAGTGAACTCTTCCTGCCGAATTGAATTACGTACATAATATATTTTGGAATTTTGAAAAACTAGAACTACATAGTATGTGAGTAAAATGGTTGTCATCGGAAATGACTTAACATTTCAAAATATAATAGCTTAAGTGAATGAATTAGATTTTCATTATATCATTGAAATAGTAATAACATACAATACGATATGTAATGTTGAGTCAATTATGAGTTTTACTCTTTTTAGACTATTCTTAAAGGGGGAAAAACAATATGGATCCGAACAGTGTTAATATCTACACAATTATTCTTGAGACGAATTAGTTCAGGTGTTGTAATTTTTTTACAGCTTACATAGTTTAATGTTTTGGTTCTGCTCTGTTGTTGGAGTATGTGGCGCGATAAACCACATATGTATATCTAGGGATAGTCCCTCATGGAATACAGAGGAATACATATGGAGCTTAATAAGCTTGGGCATCTCCATACATAGCACCGAGGCATTTTAATTAAAACCCCCACACTTCTTATCCCAAGGAGGTCAAGTGGGGTTCGGGATTATGTGGTCGGGCCCTGAGTACTGTCCGATGGTCCTTGAAGATCCTAACAATTGGTATCTAATCTCATGGTTGGGGCTACTGTTCGAACGTAGAAGTGGTTGTGGATGTCACTCGGTTTAGGGGGAAAGTGGAGTCAGACTCAAGGTGGAGCAGGCAATGCCCAAATTTGAACTGGCGCTCAAGGTGGAGTTAGTGTCTCACCCATTGACTCAGGTGGAGCATGGTTCTAGATCAGAAAGGCAATGCCCAAGGTTGAATTGGCGCTAAAGGTGGAGTTAATGTCTCACACATTTACTCTCAAGTAGAGCTGGGTTCTAGGTGGGCAAGGAAATTCTCAAGGTGGATTTAGTGATTGCCTTCTCATTAACTCACGGTGGAGATGGATTCCAGGGTGTTTAGTGACAATAACCATGATCAATGGGTAGCATATACATATGGTAATCATATGGTGGAGTCTGATTAGACTGGTTAAATGGTTTAATCTCGCCAAGGTGGAGATTGTTGGAGTATGTGGCGCGATAAACCACATATGTATAGCTAGGGATAGTCACACATGGAAGAAAGAGGAGTACATGTGGAGCTTAATAAGCTTGGGAATATCCTTACGTAGCACTGATGCCTTTTATTAAAACCGCACACCTCTTTTCCAAGGTGGTCAAGTAGGGACAACATCGGTGCTATGTAGTGGTCCATGAAGATATCTATGTAAACTAAAAAACATAACAAGTAATATTTTATGCGGGGACAAAATATGTAAAAATTAATTCCGATATAATTTCATGGCTGGTTTGAGGATACAACTCGAGAAAGGAGACACATAGTATGGGAGAATGTCAAGGCGGAAATGCAAGAAAGGATTTATGGAGTGAAGAATAAAAATATCTATCGGGTTTTCATTTACTTTTGTAATGATAAGAAGGATAAATATCATTTTAATATTCATATTCATATATCGGAAAATGCATAACTAAATAAAAATTATGCCCGTGCCGTAGTTTTTTTTTACGAAGAGCATAGTTTATATATAATAATTTTCTTTTTGAAAAATACTACTCAAGAGAAATGGAAGTAATCCAGATGGTTAAGTTGCGTATTATGGATTTAAGAATCCTTGATTTTCTATCAAAAACACCAAGAGAAAAACAAGGAATGCTAAAAAGTAAAATAAATGGTTTGCAAAAAATCATTTTATTAAAAGTCATAGTTCAACAACTTTTGGTCATATGATAAAAGAAACAAAGTCTTTCGACATGAATTTAATTTGTCTAGATTCAAATGTTTGTCCCCCGTTTTTTTCTTTTTCGTATAATTATAATTTTTTTTTTGAAGCATGCATTTATTTATAAAGGATTATAAGTTACAATTTCACGTGGATATGTGGTACCACAGAGTCATGGAAAATAATTTGACTAATAAAAAATGGGATTATCTGGTCCCAAATTTTAATTAATAGATTTCATGTTTGGCTTCTATCTGCCGCATGATTGGTCATGCCATCCGCTGCCTGTTTTTCTTATATGTAGTTGTGTTGGATCGCAGCTTGTGGAATTTGTTGTATTATTTTCTTTATTTCTTCAATCATCCCTGAAATATACCAAGGTGGAGTAGAGGGAGAGGAGATGAATCGAAGGAGGTTTTCTGAGTCTGTCTCGAAAAGAACTTTTGGCCATTGCCTTTCCATTGCGGTTCTAGATGCCAAAACTAAAGCCCAAGTTTCTTTTGGTAAGGTAGTTGTAATTCCTAGAGGTTGTGCCAAAGCCATCACAGTTCGCGACTTTGAATCCCTGCAGACGAAACTCGTGCCTGCAAAACCCGAGTGGCCTCTGGCAACCCCATCAGTGTTGATATTTATACACCCCATGTCTGGGGTGAACCATCCAACCGAGATTTTCGATGTCCTTTTGATGCCTCTAGAATGGTTATACACTGGTGAATCGCATGTGATTACAGGAGGTGAAGTTTCTAAAGCTTGGGAATACTCATGTTGTTGCTTTAGAGCCCAAGCTAAAATTTCATCCGATGTTAATTGATTTTGGTGGTATACTAACTCATTTCTAGCCAACCATAAAGTCCGGAAAAGAAAACAGAGGGAGGAGATGAGTGAAACTGGAGCTGTTTGTTCTAAAAGCTGGGAAATGGCCGTCTGATGAGTTAAAGTAATAATTGGATTGTAGTTGGAGTTTGGAATGGCTGAGAGCTGAGTGAGAAAGGTGTTCCATAATGTGGTTGCTATTGGGAAGTAAATTAGCAGATGAGCTGCGGATTCTGGATTTGAGTTGCATCGAGGGAAAATGTTGGAGTTGGTCGGATGAATTCGATTCATGATAGAGAAGGTCGGTAGACCTTTGTTGATTGCTTTCCACAAGAAAAGCTGAATTTTTGGTGGACATGCTAAGGTCCACAAGAATTTCGTAGATGGGAGGGGGTTCTGATAAGGTTGACCAACTTGTTGTGTTAAACATTTGTATCCCGACGATGTGGTGTATTTTGCAGATTCTGAGTGTGGCCAGATAATTCTGTCTTGGGGGATATGTGGATATTTATAATCTTTTGGGCTGCATGATGGGGGAGGTTGTTTATTTTTTTCCTGTATCCAATTATAAGAGATCGGGTCGATGATATCAGCTACTGTCTGGATTGGATAACATTGCGATGGGTCTAGGTTCGGGAAGTGTGGAATCCAATTAGCTTCGATGGGGGTTGTTATACCTTTCCAATACGATAAAAAATGAGTTGTTTCATGGTGGGGACAAACGATACCAGTTGCCTCCATTGAGCACTAGAAGAAGATGGAATGATATGAACGCCTTGAAGAATCGGTTGATGCTTGAGATATTTCTCATTTTAGAGACTTCCACAGATTGATTCAGGTTGATCATGCAAGTTCCATATTCTTTTCATGAGAAAAGCCTTGTTATGTTCACTACTTTTCCTTATGCCTAGCCCTCCTTCATAAATTGGTTTGGTTACTTTATCCCATTCAATGAGATGAAGTTTTTTTACTGATGAGTCATGTCCCATACAAAAATCCTGGTGATGCGATCTATCTGTTTGTGCACATCGGTTGGGAAAATTTGTGTTTGCATTAGGTGGTTTGAAGTGGGTGTTAGTGAAGTTTTAATAAGAACCAATCTTCCTGCATGAGTTAGACATTTTGTCATCCATCCTTTTGCTTTCCTTGCCAGTCTTTTAAGAATAGGTCCAAAGGTGTGATTAGATGCCCTTCCTTGTTTGAACTGGACTCCTAGATAAGAAAGAGGATTTGGTGTGGTCGGTGAAAAATTGGGGGTCTAACAACCACACCTAATATTTCGTTTAGGCAATCTGTATGGACAAACTCCAATATAATTCCAAGAGAATCAACTAGACAGTCAGACTCAATCAATGGAAATATATCCAAGAGTTGTATCTCTATTTCTTAATGTTATCATCAAATCAAACAGATAGAATCTGTGAGCATGATTATTATGACAAACAACTTGAACGGTACCAAAGACCAATATTCAAGTGTCAATCAATTTATATCAACAACCAAAGGTTGGATTATCTAATTAATTGAACTACGTACAACTTGTGATATTTCAATTATATATACAAATATAATACGGAAAATAAATAACACAGACACCAGAAATTTTCTTAACGAGGAAACCACAAATCGAGAAAAACCTGGGACCTCGTCCAGATTTGAACACCACAATGTATTAAACCGCTACAAACACTAGCCTACTGTAAGTTAACTTCGGACTGGAATGTAGTTGAGCCCTAACTAATATCACACTGATCAAGGTATGGTTGCATTCCTTACGCCTCTAAATCCCATCAGGACTCTACGCATTTGATTCCCTTAGCTGATCTCACCCACAACTAAGAGTTGCTACGACCCAAAGTCGACGACTTGATAAACAAATCAGTATCACACAGAAAGGTCTATTGAATAGATAAATCTGTCTCCTACCTATAAGTTTTGTTCCGTCTTTTGATAAATCAGGGTAAACAGGAACCAATTGATACACCGGACTTATATTTCCTAAGAACAGCCTAGTAATATCAATCACCTGACAATAATATTAATCGTATGGTAGCGAAACAAGATATTGTGGAATCACAAACGATGAGACGAAGATGTTTGTGACTACTTTTTATCTTGCATATTGGAGATTACATCTTGAGCAAATTTTAGAGAAGATAATACTCAATACGATAGACAATAGACAATAGCAAGATCAGAACACACAACTATAGAGAAAATAGTTGGGTATGGCTTCACAATCCCAATGAAGTCTTTAAGTCGTTAACCTATAATGGTTTTAGGAAAAACTTAGGTTAAAGGAGAATCACTCTAGTCGCAACTAGTATCACACAAGAGGTGTGGATATCAGGATTCCTAGTTGGTAGAGTTCTCCCTTATATAGTCTTCAAATCAGGGTTTGCGATCAATGTTACCTTGGTAACAAAGCCTTCAATATGCACCGTTATATTAAAACCTGATTAGACTCAAGATAATATCATTTAACCGTTAGATAGAACTTAGCTTGTTACACACAAATGAAAAGTGACTTCATTTAGATATGGGTAACCGTACCTAAACATGTACACCTTGTTGGCTCAACAATAGTTAACCGAAGTTATCCATATGAACACTTTAATATCAACCTTGTTCATCTTAACACAACTAGTTCAAATTACTCAAATGAAACTAGTTATAGAGTTGTTCAATTTTTTATATTCTCATATAAGTATACAAGACACCATTGAAGCAAAATCGATTTTGAATCACTCGAATCAATTCATGAACATTATAGCCACGGTTTGCAAAATATTGTATTCCTTATTATATATAAATGTATTAGTTCATGAACAAACCGATTTTAGAACATAACATACTCAAGTACGCAAACGGGTACGCATACCTAAGTAGCCAGACTTGGTCTGGATTCGCCAGTATGCAAACGTGTACGCATACTGTCGTACACCACCAAACTCGGTTGAATTCCCGGACTTGAAAGTACGCGTACGGGTATGAATACTAAGTTCTAGGACTTCAACTAACAAACCAGTACGCATAAGGGTATGCATACTATGGTTCCCGGACTTGGAATAACTTGCAACAGTTAGCATACAAGTACGCATACTTTATTATATCCAATCATGGTTAATTGTTCTAAACTCCCATTTCAATCGTTGAAACATTCTAAGAAGACGATAATAGCTGTCTCACACAAACTATTAGCTTCACAACAATTTTCAAGTGATCAATATAAAACATTCCTAGTCTACACCAAATAACTGTCTCACACAAGTCATATAAGATGTTACCAAGCGATTTTCACATGATTATCTTTTGACTATCGTCAAGAATATAAGATGAACTTGGTTAAAGCAAAAGCTTACTAACACATATTTCGAGAAATATGTAAGCGAGTTAAACTCAACTCGAAATATCAAATGTGTATAATCGAAGTCTATATAGCTATACGACTTTTGTCTCAAATAAGAGATATAGTAGAAATAAACTTTTGAGTGATAGATGAGTTCAAGTCTCCATATACCTTTTTTTGGTGAAGTTCCACAAGCTCCCCTTAGTAGTTATTCGTCTTTAATCGATGAACGACGTGAAATATAAAGCTCAACTACACATTTTATCATAATCCTGACTTAGCTATAAGTAGACTAGAAATCAAGACTTATAGTTTTGGCAACTAAACTTGACAAACAAGCTTGAGATAGCAACACTTGCGAGTTCGACTGAGCAGTGCTCTAACAATATCCCCCTTTGTAAATTTTAGTGACAAAACTATCAATACATATGGATTACAAAATAAATAAACTTTATAGCTTCTCATCCAAATGCTTGATTTCCTTGGTTATTCAACATTACTCGAAAACTTCGTCACTTCCAAGTACTCCAGCGATTCTGAACTTGTTTAACTCAACATCATAGTTGTTGAAGATCTGTAGCTATAACAATATATAAAAATGGGATATTTTCGTATTGTTATACATCGGCATAGTATTATTACACAACATCAGAGTTCAATTGCATCACAACTTTGACAACAATACTATGATGATATGTATCACTCCCCCTTAGTCAATACTTCATTTCACAATGAAAACCACTCCCCTTACATAATGATATGTAAACCATATGTATTTGTAGTGTGAACTACACAATAATTCTCCCCCTTTTTGTCAATATAAATTGGCAAAGGTACGAAAATTAGCGCGATCATAATGAAATTCTCATAGAGATACTTCATGACTAAAAGAGAACATATCAACTTTGTTTCGATGATTTCACATAGTCGAAACTTAGTGCATTCTTTAAGGAGTTTATAAATATACAAGATAACTCCTATAATATTCCATAGCAGCACTCCCCACAAAGATTTGGCAATTAAGCACAAGTTCAATTAAGAAGTCTCCCCCATAAAATGTCATTCCCGAAAGAAAAACAAGAGCGACCTTAATTTAACAGGAAAAGAAGGATTTCTTTGGACATTAACAAATCACATGAAACATGAATTTGAATCCAGAAAACTCAATTAAATTAACCACAAGAAAACCTATAATTAATTTAATCGGAAATGCTCAACATAAGTGAACTTATGGAGCCATACAGTACTTTCACATAAAAGTGGATCAGGGAAAGATCAACACTATGGAATATTCAAAGATTCATTCTATTTTTCATCAAAATTTACATAATGATACCATGGACTTAATCTTTGACATATATGGGATAATCATAGTTCACAAACGCAAACACACATATCCCATAATATTGTTTGCAATATATGAAACCAATAAATATTAGTACTACAAAATCATCTTCCAAATAACTTATAATTTAAATAAATAAATCTAAAAACATTGCAAGATGAAAAATCGTTGGCAATAACTATGTGTAATCATAATATATGTTATCCCAAACCCTAGTTATCCTTCTTAAAGCACACGAATGAATTCTCATAAGAAGTTTCCTAGATATCAAGACAAACTCGTAATGTACATACAAGATGATTTGTCCTTAGAGGGTAAAATCAATCCTTTTCACACGGATTTACACCAATAATAACTACCAAAGATGTATAAAAATATTTTCTTAACAAAGAAGAACATACAAATTCATTAACGACCATGCACCATAGTTCACGTAAGATGAATGTGAACATTCAAGAATCCCATAGCAATGCGTACTACTGCCCATTCATGAACTTCTTTCTTTGTGATTCACCACAACATTCTTGTAAAAGCTACAAATGAGATTAGAAGAGTATTACTCCAGGAATCCAAGTGTCCAAGTGTTAGAGCACTGCTCGGTCGAACTCGCAAGCTTTGCTATCTCAAGCTTTATGTCAAGTTTAGTTGCCAAAACTATAAGTCTTGATTTCTAGTCTACTTATATCTAAGTCTCGGACTAGGATATAAAGTGTAGTTGAGCTCTAGACTCGACGACGTTTATCATACAAAGACGAAGAACTACCCAAGGAACTGGTGGAACTTTATCGACTAAAAGGTATGTGGAGACTTGAACTTATCTATCACTTAAAAAATATATCTATTATATCTCCTATCTTGAGACAAAAGTCGTATTACTATGCAGACTTCGATTATACACATTTGTTATTTCAAGTCGAGTTTTTCGCTCTCGAAATATGTGTTGGTAAGCTTTCACTTTGTTCAAGTTCATCTTTACTCATGACAAAAGTCATGTTGATTATTTCAATATCTTGAAAATTGCTTTGATGAAAAATAGAGCGTGACTAACCTTTATACATAACATCCTCTAAGAATGTTTCAATGATTGAAATAAAGAGTTTAGAATATGGAACCATCTTTGGATATACGCATATATAGCGTGTTTGCACATAGTGTATAATTCCAAAACCGGAAACCAAATGTATGCATACTTGTGTGTATACAAAATGGTTGATGGAGACAGGATAAGTGCGTATGCGTACCCTTACATATACTAGCAGAAGTTCACGTCCGTGAATTTCTACTGAGTTTGGATATCAAAACCAACTCATCTGATTACCTAAGTACGCGTACCCATACGCATACTGGTGGAAATTTCAAGTCTGTAAATTTCTGCTGAGTTTGAATTCAAACCAAACTCAAATCCGATTACTTAAGTACGCATACTTAAGTGTGTTACTTTCTAAAATTGGTTTATTCGTAAACTTAAATTTATATAAACTAAGGAACGCATATTTGCAAACCATGGCAATAAAGTTCATGAATCGATTCGAGTGAATCAAAACCAATATTGCTTCGATTGTGTCTTGTATACTTCTATGAGATCTAAGCAATTGAACAACTCTTGAACTAGTTCATTTGAGTCATTTAAACTAGTTATGGTGAAGATGAATAAGGTTGATATGAAAGTGCTCATATGGCTAACCATTTGGTTAACTACTGTTGAACCAACGACTTGGTATGGTTACACAAACCTAAATGACGTATATTTCATTTGTTTATAACAAGTTAAGTTCAATCTAATGGTTGAAAGATATTATCTTGAATCTAATCAGGTTTTCATCTAACGGTGAATATTGAATGCTTTTTTACCAAGGTAACTTAGATTGCAAACCCTGAATTGGAGACTATAAAAAGGAGATTTCTAGAAAATGGGAAAAGTAATCCCCATACCTCTTGTGCGATACTAGTTGTGTAAGCAAGAGACGATTCTCCTTTAACCTTAGGTTTCTACCGAGACCCAGTAGGTTAGCGACTTGAGGACTTCATTGGGATTGTGAAGCCATACCCAACTATTTTATCTTTAGTTGCGTGATCTGATCTTGCCCAATTCTTTCGTATTGAGTATAATTGATATAATTGGCTCGAGATTAACTTCTCTGATATGCAAGATAAAAGTAATCACAAACATCTTCGTCTCATCGTTTGTGATTCCATGATATCTAGTTTCGCCATCATATGATTTAGATTATTGTGATGTGATTAATAATTCTAGGATATCCTTCGGAAATATAAGTCTGGGTTATCGATTAGTTCATGTTCACATTGATTTATCAAAAGACGTAACAAAACTCGTAGGTATTTATGTGGGAGACAGATTTATCTATTCTTGTAGATTTTTCTGTGTGAGACAAATTTGTTTATTAAAGTCTTCGACTTTGGGTCGTAGAAACTCTTAGTTGTAGGTGAGATCATCTAAGGGAATCAAGTGCTTAGTATCCTTCTGGGATCAGAGACGTAAGGAGCGCAACTGTATATTTGATCAGTGTGAGATTGATTGGGGTTCAACTACAATCCAGACAGAAGTTAGTTTGTAGTATGCTAGTGTCTGTAGCGGCTTAATATAGTGTGTGTTCAATATGGACTAGGTACCGGGTTTTTTTTCATTTGCGGTTTCCTCGTTAACAAAACTTCTGGTATCTATGTTATTTATTTTTCGTATTATATTTTGTTATATAATTGAAATATCAAAGGTTGTGCGTTGAATCAATCAATTGGGAAATCTGACCTTTGGTTGTTGATTGAAATTGATTGATACTTGAACATTGGTCTTTGGTAACATTCAAGTTAGTTTCTCTTGTATTCAATTAGACTCACATATTTCTATTTGATTGAGTAAGGATTGAATCGACAAATTGAGATATAACTCTTTGATATACTTTTTATTAAGATTGAGTCTGACTGTCTAGTTGATTCTCTTAAAAGTATATTGGAGTTAGTCCATACAGATTACTAAGAGAATTATTGGGTGAGGTTGTTGTAACCCCCACTTTTTCACCAAGTCCAAGATAAGTGGAACAAGTACGACGAAGCGGAGCAAAACACTCAAAAACAAGATACGGGACAAATACCAACCTGAACTCATCCAAATTCCGGAATTCTCATTACCATTTTGAAGATAATTCAAAGGGGAATAGAATGCAAAAATAATGAGGACATTCTGAGTTCGGATGAAGAAGTTACAGCTAAAATAATTTTTTTATCAAATACCGAAGACAGAAAAGGTTTGCATATGGGTTTGCAAACGGGATTTCGTGACCTGGAGCTGTTTGCAAACTGGTATGCGAACTGAAGTCCCTAGAATTTGATTTTAAATGATGGTATGCATACCTGGTGTGTGTACCATCAAGGCCAAACATCCCGAACTACTATTTTCGAACCTGAACATTTAAGAACCTTAAGAAAAAATCAAGTTAGGTAGACATGAACAATACACAAGGTATATGGATCATGATAAGCACTTTAAGCAAATAATAAAATATAAATCTTGCTCAAGTTTATTGAAATACCTTTTAGAAGAATCCAATCGTGATTCCTACGACTTTACCAAAAATTCAATATCTTACCTCACACAATATGTGCGCCCCAATTCTCGTGTTTCCCTCACCGTATACATAGAAGGGCCTTCCTTGGTGAGGATACACTTACAACATAATCAAGTTTTGTTGAGGTTAACAATGTCTTGCTCACCACAAGTGACTGAAACCGACTTTTCCGCATCTATGCATTTTTTACCATCTATAGTTTTCGGCTTATTCTGTTTCACTTTTGGATTATCATAAAAGAGATCGCTTTTAGAACCTTTCACATCCAAATCCAACTTTCCAAAGAACTTTTTAAGTTAACATCATGGATACTGCCTTCTCCATAATCATGGAATTTCATGGGAGATCATTCCTTTTCACACTCAAAACATCGTTGACTTTCTTTGGTATCCACTTCTGAGTTCATTTAGGAACAACCGGAACCTTCTTCCCATTACTCTCTTCTAGAATTCTCGGAAGATAATTGGATTGATTATTCTTTTGCAAGTTAGTCTTTCTCCAATTGGGAGCATCGGATCTTGTCCCCATCTTTACGAGGTTATCCTTTTGATAACCATTACGATTGTGAAAAGGATTCGTATGACGTTTATATGAAAATCTAGGTTTATCACAACACTGATTCCTTTGCCTAAAGGTTGGATAGTTACAACCTGTAATATTAAAGGGATTAGCCTTAACATAAGATCTTGGTTTCATAACTTTTTGTGATGCCCAAACAAGAACATCATGAAGTTTCTCATTCCTTATACGAAAACGACATCTACTTTCCAGGTGACCTTTATTTCCACAATAATGATAAATATAAGGAATGTTCTTACCAGCATTCGTATGTGCTATTTTTGGAGGTTGATATACTTTGCTCTTTCGAACCTTAACTGCCGGTGAAGGTATTTCACTTTTTCCATCAGTGTAAACCTTTTGTTGAGAAGAATCACTAGCCTTGACAAATTTTACCTCTTTGCTAATACTTGGAGCATCTATTCCCTTATATCCAATCCTCGTGTATCACGATGATTTTTAATTTCTCCTAGCATAGTGGTTAATTTGCTTGAACTAGTATTGAACTTTTTCAAGTCATCTTCCAACATCTTGATTTTATCAAGAGCAGCAGTTAAATCAGCCTCAAGGCGTTTTTCAAGAACGAGATAAGCACTTTCTATGTTATCAAAACTTGTTTGCTGAGAGTTAATCCTTGCTTCAGTTTCTACAAGTTTCTCTTCGAACAAGAAGTATTTTTGATAAAAAATATCATATTCAAGTGATTTTCTACTAAGGTTTCCTCGCAATCTTTGAGGATCGATTCGCAAGAGCGATTCCAACCATAAAGATTTCCGTAAATCCTTTTCAATTTCTTATTTTCTCAACACAGAGTAGTCATAAGAGGTGTAACATGAGAAGTTCTCATCTTTTTATTTTCCAACGAATTCAAAACCTTAACATACTCTAAGACTTCCTCATCAACATCTCTATCAATATCTGAATCACCTTCATCAGAAAGTTCATCCAATTGTTCTTCTAGGCATATTTCCCAATCAACCGTTTCTACATCAAGAGAATGTTTATATATTAACTTAGATATGAGGGTTCTATTAGGTGACTCTAAGCTTTGAAAAACATATGGTAATTGCTAACCTGGTACGTTATTAGAGATAGACTCGTCCATAAAAATCAGATTGTGTCATACACAAACTTATTAGGTCTTATTGGGTTTGCCTGCTCTGATACCAATTGAAAAAGCGGGGGTCTAACAACCACACCTAATATTTCGTTTAGGAAATCTATATGGAAAAACTCCAATATAAATCCAAGAGAATCAACTAGATAGTCGGACTCAATCAATGGAAATATATCCAAGAGTTGTATCTCTATTTCTCAATGTAGTCAGCAAATCAAACAGATAGAATCCGTGAGCCTGATTATTATGAGAAACAACTTGAACGGTACCAAAGACCAATGTTCAAGTGTCAATCAATTTATATCAATAACCAAATGTTGGATTATCTAATTGATTGAACTATGCACAACCTGTGATATTTCAATTATATATACAAATATAATGTGGAAAAGAAATAATACAGACACCATAAATTTTGTTAACGAGGAAACCGAAAATACAGAAAAACCCCGGGACCTAGTCCAGATTTGAACACCACACTGTATTAAGCCGCTATAAAAACTAGCCTACTACAAGTTAACTTAGGACTGGAATGTAGTTGAGCCCTAACCAATCTCACACTGAACAAGGTATAGTCGCGTTCCTTATGCCTCTGAATCCTAGCGGGACTCTATGCACTTGATTCCCTTAGATGATCTCACCCACAACTAAGAGTTGCTACGACTCAAAGTCGAAGACTTGATAAACAAATTTGTATCATACAGAAAAGTCTATTGAATAGATAAATCTGTATCCCATAGAAATACCTATGAGTTTTGTTCCGTCTTTGATAAATCAAGGAGAATATGAACCAATTGATACACCAGACTTATATTCCTGAAGAATAACCTAGTAATATCAATCACCTGACAATAATCGTAATCATATGGTAGCGAAACAAGATATTGTGGAATCACAAACGATAAGATGAAGATGTTCGTGACTACTTTTTATCTTGCGTATTGGAGATTAAATCTCGATCAAATCTTAGAGACGATAATACTCAATACGATAGAGCAAAGAAATATCAGAACATGCAACTACAGAGAAAATAGTTGGGTCTGGCTTCACAATCCCAATGAAGTCTTTAATTCGTTAACCTATAATGGTTTTAGGAAAAATATAGGTTAAAGGATAATCGACTCTAGTCACAACTAGTATCAAACAGGAGGTGTGGAGATTAGGTTTCCCAGTTGCTAGAGTTTTCCCTTATATAGTCTTCAAATCAGGGTTTGCAATCAATATTACCTTGGTAACAAAGCATTCAATGTTCACCGTTAGATGAAAACCTGATTAGAATCAAGCTAATATCTTTGAACAGTTAGATCGAACTTAGCTTGTTACACACAAATGAAAAGTGACTTCATTTAGATATGGGTAACCGTACCTAAATATGTACACCTTGTTGGATCAACAATAGTTAACCGAATTTAGCCATCTGGACACTTTCATATCAACCTTGTTCATCTTAACACAACTAGTTCAAATGACTCAAATGAAACTAGTTATAGAGTTTTTCAATTGTTTATATTCTCATTGAAGTATACAAGACACAATTGAAGCAAAATCAATTTTGATTCACTCGAATCAATTCAGGAACATTATATCCACGGTTTTCAAAAGATTTCATTCCTTATTATATAAATGTATTAGTTCGTGAACAAACCAATTTTAGAACATAACCCACTCAAGTATACAAACTGGTACGCATACCTAAGTAGCCGAACTTGGTCTGGGTTCACCAGTGTGCGGACGGGTATGCATACTGTTGTACCCCACCAAACTCAGTTGAATTCCCGCACTTGAACTTTACACCGATACACATACGGGTATGCATACTAAGTTCCCGGACTTCAACTAACAAACCAGTACGCATACGTGTATGCATACTATGGTGCCCAGACTTGGAATAACTTGCAACCGTTAGCATACAAGTACCCATACTATGATATATCCAATCATGGTTAATTGTTCTAAACTCCCATTTCAATCAGTAAAGCATTCTTAGAAGACGACAATAGCTGTCTCACACAAACTATTAGCTTCAAAGCAATTTTCAAGTGATCAAATGATCAATACGAAATATTATGAGTCTACACCAAATGATTTTCTCACACAAATCATATAGGATGTTAACAAGCGATTTTCAATTGATCATCTTTTGACTTTCGTCAAGAATATAAGATGAACTTGGTAAAAGCAAAATCTTACCAACACATATTTCGAGAAATATGTAAGCGAGTTAAACTCAACTTGAAATATAAAATGTGTATAATCGAAGTTTATACATCTATACGACTTTTGTATCAAATAGGAGATATAGTATAAATAAACTTTTAAGTGATAGATGAGTTTAAGAAGTTCCACAAGCTCCCCTTAGTAGTTTTTAGTCTTCAATCGATGAATAACGTGAAGTCTAAAGCTCAACTACACATTCTATCCTAATCCTAGACTTAGATATAAGTTGAATAGAAATCAAGACTTATAGTTTTGGAAACCAAACTTGATAGACAAGCTTGAGATAGCAACTCTTGCGAGTTCGAACGAGCAGTGCTCTAACAATCGTCATGTCAAAAATTGCTGCAAATTACTCACCTTGAGCGAATCCAACCTTGGAAGATGAATAATTACTGATTTGGAAGTATTAATAACCTGACCCACCGACGAACCATAAGATCGGAATAAATTCTTGAGGTGATCATTACTTTGGGAAGACGCTTTATAAGTGATTAGGAGGTCGTCATCATATATTAGGTGAATAATGAGTGGTGCTTTATTTGATATGCGAAGTCCTTCTACAAGCCTTCGCTTCTGAAGGTTCCCAGGTTCGTAGATAAGATTTTCGCACAGATTATGAAAATATATGAGGATAGCGGGTCCCCCTGTCAAATACCTCTTATTGGGATGATATATCCATGCAGAGTACCATTTATATTGATATAGTACGTTACAAATGTGACGCATAACATGATGTAATCCACGAAGATTGTTGGAAATCCAAGATCGGTGAAAGATTCCGTATAATTAAGTAGATGAACTCATCTCTAATGGAAATTTTCAATGAAAATTAGTACTAACAAGGGTTTACCCATAAAATATGACTTATTTTATCTAATTATTTTTAGCTTTAGATTTATATCATCTCTATTAGAGCACTGCTCAGTCGAACTCGCATGCGTTGCTGTCTCAATCATGTTTGTCAATGTTAGTGATCAAAACTATAAGTCTTTCTTTCTAGCCTATTATAGATGTCTCGGACTAGGACATAGATTGTGTAGTTAAGCTTGGTTTTCACGTCGTTCATCATTTGAAGACGAAAAACTACTAAGGGGAGCTTGTGGAACTTCATCGACAAAAGGTATGTGGAGAATTGAACTCATCTATCACATGGAAAGTCTATTTCTACTATATCTCCTATATTGAGACATAAGTCGTATTACGATATAGTTTTCTATATACACATTTGAGATTTTTAGCTGAGTTTATCTCGCTTACATATTTCTCAAAATATGTGTTGGCAAGCTTTCACTTCAACCAAGTTCATCTTATATCATGAGAAAATTTCCGAGTAACATCTTATATGGTTTATGTGATACAATCATTTGGTGTAGACTTGGAATGTTTCGATAATGATTATTTCAATATCTTGAAAATTGCTTTGATGCTAATAGTGTGTGAAAACATCTATTGTCATCCTCTAAGAATGTTTCAATGATTGAAATAAAGAGCTTAGAATCATGTAACCATCTTTGGATATAATCATATAGTGTGTTCGCACATTTGTGTATAAGTCCAAAACCGGGAACCAAATGTGTACATACTTGTGTGTGTACTAAATGGTTGATGGAGACTAGCTAAGTAAATACTTGTGTGTGGACCCTGAACCTGTACGCATACTGGAGAAGTTCACGTCCATGAATTTCTGCTGAGTTTGGAAATCAAAACCAATTCAAACCAGTTACCAAAGTATGCGTTCACGTCCGTGAATTTCTACTGAGTTTGAAAACTAAAACAAACCCAAATCCGGTTACTTAAGTACGCATACCCGTATGCATACTTAAGTGGTTACTTTCTAGAATCTGTTGTGCACATGAACCTAAACATTTATAAAATAAGGAATGCAATCTTTGCAAACCTTGGCTATAATGTTAATGTATTGATTCGAGTGAATCAAACTGATTTTTGGTTCAATTGTGTTCTTGTATACTTCTATGAGAATATAGCAATTGAACGGCTCTTTAACTAGTTTCATTTGAGTCATTTGAACTAGTTATGGTTAAGATGAATAAGGTTAATATGAGTGTAATCATATGGATAACTTCGGTTAACTATTTGTTAACCAACATGGTGTACACGTTTAGGTACAGTTACATAAACCCAAATGAGGGTACATTTCATTTGAGTGTAATAAGCTAAGTTCGATCTAACGGTTGAAAGATATTAGCTTGTTGAATCAGGTTTTTCATCTAACGTGAATATTGAATGCTTTGTTACCAAGATAAATTGGATTGCAAAACCTGATTTGAAAACTATATAAAGGAGAACTCTATCAAATGGGAAACCTAATACCCACACCTCATGTGTGTTACTAGTTGCATAACTAGAGTCGATTCTCCTTTAACCATAGGTTTCTATCGAGACCCTGTAGGTTAACGACTTCAAAGATTTCATTGGGATTGTGAAGCCAAGACCAACTATTCTCTTATAGTTGCGTGTTCTGATCTTGCCTGATTCTATCGTATTGAGTAAAATTGAAATAAATTACCCGAGATTAATTTCTCCGATAGGAAAGATAAAAGAAATCACAAACATCTTCGTCTCATCGTTTGTGATTCCACAATATATTATTTCGCTAGTCGATTAAGATTATTCTGAGGTGATTGATATTACTAGGCTGTTCTTCGGGAATATAGGTCTGGTTTATCAATTGGTTCCTGTTTACCTTGATTTATCAAAAGAAAGCAAAAAAAAACTCTTGGGTATTTTTGTGGGAGACAGATTTATTCAATTCTATATACTTTTTTGTGTGAGACAGATTTGTTTATCAAGTCTTAGACTTTGGGTCATAGCAACTCTTGGTTGTGGGTGAGATCAATTAAGGGAATCAAGTGCGTAGTATCCTGCTAGAATCAGAGACGTAAGGGGTGCAACTATACCTTGAATCAGTGTGGGATTGATTATGGTTCAACTACAGTCCATTCCGAAGTTAATTGGTAGTAGGATAGAGTATGTAGCTGCTTAATACAGTGTGGTGTTCAATCTAGACTAGGTCCCGGGGTTTTTCTGCATTTGCATTTTCCTCGTTAACAAAATTTTGGTGTTTGTGTTATTTGTTTTTCGCATTATATAATTGAAATATCACATGTTGTACGTTTAGATCAATCAATTAGAATATCCAACCTTTGGTTGTTGATTTACATTAATTGACACTTGAACATTGGTCTTTGGTACCGTTCAAGTTGTTTCACATAATAATCAGGCTCGCGGACTTATATCTGTTTGATTTGCTGATTACATTATGAAACATAGATATTAAAGTCTTTGATATACTTTCCTCTAGATTGAGTCTGACTGTCTAGTTGATTCTCTAGAAAGTGTATTGGATTAAGTCCCCTAAGATTTCCAAACGAATTATTGGGTGTGGTTGTTAGAACCCCGCATTTTCAATCTCCAACTATAATATTAAGATTGAACAATATCATCTATTTTTAATGTCTTTCCTAACAATTAGTCAAACAAATCCTAAAAGCAAGCACTATGAGAGTTATTTACCATGTTTTTTAAAAGGGAAAGGGTACCAAGTACACCACCAACATTTTCGTTTGGAAACATGCATGTACAAATTTTTCTACAATCGGGAAGTATATACCAATAGTAAAGATCCTTGTACCTTCGTAAACAAGTTTACTTGGACGATCTCAAAAATCAATATCCGATATCAACCTAGTATATACCCGAACTGTATACGAACAGAATGTCAACAAGAACAAGTATTATAATTTATTTTTTAAGACACGAATTCACAAGAAAAAGTCTAGTAAGTTCTGCACTTTTGAGCTTAAAAGTTATCTAGGTTGTTAAATTACTACCTATGATATTTATATTATAAAAATAAACAATATAATACGGGAAACAAATAACACAAGACACCATAATTTTGTTAACGAAAAAACTTCAATATGCAGAATAACCTCGGGACATAGTCCAATCTTGAACACCGTACGATATTAAGCCACTACAGATACTAGACTGCTACCATACTTCACACAGGAATGTAGTTGAGACTGAATCGATCCTACGATCAATCTAGCTTCATTCGTAATCCTTACGTCACTTGTATCTCGCAAAATTTTCCTATATGGCATCTTTTATAGCCCTAGAAGTTGTTTCAGCCTAAGCAAATACCTTTTAACTAATCTACCTCTATCAGATAGCCTATTGATTTCCCTTCAGATATGTTTCATCAAGGTAATGAAAATCTCTTTACTTATGAGGGATATTCAAGGTAAAGAAAATATCAAGCAACCTTCAAAAATTAGGATAGCTTACTCTCGTCAAAAGGTTATAGAGATGCCTAATTGATTCTACCTCACAAGAATAATCCAAATAAATCAAAGAAGAGTTTGAGTATCCATCTTGTGGAATCACAAAGTCTGGGACGAATAATACTTTTTGATTTCAATTTATCGTGTTTTTGATCTGTAGTTCGTGAACTATAATAATGAATAGGAACCAGATTTGGATATCAAGAACTATCAAGTAAAATATAGTCTGAGCAGGCTTCATGTATCCGTTATTGAAGATTTTAATAGTCGTAACCCAATATAGTTTTGGAAACCTTTTGTATTGATAAATTCGCGAACTATACAAATCAGTTTGTGTACTCAAGTTACAAAAAGTGTTTATGAATCTCTTAAAATCAACTAGTTAGCGAAATGTCCAAATCAGTTTGGGTTCTGGATAATTAAAAAGTATTCAGTAACATCTTAGATCAGCCAGTTCATGAACTGACCAAATAAGTTCGTGTACGCAAGTTAATTAGAGAATATTCATTAAGTTTTATTATTTATAAGTTCTCGTGTACTCGGTAAATTAGTTCGTGAACATAAAAACTAACTTGAAAACTCTTTATGAACTTAATACGCAATTGCAATATGTTGATCAATAAATTGCTCTCATCCTATAATACGATAAGTTCTATATAGCTAGCTTAAAATTATGATTTGATTTTTATTGAGTAAGAGCTTGTACTCGAGATTTTTTTTTTGCAATGCTCATCATAATACCAAAGTCATATGTCATGTTTTAGTAGACAGAATGGTAGATAACATGAGTAAATAAGATTTTCAGTCTTCACATACCATTGTTCATGAAGTTCCCGTTGATATCTTAGTTGTTTTTCAGTCTTCAATCTTAAAGTTCGATTGATGAATTTTGATACTCAACTACGGTGCGTAATTCTAAGTCCGGGACTGACTTTATTAGACCATGAATTAAGATGTAGTTTGAACAACTAAATTTTATAACAAGCTTGACATACTACAACTTGTGAATTTGACCGAACGACACTCTAAAACTGCTTCTCTACATAGCAGAGAAATGTCAAGTGTTATATCAACTAAGGTCCATGAATTATGGCATCTCCCTGCTGCAAATTTCTATGACTCTGGGGAAGTTGGAAGAAAACTTTTCATGAAGGATACTTTATATAATGCATGAAAGTATATTGAGTATTACCAAATATCATTTTGGACCCACACTTTTACAAGAAAATTTATATATCTTCAATTTTAGGGTTTGGAAAATATTTACTATTCGAACAACACTATAAAGCATTTCCAATTCTAGGGGGTCAAAGGTATTAAAAATACATGACACTTAGGAGTTAAGACACTTCTACCAATCTATTATGTGAATGTCCTAATTGTTATGAAAGATGACATGGATGATATACAATGAGAAGTTTAAAATACAATTTTTATTTATGAAATCACATTTCAATTCATTCAGACTAGAATAGTGACTGCATGATTTCTTACAAGATTATCAAAAATACCAAAATTCAATATATTCAAAACTCAAATACAAATGACGACACCAATTGCAAGTATATCGCAAAGAGAAAGAGCCATGAAACGAAAAGGCATCCAATCTTTGTAGATGTGGTCGTGATGAATGATGGTGTGAATCGAAATCAACTCCGACCATTTAAAATGATTATTTTTTTCACCAAGAGATGCTCCAAATAAAATGGAGTATTTTCCCCAAAATCTTACAGATCCAACCAAATTCGGATGCCCTAAATTCCTCTTGTTGAAGATGAACCTAAAGCGATGCCGAGCAGAATCGTTTGATTTTTTTGATGAAACGAGAATAACAAGACAATAAACACCATGGAGATTTGAAACAATCGCTATTATATCAAAGTAAAAATCATCGTAAAGACGAAGAAAAGATCACCCAAATGGAAAAGAAATGTGTCCGTAGACACCAAAAACAACAAAATAAAACCTAAAAACCTAAATTAAATTATTTTATTCATAATAGTTTATTTTTATTCATAAAAAACTATAATTCCTTGCTCAGATCTAGACAAAGGGGTTAGATCTGAGCAAGAAGAAGAAAGAAACTATAGGTTATTTTTTCCTTTTAAGAGAGAGGGAGGATAAAACTAAAGTTATAAGATTTCAAAGACAAAGTCATATTTATACTTTCTCCCTGGCCCTGATTTTTAAGTCCATGTGAGCATATCTATTCCAAAAAGTTCTAGTTTTAAAAAGAAAATCTATTTTTAGCCTCCAAGTATAATGACCGTGACACCTGGCATTGGAGATACATTTTAAGTAGAAAGTTTAGTTTTATTTGTTTTTCACACCAAGGATGACCCACAAGAAAAATAATAGTATATAAATTTCTAGGTAGGAAAAATCCATAATAGTTTTGTTTTTTTTTTTTAGCAAAACCCATATGGACATACAAGGATACTAAAGCTTTCTAGTACATCTCTTAGGTTCAACTAGAATCTTTTAAGAATTAATTAACTTACAAAAATATAACTAGAACTATAGTCTAACCCCTATAAAATAGTAGCATCAAGACCGGTAAAATTTATCAATTTATCTCGATATTGAATTATCGATAACATAATAATTATTAATATGTATATTAGTTTATCAAAAATTTGTGTAATTCTTGCCATCAAACACTACGTCAAAGATTCAAACTTTATGACGCATGGATTATCAGAGCTTTTAAGATGCATTATCGTTGTCGATTTTATCGTATTATTTTGGAGGGTTATGAAGAAGGAAAACCAAATCCGAGAAGATTAATGTTTTAGACGCGATGAACCTCGTCGTTTCAACTTGGAAAATAAATGTTCGTTCAATGAATGACACCGCGTCAGAAAATTCAACTGAATGAATGCACTAAAAACCTGCAACATTTTATCAAATGATTGAATTATCACAATGGAATGGACGTTGAATATCTTTTGAACTACCTTCAAGAAAATAATATTCTGGATTTTTAACTGACAAGGAAATAACTGAGAGCATCATGGGAAGCAAGGAAAGTGATGATGTGGAAGCCAAAAATGAAATTCTACTGATAGGGTACCAAAGGACAATACCAAAAACTCTTCTAATGTTAAGAAAATTTCAAGATGATATTTCAATGTGATATGACTTTTGAAAAAGCGGGGGTCTAACAACCTCACCCAAAATTTCACTTAGCAATCTGTATAGACTAACTCCAATATACTTTTAAGAGAATCAACTAGGAAGTCAGACTCAATCTTAATAAAAAGTATATCAAAGAGTTGTATCTCAATTTCTCGATTCAATCCCAACTCAAACAAATAGAAATTTGCGAGTCTGATTGAATACAAGAGAAATAAACTTGAACGGTACCAAAGACCAATGTTCAAGGATCAACCAATTTCAATCAACAACCAAAGGTTGGATTTACCAATTGATTGATACAAATGCACAACCTGTGATATTTCAATTATATAACACAATATAATGCGGAAAAGAAATAACACAGACACCAAAAGTTTTGTTAACGAGGAAACAACAAATGCAGAAAAACTTCGGGACCTAGTCCAGATTGAATACCACAATGTATTAAGCCACTACAGACACTAGCCTACTACAAACTAACTTCGATATGGACTATAGTTGAACCCCAATCAATCACACACTGATTCAAGGTACAGTTGCACTCCTTACATCTCTAATCCTAGCAGGATACTACGCATCTGATTCCCTTAGATGATCTCACCCACAACTAAGAGTTTCTACCACCCAAAGTCGAAGACTTTAATAAACAAATCCGTATCACACATAAAAGTCTACATGAATAGATAAATCTGTCTCCCACAAAAATACCTACGAGTTTTGTTCCATCTTTTTGATAAATCAAGGTGAACAAGAACCAATCGATAACCCAGACTTATATTCTGAAGAATTGCCTAGAATTATCAATCACCTCATAATAATCTTAATCGATAAGGGAAACAAGATATTGCAGAATCACAAACAATGAGACGAATATGTTTGTGACTACTTTTCTATATTGCCTATCGGAGAAATTAATCCCGAGCCAATTTTACAGTTGTACTCAATACGATAGAAACAACAAGATCAGATCATGCAACTACATAGAAAATAGTTGGGTCTGACTTCACAATCCTAATGAAGTCTTTAAGTCATTAACCTACAGGGTCTCAGTAGAAACCTAAGGTTAAAGGAGAATCAACTCTAGCTTATACAACTAGTATCACACAGGAGGTTAGGGGATTAGGCTACCCATTTTCCAGAGTTCTCTTTTATATAGTCTTCAAATCAGGGTTTGTAATCTAAGTTACCTTGATAACAAAGCATTCAATATTCGTCGTTAGATGAAAACTTGATTAGATTCAAGCTAATATATTTCAACTATTTGATCGAACTTATCTTGTTATACACAAATGAAATGCACGTCCATTTAGGTTTGTGTAACCGTACCTAAACGTGTACACCTAGTTGGTTCAATAGTAGTTAACCAATGGTTATCCATATGAGCACTTTCATATCAACCTTATTCATCTTCACCATAACTAGTTCAAATGACTCAAAAGAACTTGTTAGAGAGTTGTTCAATTCCTTGGATCTTATAGAAGTATATAAGACACAATCGAAATAAAAACAATTTTGATTCACTCGAATCGATTCATGAAATTTATAGCCACGGTTTGCAAGTATGCATTTCTTAGTTTATATAAGTTTGAAATTCACGAATAAACCGTTTTTAGAAATAACCCACTCAAGTATGCATACTGGTACACATACTTAAGTACGCGGTTTCAGTTTGTTTTCAGTTCACAAACTCCAGCTGAAATTCGCGGGAAGTGAACTTTCGGCAGTACGTGTACGGGTACGCGGACTTTATTTCTTCTTATCCTGAGCAACAAAGTATTCATACTTTGGTTCAAGGATTTTGGACTTACACACGTACGAGTTCACATACAATGATTACATCCATTCAAGGTTATATATTCTAAACTCTCATTTCAATCATTGAAACATTCTTAGAGGATGTTAAATAGAGGTTATTCACACACTATTCTTCATCAAAGAAATTTTCAAGATATTAAAATGACCAACATGACTTTCGTCACGTGTAAATATGAACTTGGCCAAAGCTAAAGCTTACCAACACATATTTCGAGAAATAGATAAGAGAGATAAACTCGGCTCGAAATATTAAATGTGTAAAATCGAAGTCTATATAGCAATAAGACTTTTGTCTCAAGATAGGAGATAGATTAGATAGACTTTTGAGTGATGGATAAGTTCAAGTCTGCACATACATTTTAGTCGATGAAGATCCACCAGTTCCTTGAGTAGTTATTCGTCTTTGCATGATGAGCGTCGTGGAGTCTAGAGCTCAACTATACTTTCTATCCTAGTCCGAGACTTAGCTATAAGTAGACTACAAATCAAGTCTTATAGTTTTGGCAACTAAACTTGACAAACAAGCTTGAGATAGCAACGCTTGCGGGTTCGGCCGAGCAGTGCTCTAACAACTTTCAAAACAAATAAGTCGCAATTGAATCATTCTTTATCAAAATAACATAAATATAAAATAATTTTGTGTAAATTAGAGAGTTATTGATTTTTATATTGGAAGGGATCTATAAAAAGTCTAAATTTTTTATTAATTTATAGTTTAATTTTTTTAATTTAACATGTTGTCCCCAACTCAGGACCCTCAAAATTTATTAATTTATTGCAGATTATTTTATAGGGGTTCTACTGTATTTAGATATGTTCTTTTTTCTTTTTTTGATAACTTGTCTGAAAAAACAGAAAAGCCAACTAACTCTGACCATTCTAAGATAAGAAAGGCCCTGAATGTCAGTTGCAAGATAATTAATAATCTATTTTAGTAGCGAGTTATACCAGGCCCCTTTAATAGCCTTTTAGAGGACTTTTTTTGATAAAGTATTAGCCACAAAATTGGATTCTCTAAAATAATGTTCAAAAAATATTTCTTCAAACTTCATCCTCAACATTTCAATATCATGGCCTAAACTTCTAAGATGCCACAGAGCAGAAATTTCTCCTTTGCATAGTTGAATTGTGAAGATGGAGTCACAATTGACTTCCAGGCGAGGTTAAGACTATCTCTAACTTCCCATACCACTGCCATATTGCTCCCATTATGTCGGATGTGTTTTGCATAGCCTGCCACAAAAAAACCATCATCATCATCTCTGACCACACCTCAATCCCTGCAAAAAGAGAATTAAAAGACGCACCATCAGTATTTAACTTATGAAAAATATTCCTTCAGAATACCCATTTAACCAAGATAAAAACCCATTTAGGTATGTTCACAAAACCTATAATCAAGAGATCAACAAGAAAAATAAAATCTGTTTGATTTCTTCATTTTCTTTCGGAGAAAGGTAAATTAATATGAAAAAAAAACTTCATAAGGATAGTTACCGAACATAATCGAAAAAGGTATATTTTTGTTTGTATGTGATGGTGGTGACCGAGAAAATTATTGAAGAGAATTAAGATGGATTTTAAGTGATGATATCTTGAAATGTTGTCATTTTATGCGTGAAGATAAAATGAAAGTCGTGTGAGACTTCAATAAATGCGAGACTTAATTGGAGACTCAAAAACACTTCATAGGGAGGTTAAAGACTTTAGAACAATTGGGTTGATGAATAATGTATACAAAATGATATCGAAGGTACTAGCGGAAAGATCTAAAATTGGTGCAAGTTGCCTTCACAAAAGGCAGATAAATCCTAAATTGTGCTCTAATTGTGATTGAATGTCTAGACTCTAGCATTAACAGTGGTAAA
Source organism: Papaver bracteatum (assembly GCA_023529315.1). Lineage (NCBI taxonomy): Eukaryota > Viridiplantae > Streptophyta > Magnoliopsida > Ranunculales > Papaveraceae > Papaver > Papaver bracteatum. Next base: position 1,250,472 of record JAJJWX010003275.1, on the reverse strand, counting down.
CCTGGGGTGTGCAAAATAGATTTTGAAAAAGCTTTTGACCCTCGTTTTATGGGAACTTGTGGAAGAATTTTTGCACAAAATGGGATTTTGTGATTTGTGGAGGAGATGACGATTTTGATACTCCTACAACAGTGCTTATAAATTCCTCGACCCGCTCCAAGTTCATCGTGGTTAAAGAACTAACATACTCCTATAACAGTGCTTATAAATTCCTCGACCCGCTCGAAGTTCATCGTGGTTAAAGAGCTAACTCAAGGTCAAGATTTGTCGAAAATTCTGACCGCGACCATCACTTGGACAATATGGAAATGCAGGAACGAATTATTGTACAATGATATTAAGTTCGGAGTGTTATAAGTCATTGGAAAAAATGAAGCGCAGGGTATTTTTGGTGTAAAAATGTGAAAAATCTTCGTGGAATATGATTGGATAATGTAAAGTCAAATTTGGATCATTATTTTATATCTTAATTTTTTTAGGACTGCAGTCTCTTTTGAGATTTATATTGTTTAGAAATTTTTGTAAGTCGATGTAAGGATTCAGCTACTGAGTCAGCTGAATCAACAGAGTCAGATAGTCATTGTAAGTGTGTGTTTCACACAAGTCCTGTAACTGTCATTAACAGCTTAGCTGTCCTGTATCTGTTTCAATACAGTGTCTGTATGTATTTGTTTTCTAATAAAAAATCAATAAAAATCTCATTCACCTTTTCTTTCATGGTATCAGACTTCTAAGGAAGATCTTGATTCTTTTATTCTTTTGATCCTAAAATCTCTTAAAAAAAAATCCGCTGCGATTGCACAGTTCTACAATCTCTAAATTTCTATAATCAATCTCTACAAAAAAATTCAGATTCAGTTTTCTTGATCTATTCATTCTACATATCAAGATTTCTTCTTCATTCAAATGATGTCTTATTCATCATCATCTGTTTTACCCTTTCAGAACATCACTAATTTTGTCTCAATTAAACTTCGAGATGATGGATCGAATTACCTCATATGGAAAAATCAGTTTGAGTCTATTCTCATCACGACATATTTATATGAATTTTTTGATGGTAGTGTAAATCCACCACAAGAAACAGTTGAAGTTGATGGTGATGTTACTCCAAATCCTTTGTATCTTCATTGGCGCAAGATAAATCGGTTTATCATGTATTGTTTGAATGCTACCATTGATGAGTCGATTTCTCGATGGATAATTTGGTTTTCTTCAGCACGAGACATATGGGTTTTTCTAGTTAGCAAATTTATTCAGAAGTTTTCTGCAAAGAAATCTCTTCTTCGTAGTCAGCTTCATTCTATCAAGAAAGGTACTAAAAGCATTTCTACTTATTTTGATGATATAAAGATAATTATTGATTCTCTTGCTGCAATAGGAGAAATTATAGATGAATCTGATATTGTCATGCATGCTTTAATGGGATTGGGTAAGGAGTATAGACAATTTGTTATATCTGCTCATAATAGAGATAGTGCTTTTGCTTTACATGATCTTATTTCAAGATTATTACATCATGAACAGTGGCTTAAATAGAAGATGATGAATCCTCATCAGTTCTTGATTCTCAGAGTTTTGCCTTTTATGCAAAGAATAATAATTCTCATAATGCTTCATCATCTCAGTCTCATAATGCAAATAAGAATGTGGTACATGATTTCAGTGAAGTTGAGTGTCAGATTTGCAAGAAGAAAGGTCATACAGGGAATATATGTCATTTTAGATATGTTCCAAATAAAATTTCTTATGGCAAGGGAAAGGATAAGGCTGAGAATGGTGGTGCTACAAATACTCTTCAATAAGCTTTTGCTTTTATTCAAGTGAATTTTATATCATTAAGTAACTCAGATTGTAATGTGGGTTCTGTTTGGTTACCTGATTCAGGAGCAACCGGTCACTTGACTAAAGATATTGATCTACTGACCAATGCTAGAGTTTATGATGGCACATTCAAAGTTATGATAGGAGATGGCACTATGTAACCAATTAAGAAAAAAGGAAATATTGTCCTTGATACTAATCATAGTCAATTTCACTTAGATGATGTTTTGTATGTGCCTACTATCAAGCAAAATTTGTGTTTATGGGTGAAAACTATTCCTGCTAATTTTGGTAATTTGGGGTGTGGATGAGGAATGAATCTAAACCTAAAACAAATGCACTGCGCGGTGAGTGCTTGTAGATTCGAGATATCAATCTCTGCAAGTCCGGCCTAAACCAAGAAATGGCCGTTCCAGACTTGTTTCGGTCACAAAGTGAAGGAGATGGGGTTGATCTTAGGGAGGGAAGCGAAGAAGGTATTGAGAATGTGAAAGTGTTGGCTATGCAGGACTTGTATCATAAAGCTGAACTGGCTTGCAGGATGTAAGCTATCAGTTCTGGTGTTTGAATATGATTGTATCAACACTTGCTTCTGTTGTCTGGACTTGTGTTATTGTTGAAAATAGGGCGGAGAACCTATTTATACAAGTCCTTTAGCCTAACCTTCATATCTCGTGGGAAGTGGAGAAAGTGGAGTGATGGAGTAGTGGAGTAGTGTGTTGGTGTCACACGACCAGGCTTGCCCACTTCTCCCATCATCACTAACCGTCCATGACTTCCTGACATGTTCTTGTGATGGCGCTTTGTGCGCTGCACGCTATAAACCTCCAGACCAATACCCCAGTATGTATCCCCCAGTTTGTGACATGATTGATGTCTCGAGTGTTTTGGAAAACATGTAGCATGTTGTTGTAGCTTGGCAAGTCAGGCTCGGGAAGCTTGCTAGCTTGGTGACCTTCGACGGTCGAGATTTTGCATCTTAAGAGGAGGGGCAACCGTTGATCGTTGCACCAGAAACCCTAATTAGCGCTCCTTACTAGAATCGTTGTAGAATTCTAGTACGGACTCGGATTTTGATGATCCGCCCCTCCATTCCATACGGAAAAGAATTTCCTATCTCCCAGCGAGGGAATATTTAGGTTTTAAGCTCGTTCGGGAGGAGAAAAATTCCCGAAACAAAAACCCAGGAAGGAAATTGATACTTGTGAAGTATCATGTGTATACTATGCAGGTACTGCATTGAGTATATCCAACATGGTTTGGAAGTTGCGTATGCAAACCCTTCCTTTACCGACCACATGGTGTGGTAGAGTGGTGAATGGTGATCACCATGACTCCTTACTAACTAATTAACTCCTGACCAGGGTTATATAACCGAGATGGTGAAGTTGGACGGATGAGATGATCTTTAAGACACTTATCTGCGATATTTGGTGGAATTAGTGTTTCGAAGGAGGTGCGCAAGCACTGCTCTTCACCCTGACCGAAACCATACTTAGGGAACTATCTTGGACTGGCCGATCACACCTGCGTGTATATGGAGTGACGATTTAGGCGTTTATACCTATCGTCCCACAAAAACGTGATCTGGGCCACTCAATTCGTCCGGCGAAGTTGAGTGGTCGAGATCGAATTGAAATAGAAGATTAGTGCCACAAAAGCCGTATCCCATACCAACTTCGGGCGGGCGTTCCAAAACGACCAAGCTTGGTCGGTCTTGGTCGGCTGCTCCAACGTGTAGGTGGTAGGCTAGTGTTCACGCCTATGTCTTACCGTCCCATGAAAACGCGATCTAAGCCACCCAATTCGTCCGGATAAATCGAGTGGTTGAGATTGATTTGCAGCTTTGGAGGTGCGACCACGCATGTTGGAGCGGACGATTTAGGGATAGCCAGGCATGGTATGCCTTGGCCGATTAGGTGAGGGGATAGACGGGTCCACGGTGGTCATGTCGACATGACCGGACCTGCTTTGATCTAATCTCGGACCATCCATTCGTGCCGGATAAGATGGACGCTCGTGATTCAAAACCTAAATTTTTGGGTTTCAGAGTCGTGCGTCATGCTCCATTCAGGCGCACGATTTGGAATGACAAACCATGGTTGGTCCTGACCGATTAGTCAGGTATGTAGGCGGGCCTGCGGTGATTGTATTGACATACTCCGTGCCCTTTGAATATATATCTGCACCCTCCATATATACCTACGAAGATGGATGGTTGAGGCTGTTTTGCGACACATGTAATGTGCCGCAAACCCTAATTTAAGGTTTTCCATCCATACTGCTATGGTTTGGACGTTTTGGCAAGCTAGGCCAAGGGAGGCCGACCATGCGGGTTCCGCGTTGGTTCGGCAGGTATTCCATACCTGCTTGGGGGTGATGGAATCGATCTGGGCCATCCAATCAGGCTGGTGGAGTTGGATGGTCGTGATCATATCCAGACTGATACGGTCAGTCTGGATGCTCAATAGGGCTAGTATAACACACCGAGAAGGGATCAATCGGGCTAGTATAACACACCGAGAGTTCATCCTGTACGGGTATTTCATACATGGTTTCATTATAATGCTTGGAGGTTCGTGTTTCTCCGCTAAGAGCAAGACTCAGTCGTCATGCCGCACTGATAATGAGTACAGGAAATACAAGGTTGTTGCACATTAATTAATAATGCGGGAAATTCACAGGGTATATGGGATTGTTGCTACATGCTCCAACCTGGATGAATTTCGTGTATTTTAGAATGGGATTGTTGCCACATGCTCCATCCTAAGTCAATTAATAAAGTGAAAGAGTATCCATCACTCATTAATGGCCTTATCTTTTACAAGATGTTGGCGCACAATTTTTTGGCTTTTACAATCTTAGCCTTAAATGAAAATCCACCATCAACATTAAGTCCCATGCCTAGCACATAATGGTTACACTATTGTGGGGTAGGCATGAGATGGTGACAGTTAAAGATAAAACTAACGAGACAAAGTTAGATATTACCAGGAGAGACGGGTCGTCATGTCCTTCTAGCATGTCACGTTCAAGAGGCGTCCAGGAGAGCGTTCCCCTAGCATGATGTCGGTCTTGCCTACTTTGATAGACTGTTACGTCTGCTTCGTTCGTGGGGCTGCTGCGCCTGCTTGATCGAATGTGGGCTTGATATGCAGCTTCGGTTAAACGTGGGTCCACTGCGTGCCTACTTTGGTTGAACGTGGGACTCATCATGCGCCTGCTTCGGTTAAACGTGGGACTCATCATGCGCCTGCTTTGGTTAAACGTGGGTCCACTGCGTGCCACATGCCTGCTTTTTTTGGGGCTGGCTGTGCCTGCTTCGACCAATATGGGGATGATTGTGCCTGATCAAGTTGGACCGCTGCATGTCTGCTTTGCTTGAGGCCGGCTGTGCCTGCTTCGACCAATATGGGGCTAGTATTAAGTGAGACCCGATGCATGCCTGACTGAATGTCGACCCTGTGTTTCGAATGAAAACCGGCCTTGCTGCGTGCACCTACTTTATTCGAATACCAGCCTTGTGACTTTAATCAATACCAGACTTGAAACTTGAGCAATACCGGACTTGTGACTTGATCAACTCCGGACTTGAAACTGGAGCAATACCGGACTTGTGACTTGATCAAATCCGGGCTTAAAACTGGAGCAATACCGGACTTGTGACTTGATCAATACCAGACTTTTGTAATCCAACGTGAATGTGTGTTCTGTCATGTGTGACTACATATCTCACACGCTTTTTTACAACTACTGACTCCTGTCTTTTATTGTAGAATAAAGAAAAGAACTCCTGTAGAGATGTCTTCTGGGGATAATGCTGGTGCCAAGTCAGGAGGTGTTGACAGCTTCAAAGATATATTGAACATTGATAATGAGTTGTTCACCGCACCCTTTCAACTATATGAAAATATTTGTTTCACAAGATAATCCTTCTCCTATCGACTTCAAGGTTCTCATGCTCCGCTGGACTCTCATGAAGGATGGATGAGACGTATATTGAGCAATGAGTACATCAAAGATAACTTGACCAGAGCGCAGATTATTGATGTATCTTGAGTGTTGAAACGGCTCGAGAGGATGTTAAAGTGGCTTCTGGTGCGAACGTTGAGGTGGATCCTGGAGAGAGTGTTGAAGCAGGATTCTGAAGTGAACGCGGGTCCCGGAGAGAGAGTTGAGGCGGCTCTTGAATAGACCATTGAAGCAGCTTCTGCTGGAGGGAGCGTTGAAGTGAATTCCTCTTCAGTTCGATTTACCATTGCGAATTCCATGCTTCTTGACTGACCATCTCTCTTGTGTTGAAGAAGTCCTTGACTGACGGTGAAAGAACTTCATGCTGAGCCTCAGTCCCCAAGCATGGTTTACATGGTTTGTTCGTAGTGGTTATTGTCGAGCCAGGAATATCTTGGACGTTGTTTCATTATTGTGGGAGTCGTGCATGTGGTACTGGAGTTGGAGTTGGAGGACGCGTAGGATGTTGTATCTCGGTAGTTTTCCTCTTGCTGCTTCAGGGAACTACTTACAGAAGGCTGAAGGTTGTATCGCATGTTGGTGAGATATATGAGGCTCTTCATTACCGGCAGTCCTAGTTATTTCTATCAGGGCATATGTCGTTGTAGATGAGCGTTCAACAGCTCCAGAGGATGCGTAGATTATCCAACATAGCATGATAGACATGTACCACTGTCTGATAAAGTGACTCGCCCAGATCTTGTTCGATATGATGCGTGTATATCGTTATCTTCTCGAGGCTTCTCCCTTGAGGTATCGGCTCCAGTGGAAGATTGTCTTCATAGAGCGTTGATACGTTGCACCGGCATTCTTTAAACCAAATGGCAGTATGGTATAATAAAAATTTCAGAGAGGAGTTCGAAAAGCTATCTTACTTGCGTCATTCTCGTACATCCTTATCTGGTTGTAGCCGCTACATCCATCCATGGAGGAGAATATGACATGTCCGCCGGTTGCATCTACTAACATGTCGATGTTAGGTACAGGAGGATCATTTTTGTAGCAGCACCTATTCAAGTCTCTATGCAGCACCTGATCTATCCATTTTCCTCGTGTCTGAACTGTAACTGTTTAACCGACTTGGATCCAGGTATGACATGTAGATGATGGGTGACCAATCCAACATTTCTTCATATCTCCAAGAGAATATGTCCTGGTACTCTTTGAGAAGTTCCACGAGCTTCGTGCGTCTATATGTACATAAGGTTGAGCTGATGGAGATAGGCCTAGGAGATTCCTCAACGATTTCAATCTCATAAGTTGTGGACTTGGTGCCACCTTGCAGCTGTTGTGGAGCATCTAGCATTTATTCTTGTGTTTCATTGTTGTTGTAGCATTCCAGAGTCTGGGTAACAGTCTCCCCTGCTAATTTATAATGGCAGCGTCGGTATACCGTTTTCTATTTTGACTCGCCAAAAAAGTTCGTTCCCTCTTCGTGTGAACGTGGGTCGTGGCTTCATAGGATGGAGAAGAATGATTCGTCAGCAAAGATGCATCGTGGGTACTATCCCTCAATGATGCAAATCGGTCTTCAACCTGAATTGATGCCCACGTGGGGAGTGGTATGCAACGAACTTGTCTGATTCTTTCCGCAGAGCTTCTCCCGTATGTGCTGGTTTGGTTTCCCTTGAAGTCCGTCATTGTGGTAGGCTTCCGTACGACCTTGCCTGGGAGAACTTTGGATGTCTTGAGAGTAATCACATTCGAAGACGCTCATGTGTCGATAAGGGACGTTTTTAACTCTGAATCCTTGATGCGTGCAGTGATATGTAGGGCATGGTTGTGACCTTCCTCTGGTTAATTGCAGCAAAATGTCTCTGCGCGCTGATTCTTCGAGAGGTGTGAAAGTTCGCATAAACTTTCCTCTAGATAAACCGCTTCCCGATCCTACAACCTCTGGTTCATAGTGAAACTATTGACTTGAGGAGGATCGTTGTGGGGATCAGTCCCCAGTGTAGGAGTCTCCATGACAGGACTGCTCATATCTGATGTCGCTTCTTTGATCAGGTTCATGTAGGTCTGCACCGCTAAAGTACCTTCTCTGGTGCGTTGAATGCGTTCCTTGTTGGCTCCAGGGGCTGTCGCGGCTCTTATGGAAATCGATTAGTTAATTGTATTAAGAAAAGTGAGTACCTCTTTCTGAGTTGCGGCCATATCCGTTTGAGTCTTAGCAAGAACTTCCCGCTTCTCCATCAAGTCTGCAATGGTAATGGGAGATGGTCCTCCTCTCGTGCCTCCGGCTCCTCGTCTTGATGAAGGAGTGGAAGTTGCTGCTCTGGTGACTACCGGAGGAATTACACTTGAGGAGATGCCGGGATTCGAGGCTGCTCTGGCTCTGGTGATGGGAGGCGTTACACCTACTGGAATATCTCCTGCTCCGCTAGTGTTGGAGATAGAATTGATGGCTCCACGAGATGTATTGACCACGGTAGCTCCAATGACAGGTACATCGACACCGGGAGTGTTATCCACACTAGATCCATCAGAATTGATTGATGATCTAGACCTGAGTCCCACCATCTTGAAATGAATTGTTGATTGAATTGGTTTTAAGATCTACCCTTTTTGAAGTTGAGAAAATCGAATCGGATTTCGAAGAAATTGACCTTACGGCCGAGAGATCAACCTCCCACTGTGGTCGCCAATTGTTTATGGGTGAAAACTATTCCTGCTAATTTTGGTAATTTGGGTTGTGGATGAGGAATGAATCTAAACCTAAAACAAATGCACTACGCGGTGAGTGCTTGTAGATTCGAGAGATCAATCTGTGCAAGTCCGGCCTAAACCAAGAAATGGCCGTTCCAGACTTGTTTCGGTCACAAAGTGAAGGAGATGGGGTTGATATTAGGGAGGGAAGCGAAGAAGGTGTTGAGAATGTGAAGGTGTTGGTTATGCAGGACTTGTATCAGAAAGATGAACTGGATTGCAGGATGTAAGCTATCAGTTCTGGTGTTTGAATACGATTGTATCAACACTTGCTTCTGTTGTCTGGACTTGTGTTGTTGTTGAAAATAGGGCGGAGAACCTATTTATACAAGTCCTTTAGCCTAACCTTCATATCTCGGGGAAGTGGAGAAAGTGGAGTGATGGAGTAGTGGAGTAGTGTGTTGGTGTCACACGACCACGCTTTCCCACTTCCCCCATCATCACTAACCGTCCATGACTTCCTGACACGTTCTTGTGATGGCGCGTTGTGCGCTGCACGCTGTAAACCGCCAGATCAATACCCCAATATGTAACCCCCAGTTTGTGACATGATTGATGTCTCGAGTGTTTTTGAAAACATGTAGCATGTTGTTGTAGCTTGGCAAGTCAGGCTCGGGAAGCTTGCTAGCTTGGTGACCTTCGACGGTCGAGATTTTGCATCTTGAGAGGAGGGGAAACCGTTGATCGTTTCACCAGAAACCCTAATTAGCGCTCCTTACTAGAATCGTTGTAGAATTCTAGTACGGACTCCTATTTTGATGATCCGCCCATCCATTCCATACGGAAAAGAATTTCATATCTCCCAACGAGGGAATATTTAGGTTTTAAGCTCTTTCGAGAGGAGAAAACATCCCGAAAGCAAAACCCATGAAGGAAATTGATACTTGTGAAGTATCGTGTGTATACTATGCAGGTACTGCATTGAGTATATCCAACATGGTTTGGAAGTTACGCATGCAAACCCTTCCTTTACCGACCATATGGTGTGGTAGAGTGGTGAATGGTGATCACCATGACTCCGCACTGACTAATTAACTCCTGACCAGGGTTATATAACCGAGCTGGTGAAGTTGGACGGATGAGATGATCTTTAAGACACTCATCTGCGACACTTGGTGGAATTAGGGTTTCGAAGGAGGTGCGCAAGCACTGCTCTTCACCCTGACCGAAACCAGACTTAGGGAACTATCCTGGACTGGACGATCACACCTTCATGTATATGGCGTGACGGTTTAGGCGTTTATACCTACCGTCCCACAAAAACGTGATCTGGGCCACTCAATTCGTTCGGCGAAGTTGAGTGGTCGAGATCGAATTGAAACAGAAGATTAGTGCCGCAAAAGCCGTATCCCATACCAACTTCGGGCGGGCGTTCCAAAACGACCAAGCTTGGTCGGTCTTGGTCGACTGCTCCAACATGTAGGTGGTAGGCTGGTTTTCACGCCTATGTCTTACCGTCCCATGAAAACGCGATCTAAGCCACCCAATTCGTCCGGAGAAATCGAGTGGTTGAGATTGATTTGCAGCTTTGGAGGTGCGACCACGCATGTTGGAGCGGAAGATTTGGGGATAGCCAGGCATGGTATGCCTTGGCCGATTAGGTTAGGGGATAGACGGGTCCACGGTGGTCATGTCGACATGACCGGACCAGCTTTGATCTAATCTCGGACCCTCCATTCGTGCCGGATAAGATGGACGCTCGTGATTCAAAACCCAAATTTTTGGGTTTCAGAGTCGTGCGTCATGATCCATTCAGGCGCACGATTTGGAATGACCAACCGTGGTTGGTCCTGACCGATTAGTCAGGTATGTAGGCGGGCCTGCGGTGATTGTATTGACATACTCCGTGACCTTTGAATCTACATCTGCACCCTCCATCTATACATGCGAAGATGGATGGTTGAGGATGTTTTGCGACACATGTAATGTGCCGCAAACCCTAATTTAGGGTTTTCCATCCATACTGCTATGGTTTGGACGTTTTGGCAAGCTAGGCCAAGGGAGGCCGACCATGCGGGTTCCGCGTTGGTTCGGCAGGTATTCCATACCTGCTTGGGGGTGATGGACTCGATCTGGGCCATCCAATCAGGCTGGTGGAGTTGGATGGTCGTGATCATATCCATACTGATACGGTCAGTCTGGATGCTCAATCGGGCTAGTATAACACACCAAGAGGGGCTCAATCGGGCTAGTATAACACACCGAGAGTTCAGCCTGTACGGGTATTTCGTACATGGTTTCATTATAATGCTTGGAGGTTCGTGTTGCTCCGCTAAGAGCAACACTCAGTCGTCATGCCGCACTGATAATGAGTACAGGAAATACAAGGATGTTGCAAATTAATTAATAATGCTGGAAATTCACAGGGTATATAGGATTGTTTCTAATGCTCCAACCTGGATGAATGTCGTGTATTTTAGAATGGGATTGTTGCTACATGCTCCAACCTGGATGAATTTCGTGTATTTTAGAATGGGATTTTTGCCACATGCTCCATCCTAAGTCAATTAATAAAGTAAAGGAGTATTCATCACTCATTAATGGCCTTATCTTTTACAAGATGTTGGCGCATAATTTTTTGGCTTTTACAATATTAGCCTTAAATGAAAATCCACCATCAACAATTTGTTATCAATAGCTAAGTTCACAAAGGATAATAAGGTTTCTTTGGAATTCTTTGAATGGGGGTATGAAATCAAGTGTGTTAAAACAAGAAAGGTTTTAGCAGAAGGCAAAATTAAGAACAACTTATATCCTATGGAGGGTCTTACTTCATTTGCTTTGACTGCTACTACTTCAGATTCTACAAATAATTCTCTTTGGCACCGGAGGTTGGGACATACATCTGAGCTGATTCTTCACAAAATTGCTTCTACTTCATCCATTCAACTTACAAAAGCTGCAGACTGTTTATGTGAAGCCTATCAGATGGGTAAGAATCATAAACTCCCTTTTTCTTTATCCAAGAGAACAACAACAACTCCATTGAGTTTGATACATTGTAATATCTGGGGACCACCTCCAACAACTTCAAATTTGGGATTTAAATACTATATTCTTTTTATTGATGATTTCTCAAGGTTTAGATGGATTTACCCATTGAAGGATAGAACAGAATGTTTAGCTTGTTTTCAGCATTTCAAAGCTACAACTGTTAGAGTTGTTTTGACTATAGCTCTTACTAGACAATGGTCTATCAAATAGTTGGATATAAGTAATGCCTTTCTTCATGGCTTTCTGGAAGAAGATGTATATATGGTACAACCAAAAGGATAGGAAGATGAACAACGTCCAGATTATGTGTGTAAGCTTAAAATAAGCTTGTATGGACTCAAACAGGCTCCTAGAGCTTGGTTTGAGAGATTTTGTGGTTCTTTATTAGACTTTGGATTTTTTAGATCCACATTTGATCATTCTCTATTCATTTATCAATATGGAGACACAATGGCAGTTCTCTTCCTTTATGTGGATGATATCATCTTATCTTGTTCCTCATAGGATTTGTCTGAGAAGGTTATACAGTATCTTATGCAAATCTATCCAGTCAAAGATCTTGGTACTTTGAGTTACTTTCTGGGCATAGAAGCAGCATTTAAGAATAAATCTAAGCAACTTTTACTGACTCAGCAGAAGTATACAATTGAAATGTTGCAGAAGTATGATTTGATTGATTGCAAGCCTTCCAAGACTCCTGTTACTAAGGGACCAAGACTGTCAGTTTCTACTGGAATTCCTTTATCAGATGATACAATGTACATAAGCTTAGTTGGTGGACTACAATATCTCACAATGACAAGGACTGATATTAGTTATAGTGTTGACTATGTTGCACAGTTTATGCAGGCTCATACAGATGAACATTTATTACTGGCAAAAAGGATTTTGAGGTACTTGAAGGGTACATTAGGCTCAGGAGTATTGCTTTCTGTAGGAGATACTTCCTCTATATATGCTTACTCAGATTCTGATTGGGCTGGGTGCCCTGATACAAGGAGATCCACTTCAGGTATGTGTGTATTCTTGGGCTCCTCTCTTGTCTCTTGGTCCTCCAAGAAGCAACCAACAATTTCTAAGTCCTCAGCTGAAGCTGAATACAAATCATTGGCAGTTACTGCAGCTGAGGTAGTTTGGATATCATTCCTGCTGGATGAGCTTGGTATTTCTCATAACACTCCTTTTACTCTCAACTGTGATAATGTTTCTGCAAACAGCTTGGCCACAAATCCAGTTTTTCATGCAAGAACTAAACATATAGAAATAGATTACCATTTTATAAGAGAACTTGTTAGTTCTGGTTTCTTGAAGATTAGATATGTTAGTTCTTCACAACAGCTAGCTGATTTATTCACTAAAGGTTTAGTTCATTCTGTTTTTCTATATTTGACAAGCAAGCTTCTATGCTTGCACCAGTATCATCTTGAGGGGGATTGTAAGGATTCAGCTACTGAGTCAGCTGAATCAACAGAGTCAGACATAATCAGATAGTCATTGTAAGTGTGTGTTTCACACAAGTCCTGTAACTGTCATTAACAGCTTGTCTGTCTTGTATCTGTGTTAATACAATGTCAGTCTGTATTTAGTTGTCTTGTCTGTCTTGTATCTGTTTTAATACAGTGTCTGTCTGTATTTGTTTTCTAATGAAAAATCAATAAATATCTCATTCACCTTTTCTTTCGGTCGCTTTTTTTTTTCTTCAAAAAAACTAAAAAATGGCCGGTTTGAAATCTGTAATGTTTAACTTTGGTGGTTCACTCGGCTTACTGCTAGTAAGCTTTTAAGCTTTTTCCAATTGATTTTGCGTGTAGAAATATCTTGGTAATATGGTGTTAAAATAAATTGCCCCTTAACTATCATTAGAGGTCGACCTAGTATGGTCCCCCTCGGGAAAACTTAATCCATTGCAGACATATGTGGTCCTCTTCATTGTCTCAACTCTTTTTGCATCTATGACAATCATCATGATAAATTAAGATGCCAGAGATTTATCAATCTTGATTTATATTTTATCATTCCAATTTTCCGACCCAAAATTGATTGATTTAAATTGCATACCGATTGATTCTTCTAAAATGGAAAATAAAATATAATGATCATTATGGTGAAGGGTCACAATTATCAAGTTCCTAATATTTTAAACGTTCCAAATATCATATGGTTCGCATTTGTTTTGCATGAGCAATCGTAGTGCATTCTCTAATCAACCATTGAGCAAGTACTATGGAATATCTAGAGTCCACACAAGTACTGTTTGGTTGGAAACGATTTTCATTATATTCTCGGGAGAAACTTTGACTTTGTTAGAATATGAGTATTAAACTCAAAACCAATTGACAATAAGTGTAGAAGCTCAGGAAATTATAAACTGCAAGATCATAAATTAGGATCTTAAATTACCTCTTACCTCGACACAAATAATAGTCTGCTCAGGAGATTATAAACTGCAGGATCATAAATTAGGATCTTAAATTACCTCTTACCTCAACACAAATAATAGCCTGCTCTGATACCAAGTTAGAATATGAATATCCAACTCAAAACCAATTGACAATGAGTGAAGAGACCCAAAGGATTATAAATCGCAGGACTACCCATACAATATCAGACTAATAATCTCAACAGACTTGTCACTTTCTTGCTATGTAGAGAAGCAACATGTAGCTCCCATATGTAGTGCTTGCTCTTACTCTTGCATGGAACACGCTATAAGCTAATGTACTCCAGTCTCCAACTCTCTAAACCCTCACTAACTCTATTTTAAAACACATTATTATTGATAGTTTGGTACAGTTTAGGTACAAGATTTTGATTTCAGTTGTAGATTTAGTCTTCATTCATTTTCGACAAAAGAAATATCTCCACTTGTATCGAAAATTAATATTCTTTGAGTAAAATTCATCAGATTCATTATTAGCTGAACCATTGTTTTCAATTTTGACATAAAACAGACTAGATGACAAGTTATTCTTCAGTTTGAACAGACTAATAAAAGCTAAACAACTGTGATTGAGATTATGTAAATGGTATGAAGTCGCAATCGGGTATTTCTTAAGTTCTTTGTGTGTGATATAAGCGCATCTATTGACAATTTTTAACGTCTTGTTCATCCATTTGCCTAACTTCTTCCAAGGAAATAACCTCGTACCTACCATATTTGGACCTCACACTTCCCAAGTGATTTTTTTTTTAACCGGTGAATTCATGTTCAGACATCAGAGTTTACAAATTCTCGCTTAACGATTTTACTATTTTATCAGAAATATATTTTTTTTTTATTTTTTTTGACACGATCAGCGCGGGAATTGAATCCACAACCTATAGGTTGGGAACCTAATCCCTGTCTATTTTTGTCGCATTTTTAATATAAATTTTGGCACATTTTTAATCCTGGAAAAAAAAAAAAAAAAAGTGGAAACAGACACCCAATAGATTATGGAATGCTTCTTTTATTGAAGTACAACTATTTACAATTTACAACTGAAAATCTCAATATGATCAAAAACATTTGCAAATTGACCATTATATGGTATATCTAGCATCTACCATATAAAATACCAACACAGTTTGTTTTACTTGTAATCTACATTTTGTGGACTTTATGCCGAAGTCCCTTCAGCCCTGCACAATATAGAACTTAAATGGATAATTAGAGACTAAGTCTACATGTTTAAGAATTTCAATGAACCGACCAATTCGTGCAACCAGTTTCAACTCTTACTAGTCTACTATGCATCAATGTCACACACTTGGGAAGATCCTAAAACCATATACCCGTACATTTTCTATAAAAGAGTTCAAGAAACTATCAGACTGATGGGAAAAGCATCGGAGTCAAATCATGTAGTCTTGTTTGAGACATGTCTTGACAGTTATATATGCGAATTTGCGATTGATTTCGGCACTTCGACAAAATAATCTACTTTTTGTATAGTACTATGTGTAATTTACACCAATGGCGCATGCATTTAGCTAGCACTTATCCCCCATTAGGAATGTGTTAATGTCCATGTCTATGGCTACATGGTCAAATCCGAAATCAAGTTCCTCCACGCCAAAATCTTGATACTCAAACAACCAACCAAACCCATTCTCCACAGCCGATGAAGCCTCCCCAGCATTGTTGTAAGATTGTTCCGGTACCGGAAAATCCCACGACAGTGAATCAAGTAATGCTTCGTCGTCCCATGCCAACCTCATTATTGGGTCTTCCTCATGACTGTTGTCGGATGTTGATCCAGACTCATTACTTGAAGTACAATTTTCTGGTGGTGATGAACTCAAATTTTCCTCGGGGGATGACGATGACGTATGGACAACTACGCCAGCTTTTGCCATAGTCTCCTCGGACTCCGGTTGACCACCGGTAAACGGAGATGTTGTTGTCTTTAGTGTATCAGCTTCTTGCTTGTTAAGAGGTTCATGAGTGGCAGGATTAATTCCCATCTTAATAAGTTTTTTCTTTATGTGAGTGTTCCAATGGTTCTTTATTTCATTATCTGTCCTTCCCGGCAATCTTCCTGCAATTTTAGACCACCTACACAAACATTTAAAATGAGTTAAGATAAGGTACTAGTGTTAAAAAAATGAATCTACTGCAAAAGAAAGCAGGCTCAAATAAATTAAAGGAAATCAAATGTCAGCCAATGACTGATTTTACAAAAGTTAAAGTGGCATATAATAAAAAGAAATTGGTGCCAAAAATTCAACAAAAACCGGTCCGACTAAAGGTAAAGATATAAGAACAAAATACAATAATCACTAATCAATTTTATTGGAAATTGCTTTCACCAATAATTAACCATGTCATTAGTAAAAAATTAGGTTAAATTTTCCTTTTCTTAGAGATTCGTCCCAAAGGAATTATATTCATAAAATAAATATATACCGTTGGCCCTTAAGCAAACAGTCTAATATTACTTTCAGGGTTCAAGAATTCAAAATTTAAGTGCTCTTAGCTTAACCTCAATATCACATCATCTAAAAGAACATAATGCTTGGATTTTCAAAGAGATGCAATCAACAATTTAAATAACCCAAGTATAAACTGAAATTAACTTCGAGCTAAACTAACCTGTTACCCAGGCGAGCATGAAGATCAATAACCAACTGTTCTTCGTCTTCCGTAAGAAGACCTCGCTTCAAGTCCGGACGGAGATAATTAGTCCAGCGAAGACGACAACTCTTGCCACAACGAAGCAAACCAGCAAGTTTAGGAACAGCTCTCCAGCAACACTGACCATTGTTAAGTATGAAATTAACAAGCTTCTTGTCTTCTTCAGTTGTCCATGGTCCTTTCTTCACTCCAAGTTTGTCACAGCAAGGTTGTCTACCCATGATCACTCACTTTAGAACTGGTACAAGTTTTTTTTCTTTCTTAAGTTTTTCAAAGATGTTACCTCAACAACTCTCTCTTTAAGTTATAAGCAACACTACTTGATTGTTTAAAAATAGATTTCCCACCACTTACTTACCCACATATATATAAGCCTAGTTGTATGACAACACCTGTTAAATAAGGACTAGTAGCAGTGATAGGAAAAGGAAGAAAATATTATTCTTTTTGAGAGAGAAAGAGGTAGACAGAGTGTGATGAGAGACTCAGGAAAGGTACTTTGGAACAACAGTCTCCTGTTCATATGTGTTTGTTTTACTTTTTTTTAATGTTGATAAACTTGTTTTATGATTGTTAAGTTAGTGATACAATCAACCCCGTGTAACAGTAATTCTTAATAATACGAAAAATTAAAAAGTCCTGGCTAGTTCACTAACTGTCAAAATTTTCAGATTCTTTTTGTGGTGCAATCGTACTATAGTTTGGTTGTGAAAATCATATACGATTAAGCTTGCTAACCACCATCAGATGTGTTGTTACACGCCACCATCATGTTGGAAATTTTGGGTATAAAACAGAGATGATAACACTAAAAGAAATTGTTGTTGTACTCAAAAGCTTTCAAGGCTCGGGTGATTTCTTTTAGACGATTATTTCTACCCTCCCAATATAAATTGGCGATTGCAACAGGTATGCGAAATAATGCCTTCAGATACAATGAAAGCCCTACAACAGGAAATTGGATTCAAGGTTTGCACCCCTTGACCCAACCAAGAACACATGAGAGAGATTTCTGATGATGCTTTAGATGGAGAGAAAACATTGAATTCATTCTCAAGAATGGGAGAATTCCTTCACTACTTATAGGGTTATTCATGCCTATTGGAGATGCCTCTTCACTTCCAAAAGACACATAAGGTGTCTGTTGGGAATGGTTGTGTCATTTATGAACCATCACACCTATTAGAGGTGTCCCTTCATCTCCAACTAACATCCATTGTGTTTATCCAACACAGAACACTTCCCCATCATAGTGACAAACCAAAAACGAAAACAGTTTTATTTTCTAAGTTATTGAAAATATCCAACACATCATTAAGGCCCGCTTTGGCTAAAGTTGAATATCTATCAGCAAAAAAATTAAATTGTGAAAAAAATTAAGTTGAGCACAATTAAAGTCATTTTTTATTTAAACTGAAACTGATAACTTTTTTATTTAAACTGAAACTGATAAATTGACCGAGGAATCATCTATGTGAAAAAATCTCGTGTGAATAGGATGGTGCCATTAACCACCATTTAATGGCTCCCTTGTTTATTATTGGATTCTCTCACAAAACTCTAGAACCACCGGGAACGCAAGTTATCTCAATGTTTTACGGTGAGGCCATAAGACTTGATTTCTCCAATAGTGGGTCTATAATTATTTGTATCTATCCTGACATAAGACGTCAATTACAAAAGGGAGCGTAGCGTTCTGTCATAAATAGTAACTAATATGGAATGATTAGTCAGTAAGTAACATTACTTGTGCCATGATGGTCAATAAGTGCTATACTTACAAGTAAGAACAAATTATTATTGGACAAAGATTTAAACTTCTAATTCTTAATTGTGTTTTATTCTAACTAACTAACACATTTTTTATTGTTTAGTTAATAGTATTTTGTACTAATGATGCATGAGAATATGAGATGTAAGTTTGGCATTAATGAGTTACATCACAATATCGTCATCAGTCATCAGCATATGATTGAGTACTCGCCAATACTACTGGAGTTGTTTAGTTACCTAAATTTATCTTACCTAGCTGCGTAGCCTAGGGCATTATTTCAAAGTTGCTGCGACATCCTGGCCCAGAAGGATGACATGGTAGATCATCTAACTTTCTAAAAAGGTAAGGGATTCGCGGCCGTGTTGTAAACCTTTTACTATTTGCATGTCCTCTAGCTAGACCCTTCTAATTTGCATCATTTTGGCCAGATAATGCCATTATGTCCACGCCCACCGCCCCACCGAAGCATTTATAAGTTTCGGATTTTCAACAGGTGTATTTCGTAGGGTTGCCCCCTATTGCACCAGTGAAAAACACAAGAGGGCAAGTCACAGAGCACGTTTAGTGTTTTCCTAAAATCAAATCCTCTGCACCCCGACGGCATAATTTTTTTTATTTTTTATTTTTTTTCAGCGGGAATTGAACACAGTACAATGTGTTACAGAGTGTTTTGAAGCTCATTTTGGTCGAAGTTAAAGTAGTTTTCTGAACCTTATATTTAAGCTTTGAATGCGAAATTTGAAAGAAAAAAAAAACTTCATGTCGATGAGGTTACAAAAGTGGTGTTACGGCATACTTGATCATCATCATAAATGTAGCGACAACAGTAACCCCAGGACCCAGCTATACATGATGCAACATCATCGTAATGGAACCGTCATAAGAAATTGTCTGTCCATCAAATTCCAGATAAAAAATGGGGGAAGAAATGGAAGAGACACTAATTGTGTTGGAGAATTGACTCATTACCTTCGACTTTCTAAGAGGATTTGAAACCCTTCGAAAATGTCAGAAAGCTTTTTGCGATGTGGTCTATTATCCATCTAATCTGTCACTAATTATGGACGCGTTTCAGCTTACTAGGTATAGAGGAGTTTGGCCGACAGTTTAAAAACTAATATTTGGAAACCGACCACCAACACGAAACAACAAAGTACCTCTCCCAAATCATTTCTTATATTCTTCTCTCTATCGAAATGTATCCTAATGATAGCAATTCTTTTCCTTTTCTCGGTTGATTTGATGAGATTTTCTAGGATAAGGAATTTGCTAAATTCAATACCCATGATGGAAAACCCCGTAGAAAAATTTGCCATCACATTGCCGTATATTTGTCCATTTCAATGGCACATTTTTTTTTTTTTACAATTAACTTAAAATTACGTCCCAATAAAAAAAAAAAAAGGAATGGTAAACCTGGTCACGTAAACGTTGCTTGCATTGTCAACACTAAGTATGTACATCATTTATAAGTAAAATGACTGAAAAGGAATCTCCAGACATGACATTTTCTAAGTTACTGTAACTGAGCTAACAATTCATTATTCATGTATACCGAAAGGGAAGACGTCAATTTTCAAGTATTATAGGTTAATTAGTTGAGCTTACTTTGGCCAGGCCTTGGACCCTGACTTTTAACAAACCCCAAACCTAATTTACATGGAAAAACTTACATGGTTATAATTTTCACGACCTGAATCCAACTGATTTTGACAATCTAATTTTGCACTTACGTATGCATACGTGATAAAGAAAGGCCAAAATTACTTTCTAATTAAAAAAACAAATCAAAATCAAGAATATATTGAAAAATCAAAAATTCAATCTTTTCCAAAATCAATCAAGAGTTCTGGCCAATGCGAATGTACCAGAGACAATGATGAATGATGGTCTCTCTATCTACTATCTTTTCCTTGGGTTTCTTTTTCTTTCCTTTTAGGGTTGGTGAGATGCGAAAAAGTACCCAGGTATCTGACGGGTCTGAAAACTGGATAACATAAGTAGGTCCAGTGTTTTGGGTGGACAGTGTCTAATCGTGACGCTTCTTGTAGTGTCATTGCACGCATGAGCCCTCCACTATTACACTACCTGACTACCACATATACACGCCCCAGCTGCCTGCTTAATAGGAACAGTGAATCCGTGAAATCTATGAATTTTACGCAAATTATGCTTTCCCGTCCATTTCTTGCATTGCTATCATTATAGGCTACACTACGGTTAGAACAGAACAAGTAGTTGAACACAAAGTCGAGCTTGCACAAGGCATATCTACCTGTGCACAACTCTCACTAAAATATGAGAAAGTAGGCTGCTGCCAGCGGCAGGGGTACTACTATGAAGGTAAGAAAGCAGCCACACTTGGGTCGTTAAAAATTAGAAGTGGACGGGAGAAACCAAGCTACTTTTCAAAGCAGCAGGTATACGAGTGGTTATAAGTAACATCTGAACACTATAGGCAGAGATCCTCTAGCGTACAAGAAATTCATTTCCTACTTGGACAAAACTCCAAAAGATTTAATACCAGGTTGTTGAGCAGTCAACGGTCTTTATCAACAAAGCTATGTCAGCAGCCAAGGCAGCTCAAAAATCCCCTCTAATGAAAGCAGAAGAGGACGGAACTTTCGCCTACACCAATCTAACAGACATGATATCTCTTTGCAATATACATTAACCATCAGTGGCAAGTCAATCATCTAGGTGAGGCAGGCAGTGGAAAATAAAGAGATTTGGTGGAAGCAAAATATTCTGACATTTTGAAATATCAAGTCTGCAGGGTATGTAGGATCATAACTTGGGACTTTCTGAAGTGACGTCCCAGTTCCATCACAAAGCTACACCACCTTAGATCCAACTCTAATTGAGGTGAAAAACTACCTCAAAACTAGAGAAGGGGAATATCTAATATGACATAGTTCTGTCCAAAATAGAGCCAAAACAATAGCGAGAAGAGCGAGCCATGGTCGCATTCATTTTCACAGTTCACTTGGAAAAAACCACTGTAGTACATTAAAAGGACTAAGGGAAGATAAGACCATGATGTGGAACCCTCCACCATTCACAATAATAAAATTGGTTCTCACACGGAAGTAGAAACAAACAACTAACCCTTTACTACTAGTAGATTCTTACTGTTTAAAGCAAATGTTTGTTATATCAACTAATACCAGTTTCAAATATGTATTGCTACTAATTTAATTCACAAATGTCTAAATCATTTGTCGTAAACCTAGTATGAGGGTGCAAGCAACTGACAGTAGTCACACTTGGACATCAGGAGAAACAAAGAAAATGAACAAATACATGTAGCCAGTATAATCAGGATAAGCTCTAATCTCTACCAACTTGTACAATGAACCGAGTGGAAACCCCCACATGTTGTTTACTTACTGAGGTCCTGCAAATTTGCTCATCATCTTAGCAATGATAGGGGCCACTCTGGGGTTTGATTGATGCTTTGCGATGTTTGCAGGGTTTTTCATCACTGTGAGAAAACATAATAGATTTTAAAAGTGAGTACCCAGACACCCATATTGTCGATCAGAAAGAAAACATATTCAAATTATGAAATCTAAACAAGGGCAGAAAACAAAAAATTCTGGACCATTTAATAACAAACAACAAGGGACGCGCTTGGGTTTCACAGTCGACATAGGGATATGCTATTTGGAAATGCAAAATACTCCTGCTTCAAGTTGGAGATCTTATCTTAAACACTTAAAGGTTCAGCTATTAACAGATGCCTAAAGTTTTAAATACAACGCGTCCCAAACCACATTCATTTAAGAAAATTTAGAACGATAGGGTCAGCAATTCCACAGATTACATTCTCTCATATACACCTAGTCAGTAGTCACTCATACATATGATTCTGGAAGGACCATCCAAGACAAAAAAATAACCAGCTCGAAGAAATGAAAGCAATTTAAGGTGAATCAGAACATACCATCTTGAAGAGCAGCCATAACTTCTGGATCTTTGAATGCAGCCATTAGTTCAGGATCCTGCATGCAATGATAACAATAAAACCCACTTGTTAATAACTAATGTTGGAAGTAAAAACATGAATGTAAATATTTATTGTACATATACAGCATTCGAGAACATGTATATTATAAATATTCACCGTGATAACTAAATTGACAACAATTCTTACATTTAGAATTTTTGACATATCAGGCATTCCACCTGCACCCATTCCAGGCATTCCTCCAGGAGCACTACCTCCACCCATTCCAGGCATTCCGCTTCCTGCCATTCCAGCAGGCATTCCACCTCCAAAACCTCCAGGCATACCACCTGGGAATCCTCCGGGCATGCCACCTGGGAATCCTCCAGGCATTCCAGGGAACCCGCCAGGCATGCCACCAGGGAACCCGCCAGGCATGCCTCCAGGGAACCCACTCGATGATGATTGTTCTCGCTTCTTAGCCTTCTCATATGCAGCCTGTGGAGGACCAACAACACATCAGCAACAGATTTATTCATGTAAAACATAAATAGTGGATGTAAAAATATTACTGACCTGAGCCTCAGCTTTGCGACGTTGTCTTTCACGTTCTACCTTCCTCTCCTCTTTCTCTTTGCGTAAGCGGTCGTACTTTCGACGGTGTTCTTCAATCTTGTGTGCATTAGGTTCAACCTGTGTAATAAACAGCTTAAAGTGAGAGGAATGCAAATAAAAACAGATACTTATTCATGATTGTGAAGGAATAGTCCCACATTGCTAATATCCTCCAACTCAAAACCAATTGGTAATGAGTGGAGTGACCCCCCAGACAATGTGGGACTAATAACCACAACAATCATGGACAACTGGAAAAGTTGTCACCTTCTTCAGTACAGCATGGATCTCTTCATCATAATCAATCTTTGAGGCAACATGAAGATCCTTAGCAGCTTCTTCCCACTGCCCAAGCATGGCCTTAGCCATACCGCGAGACTTGTAGCCTTTAGCAGAATCAGGATTAATCTGAACCAAAAAAAAAAAAAAAAAAGTTACAGTAACATATATGAATATGAGCAAGGTAAACTATACGTAGTAGTAGAAAAATGCAGCAGCCAGCATGCACTGATCCATGGAATTACCAAGTATGCAGGAACAACAAATGTGTGTTAGAAGTACCAAACAATATTTATCTAACTTTTTATAACTATAACGAAAGCGTCATGTAAATGTCTACATTTATGGCTACAAGACCGTAAGCAATAGGGGATGATGCGATTTAAGCATGACATGCACTGATCAATGATTAACAAGTATGCAGGAACATCATATGTGTGTTAGAAGTAACAAATAATATTTATCGAACTCTTTTTAACTATAACGCATGCGTCATGTACATGTCTACATTTTTGGCTGCAAGACCGTAAGCAATGGGGGATGATGCAATTTAAGCATGACCGCAAATCATCAAATAAAGATAACATAGAAATAATGGACAAAATCCATAATTCGTACATTTCTAGCTGTTCACTATATGTAGTTACTTTCGATGTCCAGCAGATGTCTAAATTAAAACCCGAAACAAAAATATACCAGGTTATTCAATTTACCTCAAGAGCAGCACTGGCATCTCGAATAGCGGCGTTGGGTTTCTTCATTTTGATAAACACAGTAGCTGCACAAGAATCCATACAACAACCATTAAGTAACAAACAGAAGAAGAATAAAAAAATAAAAAAACAGTAACAAGCTTTGAATTACAAGACAATTGAAAACACAAATTACCTCTAGTTGCATACATGATAGCAGATGTTGGGTTCAGCATAATCGCCTCTGTAAGATGCTCAACTGCTTCATCTAGCTTACCTAGTTAAAACAAACAAGAAATACACTCAAATTCCACATGATAAAACTTCATGATCCAGAGAACTCATCAACACAAAATCCCCTCCAAGGCTCCAATGAAAAGAAAACAAGATAAGATTACAAAATTTCAATTACAATTACAATTACATATTGATAGATAACATTACATATAATGCTTCAAAACAAAAGAAGAAAAAAAAAACATTATGTAGACATATATTAATTTTTCGCTTTTTGTAGTATGCTAGCTATGAGATCAACAAACATAATCTATATACCTTCCGAAATTGCTTCCATTGCCTGTCCTTTAGCACTTTGTGAAGCTTCCCGGTTTTCATCAGTAACCTCGACAGATGAATCTCCCATCTGCAGTACCAAATTATACAACATTAATCAGCACAACAAATCTAGAATTACATAACTCAACGTTCACTAAACAAGTTATACCTTCTGGGGAGAATCATTATCAGGTTCAACAACATCTCCTTCAAGTTCAATATCAGATTCAACTACTTCATCACTTTGATATTCTTCTTCTTTAGGTTTAGTTGTTTCTTCTTCTTCTTCTTCAGTATCCTCATCATCACTCTCATCCATCATTCCACTTTTCTGTTTACACACATTTCTAGGTTTTAGCATATCAACAAAAAAAGTACACAAAAATCACATATCTAGGGTTTAAAAACAAAGACAATACCGATTCATAATGTTTTTCTCCAGATTTATAAGCTGAAGCAGGTAAATTAGCACCAAGACTGCATCATACAAGATTTATTAAGATAAAGATTAAACAGAGATTTCAAAGAAAGAATTAGGGTTTTAACGATTGAGATTAGGATTCTATTTACCTTTCTAGATAATCTCTGAAGAAAGAAAGAGAAGGATCGCTAAGAAGAGATGGATTAGATTTGCATTGATTGATAAAGAGTTTCAACTGATCTAACTTTGCTGATTCCATTGATTAGTTTTTCTTCTTCTTGTTGAAGAAAACTCGAGAGTGAAAAAGAAAAGAGGTGAAGTGTGAGGAGTACAACAAGATTCTCTTTGTTTGGTAAAACTGTGGGTCAAAGTTTATTCTTCGGTTTTTCTTGGACGGCAAATAATGAGATAACGATCGTGAAATGGCTTTTGCGTTGGGCAGGTAGGTTCTAGCATGAGAATGAGATAGGATCCTTTTCACCTCTTACGTGGCAATCTCATCGGACATGGATAATAATGTCCCGTTATTAAGTGACCTTTTTGATTTTGAACTTTGTCCTATTAATAAGTGACGTATATCACTAAACAATGAGATATTTCTAAAATTATCTTTTTAGTTAATTATAAAAAATATAAGAAATATGCATAATTTGATAGACATGTTTATATTCGTTACATATGTGTTTTAAAATGCTTTTTCAATGGTATGAAGTTTGCGAACATCCGTGGAGTAGTTTGAGAGATAAATCATTTCTAAATTTCACTAGTTATTATCCATAAGGGTATAATTGTAAAAAATGCTTAAAGGTACTCTTTTTCTTGGTTGCCTTAAAAAATGTGCAAACTTAAACTTGGTCACTTAATAGTGGGACGGATGGAGTAATATTCAGAAGAGTCATGTTATCCCCTGCTCTCTTTTTTTTCTTTTTCTTTTTGAAAATAAGAAATATATTGCAGAAAGCCTCTATTAATCTTCAGATTCAGTCTCATTTGAGACTAACTCGATCATGATGAGTAGCTCGTCCAATGGCTGAATCTCTTGGATTAACACCGACAGTACAAGTTACAGAGTTGTTATTATTGATTGAAATTATATATATCATAAGCTTTGACAGTGTCAAAAGCGATTGCAGGAATTAAAAAGATAAGTGCATGACTACTCCAAGAAGCTGCGTCTTGATTTTTCCTTCCCTGTTTTGCCAGCAAGTCTGCTACCTTGTTTGCTCTTCTATCTACATATTGAAAACCTAAAAAAGAAAATAGTTGTGCTACTAATACTATAACTTCCTCCAAAATAGCTATGCGTTGCCAATTGATTGTTGATTCTGTAGGACCAGAATATCGCCACAACGATATTCTCGCGATGGAAACGACACTTCTGCGAGAAACCCAAACATTTCTACAAGTATTAACAACACTTTGACGAGAACGTCGCAAGATTCTTCAACGACATTTGGCGAGTGTCACAAAAGAGTGATATAACGGTTAACGACTGAAGATATATGAGAAGAATAAGTCTGCTTCACGATGGTTACAAAGTTGGCGATGGTGAAGACTAAAGTTATGGCGATGAGATTGCAGAGTAGATCCGAATTAAGGGGAAATCTTAGCTGTCTTCCACTATGTATTTTATCAGGCCTTTGACTTGTTAAGTTTATCCTGAACATGTAAAATTGAACTTACGTTTTCAATATCTATTTTGTGAGTTCCACTTGAAGTGATCAGACAATCTGTAAGACTGGTACAAATGTTGGAAATGTGTTTTCTCTCTATAAATAAATATTTGCTCAGTTAACTGTGATTGTAACCTTATTTACGTTACATATATATTTGCTCAGTTAACTTGGTAGTTGCTCACGTTGTTCTTTGTCCCAATTTTAAGTAGGAGCTTTTATCTCTCCTGAAATATCTTCCTTTGGTCAATTACTTGAACTTATAAGAGTGTTGGAGGTCGTTAAATTATATCAGTTTGATACGTGGATATCTTTTAATTGTCGTTGGTTTTGGGGTGGCAAATTGCAGCAGTATCATATCCATCTAGTGGCATATATAACCACTAGATTTGTCTAACTGATTTTGGAAGTGATCTGTTTGCTACAAAAATACTTGTTTAATTTCCCACAATTCTTTGTAATAGGTGGGGGAAAAATTATCAGAATTAATTAGTGAGCAGGGCAGGTGGCAAGCTGAACTTGCGCAAGTTTCAATCGAGTTGATATCGGTGAGTAACAAAAGAACTTAATTTTTGAGTTAATTGTAGTTTTCATCCCCTTGTTATGTTTCATTTGTTTTATCAGGCCTTTGACTTGTTAAGTTTATCCTGAACATGTACAATAGAACTTACGTTTTCAATATCTATTTTGTGAGTTCCACTTGAAGTGATCAGACAATCTGTAATACTGGTACAAATGTTGGAATGTGTTTTCTCTCTATAAATAAATATTAGAACATTCTTAGGTTCTCTGTTGTCGATTCTGAATCATGATGACATTATTTCTTATCTCAAGTTAAGGGTAAAAACTTGGCTGAACTTTCTGACAAGGATCTTTCGTTTCTTAAGTTGTACATATGCATTGTCTGTTTGGATTGGTGGAAATCTTGTAATTCACCCGGTCTATTCGGATTAGGTAGATTTAAAATTGAGACCGAGTTCTTCCACATTACGCAACCTCTAACATTGAGTGGAGGAAGCATTGAATTTTAAAATGTACACTTTGGGTAACTACTCCATATGCCGTCAAATTTAGAGCTGGTAAACGGGAGGGTTAACCCGTGAACCCGCAAGTTTAACCCGTTACGGGCACGGGTTGAAGAAACGACCACCCGTGAAGAATTTCAACCCGCGGGTTTAGACCCGTGTAACCCGTAACGGGCCAGCCTCGGCCCGCCCGTTTTCCATCTCTAATCTCCACCTAGTTGATATACTGCTCGCGAGAATCTTTCATCAGAAATTATTTGATAGAATAATGGGAGTTTTGGGTCATAGAGAGGAAGGGGAAGACCAGCTTCAAGTTGTCCTAGCGATACTATGATTTTTTCGCGAGAACATTGATCATCAGTAAATAATTTTAGAGAAATTTCAGATCTAGAATCATGATCTGGAATTAAAGACAAGTTAAAACCTTTGATTCCGAGTTTCTCGCGCATTTCATTGAAGGCATTCAAGTTTTTATCACCAGCAGCAACCATCTTTGAGTATGGGAACGAAAGGAAAGGTTGAAAAGAAGAAAGAAATTACAGCAGTAGCAGAAGCGCAATTCGCGGAAGAACAGTAAGATTTGCAGAGAAGGAGCGGAGAATGAAGAAGAAAGTAAAAGAGAAAAAGATAAGAATGAGAAGAGTATTTAAAGAAGAAGAAATTTCTCGAAGAAGGTGATAGTAATTAATGCCAAGAAAAGACGTGGGTGGTCAAATCGCTTCGGTTAGAGGAGACGTGTCAAAAATTTATTTGAAGAAAAGATTCGTGAAGACAGCTGGCGAAGGACGGAGAAATCTGAAAAGATAAGCAATTATGACATATTAGATTCTCATATCTTATCTTCTTCGCAGAAAAGACATGAGAAGAGGCAAGATGTAGGACCAGAATATCACCACAACGATATTCTCGCGATGGAAACGACACTTCTGCGAGAAACCCAAACATTTCTACAAGTATTAACAACACTTTGACGAGAACATCGCAAGATTCTTCAACGACATTTGGCGAGTGTCACAAAAGAGTGATATGACGGTTAACGACTGAAGATATATGAGAAGAATAAGTCTGCTTCATGATGGTTACAAAGTTGGCGATGGTGAAGACTAAAGTTATGGCGATGAGATTGCAGAGTAGATCCGAATTAAGGGGAAATCTTAGTTGTCTTCCACTATGTATTTTCCTATATAAAGGGTTTGACTAAATCCAGAAAAGGATGATGTATTTTTTGAGAGCTGAGAGAATTTTGAGGAGAGAGAAACTCCAGAAAGAAAGTTGTACTTCTGAGTTTTGATATTTCTTGTAAATCTTCCTGAAATTGAATTAATAAAAGTGTTGTTGTTCATCCACAATTATGACTTAGTTTTCATAGATTCTTGACAAGGGTGTAGTGTGGGAAATCCTGCAACTACAGATTCCTTGCCTTGTAGATACCAAATTGTAGCTTGATTGTCCCCTTCTATCACCAGATTATGAACATTATATGTGTTGGCCCATTTAGTAGCTTGTAGCAAAGCTACAGCTTCTGTTGCTTCTGCTGCTTCAGCTGAGCATGTCATGCATCTTCCCATTTCAGCTGCTTGAAAAGTTTCGGTCCAATTTCGTAAAATAAAGCCATAAACAGCATCAGTAATTTCATATATACAGGATGCATCGCAGTTTATTCTATATGTGTTTGTGACTGGTAATTCCCAAACAATATTTGGTTTTTGTTTCCTGCAATCTGTTGTTGTCTTCCTAGCTAGGTTAGCAGGGTGACAATAAGCATAGTGTCTAGAGATATCTAAGGCCAGTTATTCTGGTGACCTAGTTTTGTTTTCAAACACTCTAAGGCACTTTTTTTTACAAATAAACCAACATTTGGTAGCTGCAAGTGCCATAGAAACTGTGTTCATATCTTTTGTTCTCCATTCATTGTATTTGTCTAGGAAGGTCTTAGCAGAAGTATTAGAGTGTGAGAGTACTCCCTGTATAGGCATAGGATATTAATTCCAGATAGCATTAGCATAGTCACAATCAAAAAATAAGTGATAAACAGATTCCACAGCAGTTTGGCAGATATCACATTTGTTGTTCACATCCAAAACTGTACCCAACTTCTGATTAGTTGGTAGTGCATCTTGTAGGCACTTCCAGATGAATGGATTTATTCTTTGTAAAGTTTCCATGCTCCATAAACCTCTCCAAAACTTTTTGGATGAGTTAGAGACCTGATTGGAGGGATTTAAGAGTTTAGAATACAGTGACTTAACATATAATTCTCCATTTTTTGTCAGAGTCCATCTTAGTTTATCAGTCTTCTGAGTTCCTTCTTTTGTTGTGTAGAGTTTGAAGTTCATAATTTCCTGCACTGCAGAGTTATCAAAAATAGATTGTAATGTGTACATGTTCTACTTTTTAGTGTCTGAGTTGATTAACTCAGACACAAGTGTTATATTGGTGTTTATTCTAGTAACAGAGTTAGCTATAAGATCTCTTTCCTAGCTAGAAGCCACCTATCCTCCCATATGTTTATAGAGGTTCCATCACCCACTTCCTAGATGTTATATTTTTTAATATGTTCAATACCTTGTAGGATACACTTCCATATCCAAGAGGACTTAGATTTTTTCTTAGAGTGTAGAGCTCCTGATTTTTTGAAATATTTACCTTTTAGTATTTTTGCCCACAAGTCATCCGGTCGACTAACTAATCTCCAATCTAGCCTACTAATCATTGCCTGATTTACCTTGTTTGTTGTTTTAAAGCATGGTCCTCCACGTTCTATTGGATTGCATAAGAAGTCAAAAGATTTTATGTATATTCCTTTGGCATTTGTGTGTTTACCCCACCAGAATCCCTTTGAACATCATTTATTCTTTTAGTTGTTTTTTTAGGCGGGACAAAACAACCCACGTTGAAGACAAGCATGCTAGAAAGAATTTATTTGTTCAACATAATTTTACTTGGTTGAGACAGTATTTTTCTAAGCCATGTTTTAATTCTTTGTTCCATTTTGTCTATGATATTGTCGAAGGTTTTCAATTTTGACCTATCTATAAAGAGTGAAACTCCTAGGTGGGTGTCTTTTATACTGATCTTTTTGATTTTCATCAATCTGGTGTTAGTTTAATACATCTAACCTTTTTTTTTATCTCCAGATAGCACAGCAGACGCGAAAGAACTTCCATACATAAAATGAATAGATAAGGGGACAATGGATCCCCTTGTTGTATGCCTCTAGTAGGTTTAAATTCATCACAGGGGTTCCCATTAAGTAAAACAACAATAGATGAGGTAGATATACACTGGTATATAAGTGCACACCAATCCTTCGAATAACCAAAAGCTTTTAGTGTTTTAATTAAAAAGTTCCATTTTACCTTGTCGAATTCCTTCAACATTATTTTAAGTCATGTATTGCCTGTTTTCTTTATACTTTTTTTCATTGAATGCATAATTTCATGAGTGACAATGATGTTATCAAAAATCTTCCTAGAAGAGAGAAAAGTTGATTGAAGAGGTGATATGATTTTTTTCTAATGGTTTCTTAAATCTTTTAGTCATCAGCTTTGCAGTTATTTTGTAAGGAGTGTTGCACAGACCTATTGGTCTGAAGTCAGCTGGTGATTTTGGATTTCTTATTTTAGGAATTATAAAATAAGAAGGTTTTATTAAGATTGCTATGTAAGTTTTTGTTTTAAAAAAAATCTTGCACTACTGCCACCAGTTGAGGCCCTACCACATCCCAACCGTGTTTGAAAAAGCTAACCGGGAAACCATCCGGTCCTGGCGCTTTGTTAGATTTAAGTTTCCTTACCACTTCTCATATTTCATCTGAGGATGGAATTTCTGTTAAAGCAATGTTTTCTTCTGGAGAGATACATTTATTAATATGAGAAAAAATTTCCTCCTCTGAATCATTACATGTTTCAAAGAAGAGGTCTGAGAAGTATAAAGTCAGAACATCTCGTACTTATATTCTCGAAGAGACCACATTATTGTCTTTATCTTGGATGCAAACTATGTTGTTTCTTTTCCTACTTTTCAAAGTAGTTAAGCGGGAAAAAAATGTGTTTCTTTCCCCTAAAGCTATAGTATTATTCCTTGACTTTTGTTTTGCAATTTCCTCTTGAGAGTCATAGAGGGATTCAAGTTCTAATATTCTTATTATTTGGTTTGTGTTATGTGTTATGTGTTGTATTATGTTTTGCTTCTAAGTTCTCAATAGATTTTAATAGGATTTTAATTTTTGTATTTGGTTTTCCAAAAACATCTCTTTTCCAAGTTATGAGATTCTCCCCTAAGAGCAACCGCAGTGGTACAACCAAAACCAAAGACCAAAAACTAAAAAAAAAAATTGGGTTTAGTCTGTGGTGCTAGGCTACGGTAGTGGAGTTTATTTAGTCGAGCGTAAATATAACACTCTTTTTTGTGGGGCGTGGGTATAATGGACGCTTGAATGGGGCGTATATTAAAATGACGCCCGTTGTGGGACGGAGATATAACCACCGCCCGGTGTGGGACGGATGTGTAATTAACGCCCCACAAATGAACGGAACTAATATATACGCCTGATGGGGAGAGAATTATACCCACACATATAGTCAGGAGGACATTATAACTTCGCCCAGCTGTCACACGTACAACTCGTTTGTGTGCAGGCGTTAAAACCTAACTGATAGCCTTCGAGGATCTTCTCCTATTTTCTATCTACTTCTTTTCTACCGCCTCATCAAAACAACACATCTTTACTGGTTTTCTCCCATTCTCAAATAACAACAAGATAAAAAAAATAAAAATTAACCTTACCTTTCGGTTTTCATGAGAGGTATGTTTGTTCTCTTTATCTCTTCAACTTTCTCTTTCTCTATATTGTAGTAAAATTTATGATTTAGTTTTAATTTGTAAATTAGGTTTTACAAAGTTGGGTTTTAAAGAATTGATATGAATATGGAAATCTTAAATAAAATTGCATATGTGTGTTTTATGTTTGTAGAGATGAATCTGTGTGTTGTATGTGAAATAGACCATATTTGGTGTTTATGTAAATTAGGTTAAAGGAAGTTTTAAAATTTTCATAAACACGGAGAAGACCTAATTTGTGAATATGTGTTTTGAAAATTTGTGGTTATGTAACTTATTTGTGTTATATATGTAGAAGACCTATTTTGTATGTATGTAAATAGGGTTAAAAACAATTGATTTTGTATTGATTTTTATTGAATTTTGAAGTGATTAATTTGAGTTGTTTTTTGGTGTTTATGTAAATTAGGTTAAAAAAAAAATTAAAATTTTGACAAACATGTACAAGGCCTAATATGTGGGTTGTATAGATGAATATGTGTTTTGAAAATTCTTGGTTATGTAATAATTGCGTGTTATATATGTAGAAGAGCTAATTTGTATGTATGCAAATAAGGTTAAAAACAATTAACTATTTATGGATTTTTATTGAATTTGAAGTGAATAATTTGAGTTATTTTTTGGTTTATTTTGTGTGTTTCTAATATGTTCAAAATACATGTAGAGGATTTAATTTGTGATTATGGAATTATAGAATTTGGAATTAATATAATTTGTGTTTAATGAATTATAGAATTTGGAATATAAATGTTTATGGACTTATAAAAATATGGACGTATGATGAAGTTTTGTTGGGTTAAATATATGTGTATTTTGGTGTGAGTGTTGGTCTTTTAATTATGAAATTTCATTTATCGTGTGTGTGCATAGATGTTGAGCAAATTAACATCGAGGTTCAATGGTCGCTAAAAGACGAACAAAAGACAAAAATCTATAGCCGAGGAGGATTATAACTTAATCTCTACTGGTAAAATTAAGGAGGTTGATGTTCCTGGGTTAAGGAGGAGGTTTCCTACACTGGAAGATGATAACCAACACTCTTCTATGGACATCACATTTGCAAAGAATCAAAAATTGAAGTTTCACCATCATGGTTCCCTGGCATCGGTAATTAATCACTTTAAGTTTATTTGTGAACACAGTCTTAGAGTTAAATATATTATTGAAAGAGCGGGATGGGGAAGTTTATTGAGCATAGAATGTAGTGAAACCCAACATTTCGTGGTTGATTATATTGTTGAGCGTTTTTGGGATACAACAAACACTTTTTACTTCCCATTTGGTGAGATGGGGTTCACACCCCTAGATTGGGTCATGTTGACAGGACTGAGTATCGGTGATGGGCCTGCCATTCCATATAATTCTGGGAAGTACCAATTTGAATATGTCCATGAGCACATTTTCCCGGATATCCAAGATGCCTCGCTATGTCCAAAAGGAGCGTCGTGAGTTTCAAATTCAATTACAATTACATATTTAAGCTCATATTTCTTAAAAGAAAAGTTGGTAGAGGCTGGAAATGATAACACCCTTGCTCATAGAGTAGCAATTTCCTTTTTTATGTATGTGTTGGGACATTTTTTTCTTTTCTAATGCAAAGACATATATTGATGTTGGATGGTTAGCTGCTTTTGAAGATATTGATGCAGTATCCACGTATGACTGGGTAGTGCCGCTTTTTCGAGATTGTATGCGGCACTCCGTTTAGCTAGTAGGAGACAGAAGGCACTAAGTGGGGCATTCCAAATATTAGAGGTAAATTTCTTATCCAGTTCCTTCTTCATTTTAATGTTTATTTTGTTGGGAATTTATTAATTCACCTCATTATCATTATGGAGTAGTTTTGGGGATATGAATACCTGGGCATATGTCGACCAGACATCTCAAAGACTGATAATGAACAAAAATTGCCTATAAGTTCTTGATGGAATGTACCGAGGAAGACAAATGATATTGTTCGTTGTAGGAATTTACTGAATAAGTTGACTGTTGACCAAGTGAATTGGCACCCATGGGAACCATACAGACAAGTCCTTGGATCACCCATGGGAATCACGACTACAAGGCTCTCAAACGCGAGATATATATTTTCTTGGGATCGTGTGGTGAGTTAATAATTAATTTTTATTCCACCATTATTTTAAATGCCAATTACATTGTTCTTTATTTTTTGACACTTATTTATATTATAACATACTTACTACATGCATATTCCCTTTCTAACTGTACATCATAGCATTTACCTCGGAGAAAGGTGTTGGAGGCAAAACCATCACACATTTGTTGTTCCCAAACACCTACACACAATTATTGAGAATATGGGCAATGAGCAAGCAGAACGCCTAAAAGAGGAAGGTTTGCTGGATGCAACAGAGATAGTGCAAGTTGTTCCATATGATGTATATATACAGTATTGGAGAAAGGTAAATAACTTCAAAAATTATGTGACACATCCTGATTGGGAAGTCCAAACATATGGGTTATCCGATGACATTTATTGCACCCTACTTGAACCACCTGATGAACATGTATTATCCCACGTAAGTGTACATTCAACTTTATATTTCAAAAATGTATGTGCTTATGTATTTTATTTTTTCATGACAGGACGAAGCTTACTCATTGTATCAAGAACATGTCGATTTTAATCAACAATTTCGCGATTTTACATTAAAACAAACGAAGGAGAGGGTGGACGCTCTTAGGACGAAAGATGTAGAAATAGAAAGGTTGAATAATAAGAACACATAGTTGGAGGTACGACTTTCTCTTTTCCGTACACCACACCCCCTCCAACCTCCCCTTGGATATGGTCCTTTTCTCCAAACAATGCCACAACAAGTTTAGAGTTGTATGAGTCAAGGATCAGCTTCAACAATGTCCTCAGTCAATACCACTCTGATAATGCATATGCCTTTTATATCACTGCGATCGGCGCCTGAGGATATGTATAATATGAATGTTTAATTTGTTATGAATAATTAGATGGTTTGTCTTTGGTGTTATTATGTCTTTCTCTTTGATGTGTGTAGTCATACTAGACCTGTTGATAGTTAACAACTTATCTTATTTTTCAGCGAGTAGTCAATTCAAGTCTACTCTCTTCACTGTCCCTTTAGTAGTGCTCTCAGGTTTCAGCAAGTAGTCAGTGTGTCTAGTTTTTTTACTGTCCATTTAGAGAGTAGTCATATCAGGTCACTGACAAATACTTTATCTTTTTTGACAGACACTTTCTCTTTATTTATTTATTAATGCTCTTGGAAATGGGTTATAAATTCAAGAATTGATCGCTCAATAATGTCCATACCAACACACCTCTTCTGCCTTAAATAGTAATGGAAAACTATGAGAAAAACGTTCACTATTGCTCTTTTGTTTCTTCTTCTAATAGTAATTTTAATTCCTCGGATGATGATGCAATAACAATTATGCAAAATAACATATCAGTTAGTTTGGGAGTCCATGTTACAAATTCAAACTGGCCTCAAACTCGTATCAAAATACCAAGAGATCGTGATGCAGGAGCTGAACTTCTATGGAATGACTACTTTTCTCTGTACCCACGCTTTCCACCTAGTGTATTTCGCAGAAGATTCAGAATGCGACGACAATTATTTAACAGTATAGTGAAACGTGTTGCGGCCCGCATACACTTATTTTGTTCAAAATCCAGATGTTTGTGGAGTTCTTAGATTAAACCCTCATCAAAAAGTAACATCAGCAGTCTGAATGTTAGCTTATGGATGTGCGACAGATGCAATCGACGAGTACTTACGTATAGGATAAACCACTGTGTTGGAAGCTACTCGTAGGTTCTATAAGACGGTTTTCTATGTGTATGGGAAAGAATATTTGCATGAACCAACTACATGTGATGTTGAACTGTTTCTAAAGCAAAACAAAGACAAGGGATTTCCAGGGATGCTAGGTAGTCTAGATTGCATGCATTAGAAATGGGATAAATGTCCGTCGACGTAATTAGGGCTTACACCGCGTATAAAGGGAGCGAAAGTATCTTGTTGGAGGCAGTGGTATCGTATGATCTATGGTTTTGGTATGCCCGTATCAAACAACGATATTAATGTGATGAACCATTCATATGTTTTTCGAAGTTTTGTCACAGGAAAAGCACTACCGGTGAACTATGAGGTAAACATACATTTTCATATGATATGTCGTATTATCTCGGTGATGGAATATACCCAGAGATTGCTACTATTATTATGGCCATTAAAGGTCCAGATATAAGGAAAAAGGAAATATTTTCATCAATGCAAGAAGGTGCAAGAAAAGATGTAGAACGTGGATTCGGTGTACTGCAACAACATTTTGGAATCATCGAACAACCTGCAAGAATTTGGAATCCATATGTGCTTGCCTATATCATGAAAACATGTATTATTTTACATAATATGATAGTCGAGGATGAGCGTCTACCCGGTGACTGACCATATGTATATGAACAACGTAGCAACCCATCACCGATTACTATATCAAGAGGCAATAACGAGGAGCTTTCCCAAATTAGAGTTGAGCAACGGGGTCGTGCAATGTGTAACAAAGCTAAGCATATTCGCTTGCATGATGACTTGATCGAACATATATGGTCAGAATATAGGAATTAAAAAGTTGGACACGAGGATATGTTTAATTGTATGGGTTGTTTTTTTTTAATGAAAATTGATGTTTGTCATTTTCTTTGTATCTTTACTTTGGATAATAATAAAATCATTTTCTTTTCTTCTTATCCTTTTTTTCTTGTCGATACTATATTCTTATCCATGTGGATTACTTTTTTCTTATCCCAACAGATTATGATCGATTCATGTCCATTCATATTTTTTTTCTTTTTATCATATAAAATTACAGACTTCTTCTTCTTTTTACTCTAACCACAACAATCTGTTAGTTCGTGATTCAACAACGAAATATGAAATAATTCACAAAAGAAGAAGATGTAGGTGTTGTGCAAGCATGGATCAATGTCACAACTGATCCACTTTATTCAGGGAAACCCCGCAATCAGTTTTGGTCAATTTTTTTTGAAATATTCGATACGATAACATGTAATGAAAATATTAGAACTAAAAAAAATGTTCAAAATAGGTTCAATCGCATCAACAAGGAGGTGCAAACTTTTATTGTTTTTTAGGATGATGTTAACATATGAAGAACGGGTGAGTTTTTTTTTCAAATCCTATGCCTTTTAGAGCTATATTTGAGCTAAACATATCTAACTTATTTTTCTTTAAATTTGCAGCAAATTACAGCTCGGTTGGAATATTACCAAGATACAGACAAAGATTTTGAGCATGAAGAATGCTATGAAATCTTCAAATCAAGTCCTGGGAACTACAATCCCAACGAATGATTAACTGTTGTTCGTAAGATGCTGAGAAATGCTTGGAAGTATTTTATGACAAATGATTTTATTTAAATATATTATCTCTTTTTTATGTACTCATCATCAAGTTTTAATTAAGGTAAGTTGTTTCAAAAGGGTTTAAATTTAATTCAAATCAATGGAAATAAAATTAAAATCCAAAAATCACTTAATAATATGGCAAATAATAATAATAATAAATATTAAAACATAATTAAACCACTAAAACTATTTATCACTTATTAATCGAAATAATTAAGGTTTGAACTATTCCGCCTTTGTGTTAAAATTGGTTTCTTCTATTCCGCACTATGTCCGCCTTTCGAAGTTCGAAGTACTCCTTTTGTACAGGATCTAATTTATCAAGATCCATCATAATGATGCGAAATTCTTCGTCTTCAACTTGCTTGGATATTTTTGCCGCATGTTCAGCTTGTTTTGCTGCAAACTCGGCTGCTCTTTATTCTATCTTGAATCTTGATTGTACTTGGTAATGAGTATTGAAATTTTGTTGTTCTTTAATAATTATTCCCATCGATTCCTCTTGGGCAGTGGACTTCTCTCTCCCTGTTTTCTTCAATCGATTCGCTGTTTTTTCCCCCCATCTTACGGAGATATGTGTTCTCTATGTCTCCTCTATCTGTGTCGTTACCGGACTCGCCTTGAGTTGTTGGATGTTGTGCTTCCTCATCTTCCTCATTATTCTCATAACTGTCCAAATCGTGCGTCGTATCGAATACAAAAGTCGATCGTCGATTATATTTTATATTTTCTATGACAATTGGGTAGCACTCTTCGTGCTTAAAATTTTTTTCCATCATTGAATTCCTTGAACCGTTTGTTTACTTCTTCAAGCTGTTAATATTTTTAGAATTGGTTCAGTTCATGTGCGTGTAAATAATAGAAAATAATTGTCAAAAAATAAAGAGTACTTGCCTTCTTTTCAGGACCCCATCCAGTATGATATTCACCTTCCACTTCCTCCTCTTTTTCCGAGAACAACGCCACATCTTTACTTATTCCCTGAAATCGTTTTTTCCACGAACTCCAAGATCACTCTGGTTTGTTAGGTTTGAAGTTCAATAGCATCTTTGATATGAGTCCACAATGCCGCTTTTGATTGATCAGTTCCAACACCATGATCTTGAGATATTGATAAATGAATTTTACTCATCGTTACATCTTCGATTGTTGAAAAATTTGGACCTCGTGCTACTCGTGATGCCATTGTAAACGATTCAATAAAAAATTTCTAAATGATTTGAAAGACGAAATAATACTCTTCTTCTTCTTGTTCTGATAGATAGTTTGAATCAGTGGTTGTGGTGAAATACTAAAGGAATTCATGTGTATATATAGGTGTATGAAAGAAACCTTTAACATCTTTCAAACTTTCCAACGTTCCAAAATGTCCAACGTTCAATTTTCTCTAACGATCGAAAATTACCAACGGTATAAACATTTTCCAAAACAATTTTCTCTAACGTTCGAAAATGGTTCGTAGAAGACGGAGGTATAAAGTTCGCTTGGGTTTAGGCGTGAGATTTATGCACGCCTTATGGGGCGGGCTTATCGATTCATGCCTGAATGGGGCGTTTATATTAACCTCGTCTCAATGGGGCGAGCTTTTAATGGTCGTCTGTTATCAGGCGTACTTATAATTCACGCCTGATTGGGGCGTTTATATTTACCTTGTCTCAATGGGGCGAGATTTTAATGGTCGTATGTTATCAGGCGTACATTTTACCTACGTTTTCCCTAGTGTACTTTATATCAGTGCTTAACTAAAGCGTAAATTATATATACGCCTCACCAACGGCACGTGAAATATACATCCACTTCAAATGAAATGTAACTTAAAAGCTCGCCTATTAATAGAAGTACTTTTAAACTTCGCTCGACCAAATTTGGTTTTGGTCCGGGTTCCAGACCAAATATACTCTGATATTTAGTTTTAGTCTTTAGTACGTTCGACTGTGATTGGTTTCTGGATCAAAGTTTTAGTTTTAATCGTCCACTGTGGTTGCTCTAAAATAGATATATTCTCCAAGAGATCTAAGGCCGGTTTATTGGTGTTTATGTTCAAAGACTGCCTTATAACCTCTATACAGGTTGGTTTTTTAAGCCAAATGTCATAAAATTTAAAAGTATGAGTTAAGTAGGTATGCAGAGAGTACGGAGATAGGCAAATTAGCCCATGATCATAGCTAATTGCCACCAGGTTTTGCAGAAAAGCTTCCTGGAATTCATTATTCAATTATGCATTTGGTAATGCTCTATCAAGTCTTTGTTTTATATTAGCACTGCCTTCCCTCTTATTACTCCGTGTAAAGATATTATTTGTGAAACCCATGTCTTCCGTTCTTGTTCTTTGAATTAGGCTTAAGACAGACTCTACTTTTTTCCTATTAGAAGGTAGACCACCTTCCTTCTCCTCACTATTAAAAATTATGTTTAAATCTCCAATAACTAACCATGGCATTGTATTTAAGTTAACCCTTTGTGCAATGTCTTCTAGATATCCCATGATTTCTAATTTTATTTCATGTTTGGGAGATCAATAAAAGCAATTTAGTAACCATTCCTTTGAATGGAAATTATTTTTAACAATAATGTTATCATATTAAGTTTTCATTGAACCACTTCAAAGTGAAGCCCATCCACCCAAGCCACTGCCAGTCCCCCTGTTGTACGATCTAGGTCTACAGTGTGGGTGTTAGGGAAGTATTTAAGTAAGCTTCTCATAAGATTTCTTTGAGATTTAGTTTCACACAAAAACAATATATCAGGTTTTTCATTGTTAAGCAAAGTGTAAAGGTGTGGTTGAGAATTTTTTTAGCCACATCATTGGATGTTCCAGTCCAATAGTTTCATGATTTCACACAGATAAAGAAAAGAAAAGGAAAATTTAACAATATAACCAACACTAAAGGCAAGTTTAGGGAAGTAATTAAGTAAGTCTCTCATAATTAAGCCGCTTTACAAAGACCACTATCAACTTTGTATAGTTGAGACCAAATAAACTACCGCTAGTTGCCTAGTTTCCTCAGTATCCATTATCTTAAGTTGTTTCTTCTGCTTGTGAAGACTTCAAGCACTTAATTCCTTTGGATCATAATCCAAAATAGTAAAGGACTAAACTGTATTTGGTAACTTCTCTCTCAAACTCAAGAAGTGAATCAGACATTTTATGTTAAGTCATTTAAGGCTCTTCCGTTTAATTAATAAACTCCTTTATTTGAGTTGGATCTACCAAGATCTAGCTAATCAAAATAATGGGATAATCAGATCTAGCTATACAAACTATCTAATTTGGATCCTGAAGAAGATCACCAAATTATAGCTTGTCGATCTATACGATTAGCAATAAGTTGTCTATCAAAAGATAAACAAAGCTAAGTTGAATCCAAGCTAATCAGGTATGTATAAGAAGAAAATCACAAATATCATAAACCAGTAAGAAATCTTCTTGTCTTCAACTAATGTACCCGCACCAATAAACTTGATTCCATTAATGATAGATCACGCACATAACGGAGTTTGTTAACAATGCATGATGTTATCACAAGTATATCATCAAATCTAAAAATAGATTTGAACTACCATCAATCTTTGATCTAGTTTGGGTAACCTTATGTTAGAAGAGAATGCAATCAAACTAGGTGCAGTCAAGGTTTAACAAACGTTTGTCAATCAAATCAATAATCGAAAATTAAAAATAATGCAAAGTCTAGTTTCCCTTTAACAGTACTATCTAAACGCTTCTTGATCGCACATAAGTCTTTAAACTAGCGGACATGAGATATTTTTCCTAATTAGGTTATTGTCTTCGCCAAGATAGTATTATAAGTAATACTATTAGTCAGCTACCATAGTGACTACAAAATGAAGTGCTTGCATCAGGATAAGTTTGTAAGAAAAACAAACTTCACTATTTATAGACCATGGTATATTGGCCACTAAATAATTTCCATAATCGAAAATATTCTCAAGATATGCAATAAACACAAATTTTCAATTTTATATAATTCCAGCCAATATCCAACTATTATACCTAAATTCCTCATGGATAACAACTCAATATTAACTAGTACACAAGTATACTTTACTAATATATCTTCTAGATATATATTTTACTTGCTGGAAAAATAAAACATATAAATTCGAAAATCTTAAC
This sequence comes from Papaver bracteatum, assembly GCA_023529315.1. Taxonomy (NCBI): domain Eukaryota; kingdom Viridiplantae; phylum Streptophyta; class Magnoliopsida; order Ranunculales; family Papaveraceae; genus Papaver; species Papaver bracteatum. The sequence continues at coordinate 1,208,436 of JAJJWX010003275.1, read as the reverse complement.
AAAAAGAATCCCAAACTTTTCAGTTTGGGATCTCACCTTGAGTATCAATGAATATCTTTGAACACTTAAAGAATAAGATTTTGCATATGTTTAAAATTACTCACTATGTCGACATCTTGAACTTTCTTAAATAACAAACTCATATTCTGAAAATCACACAAACCCTAGAGAATACGTGAAACCGGAAATATAACTTAGCTATGGGGATCGGTCCTGCTAGATATCCCCAATAGGTAGGGATCGGTTCTGCTATAGATCCTCAATAGGAATCGAACCACCAATCCCATTAATTCCTTTCAACTACGAAACAAGTTTTGCAAGTCCATTTCCTTCAACTTATGTAGTTAAAGATGGTTTTATAGGGATGCAATCAATCCTAAGTTCATTACACAATCTAGTAATAAGTTACAAAGCTAGTGACTATGTCGCATTTACAAAGTTCAAAAGATAAGCGTTATAGTTCGTAATTGAATATACATATTATGTTTTTTTTAATACTTTTAATTTTCTTCACATCAACTTCAGACTTAATATACACTTTTTGTTAGTTGTAACCAAGTTGGCGCATGACTCTAGTTGGGTTGTAGGGTGTGTACCCACAAGATTTCGTGGTACAAAGAAAATTGTTTTTGTTAGATCATTGCTCGGTCGAACTCACAAGTGTTGCTATCTCAAGCTTGTTGTCAAATTTAGTTGTCAAAACTATATCTTTATTTCTAGTCTACAATTAGTTAAGTCTCGGATTAGGATAGAAGTGTAGTTGAGAAACAGACATCACGACAGTCATCACTGTGTTTTACTATTTGAAGGCGAAGATCAACCGAAGCTTTTGGAGGACTTCATCAACAAAAGGTAAGTGAAGACTGAACCACCTATTTCTCAAGTTATATTCACTTTTATATCTTTGAGACGTTGTCGCGTAACTAATTAGACTATCATGCATATACAAGAATTTCGAGTCAAGTTTATCTTGGTAATTAGTTTTCGAAATATAATGACTAATATTAATGAACATATGTTCATACTTGATGAATTTTGGTTAAGGACAATTTATTGTACGCAATCAAAATCATAGTTCAAGTTTTATCATTCGAAAATAGCCTGAAACAGTGATATTTATCATTGATGTTATTCGGGAATGTTTCTAATCGATTTAGAGAAAAATATATAACTACTATAGATTCAGATATAAGACAGTGTTATCAGTTTTACAAACTGGGAAAACTGTTATAAGTCTGAAGTCGTATTACATATATTCGCACACGTAGCAGAGTAGCTATATGTCGATAAACAGATTTTTGGTACACATATCTTTATGCAAATCTTGTAAAAATATGTTAACTCGTGAACTAGATAGGTATGCATACACATATGCAAACCAAAAAGGAACTGTGGTCATGGAACCGGTTTGGTAACCATACCGGTAAATTTACCAGAAAAATTCTGTGTCAGGAACTCGATTTGTGCATCCATACCGGTACGCATACCAAAATAGTTCTATGGACTCCGGAGCCGGTTATACCGGTACGCATAACTAAACAGTTTTGTGAACTCCGGAACTTGGTTGTGCTTAATAGTATACAAACCGGTACATGTACTGTGACTGACCTGACTCACGAATGGTTATTGTATTTGTACTTTGTACATCTACTAACCATGTCGATTAGCAATAAAGTTATTTCTACGAGATAATTGGCATTTGATTAAATCTCTAAAAATGCTATAGACTTATTTTATCACATGATTGTGACTCAAGGTTAGAGTCTTAAATGTTTGTGAAAATGATAAAATATTTATCGGTGCCATACGTTCACATGCGGCATCGTATTGGTGCCATTTATTCATTTTCCTTTTATATACTCGCCTAATTAGGTACTCTCCCTACCTTTTTCAGACTGGCTATAAAACCAAAATGAAGTAGTACTTTCATCATCAATGTGGATCATTATTTTCCATAGTTGTAATAACAAAAAGATGGATGGTGCGGGTTCTGATCAACAAAATTCTTCGAATAAAAAATAATTTAAGAAAAAAATGGATTTTTCCTATAATAGAAAGGTTGAATTTGTGAAAGAATTGTGTGCAATAAAATTCGAAATTAATATTATATATATATAGCATATCATAATAAAGGGTAAAACCGGAATTTTATCTTTCCACGATAACCATAATAATACTCATATTCTGGCATTAGTTGGTTTAAGGGAAAACCACATTTTAATGTAGTGCAAACCATTTGACTTAGTAAACTAATAAACAATGTAAGATAGCTCAAGCCTCAAGACCAAAGATGTTCAGTTGCATGGGCCACAAAATGCTTCTAAATGTACAATAAGTAAAGATCTTTTTAATGTCATGCTAAACTTTAAACTTTATCATATTTATACTATTCACACTGGAAAATGAACTAATTTGTTCAAGTTAGCCCGAGTTTGAGCGATTTTTGTTAAGACTTAAGAGAGCATTATTTAAATACCTCGCTCTCTGCAACGGAAAGTGTAACGGCCTAGTCTAGCTGGTGGATGAGTTTCTGGTTCATTAGGTGCATCCGGTTGGCCAGCAGGTATATCTTTAATAAGTATTCTAGGTCCAAAGAGAAGCTGTATTAGGTTTGGATCCATTGGTATAAAGGAAAGATGATCGGAAAGAGAATTTTAGATTCTATTGGGACAAAGAGGGATCCTCTTCATAGTTTATTATCCTCAATTTTGTGAGATGCTGGAAGACAGACATCACTATGTTAAACCAGACCTCAATAGTAACAGCCGTAACAACCACGAGGACATCAAGATATAGATCAGGGAAATGATAATGGTGAGAGTAGCATTTTGGGACGATAACTCCCATGCATGGACACTCTTGGATGGAAAATTATCCGACAAACCGCCCATGTATGTATGTTCACAAAGGTCGCCTATAAACAAACTCTTAATTAGAAAGGAAGTACCGACTTTGAACCTATGTATTGTTTTTTTGTTTTGTTGAAAAGAGGTGTTTATTTATATAGGCGAAGGTTTACATATTTTAGGAATATCGCATTCCTAGTCTTTATAATTGAGTAAAAAAACAGTAGTTGAGCCAATTCCCAATTATAAGCATTAACTTATGACGGAGCGGTTCGCTACGACGTTATCCCCTTGATAGCATTGATATTCCTACGAGTCTTGATCCTTATTACCTGCATAGTTTCATCACTAAGTGTGTTATTTCTTGGCCTTGGTATCTTAGTCCACACTTGGTGTACAACACAGTAGATATAGCTAGACCAATATTTGTTGGTGGTGTTATGGTGATAGATCCGAAGTGTGAAGGTTGTTAAACCTTCTTCAATGACTATCCATAAGAATAACCTAAATTTTTACGGATACTTCAGTGTTTGACCATTTAAGTGATCCATTGGTGTTGATAATGGTTGTGTAGCCAAGTGGTTGGTGTATTAGTAGTTGTTGTTGTTGCGGTATGTTGAATGGCTTCCGCCCCCACCTTCTGTGAGCACCTTTTGTTGTTAATGTAAAGCTTGCATGGAGGGTTCCTGTTGCTGATGACTCGCAAGATCTGAAGTATCCTTAATACTTCTAGCAAACTTGTTTATACCTAAAACTATAGCTAAAACTAGAGCTAAACAACACGTAACACACTTAACTAGATTATTCATAAGCAGAAAGGGAAATACTATTCTAGTTTCCATGCCAGATGAGAAGGAAATAACTGCCCTAGAATTTTGCGTAGGACTACACAGATTTTGGACTGTCAATCGTTGCAACTTTTGACAGTCCAGCCCCATGGTATTCATTGAGGTTGCGAGAGCTGGGTCTTGCCAAATTCTCGCATTTCTTCATTGACGACATGTATTGTCGGGCCTCCCATAGACGAACTTGCTCTTTGTTCATTCTCCCTGCCTTCCGTTGTAGATGTAGCATTATCTGGTCCTGGAAAATGTGCTTTGCTCAAATTATCTTTAGCTGCAAATAGTATTTTTATGGGATAAAAATAATCCACGTGGTCACCCAATTTTTGGCTCATCTCCTTATGTCCAAATATTTCCACACGTCGCCTAAGAGGACCCTTATCCCTTCCTTTGTGATCAGAAATAACTACAGAGGCAGAGACAAGCTCTTTCACCAAAGCAGCACATGTCCCCATTGGAGATGTTGTCACCCGAATCCATTTTATACCAGATAAAAATGCATGGGTGTTCCCGACTGAGATCGCTTTCGGTTCCATAACCCAGGTTGCAACTGACTCGGGCAAACTGCTCGTCGAAGAAAGTGAAAAAAATAGGAAGAATGTAATTCCATTTTCCCTATAAAACACTTAATTAGGAGTGAAATCTTATTGATACATCCAGTTTGTACCGAGCTTTGAGTTTGAATTCCTCCGATTCGGTGAAGATGAAAATCGATTCCCACGGTTTTTCAACCACCACCGTTTTGCAGATGGAATATTACCAAATAAACTGTTTTCTCTCCCAGTTCTTCTACCAAATTAACTGCTCTGTGTGGATTAAAGATCTTTTTTGGTCAATGGTTTACAAGGACCTGTGTAGCCATAAATTTAATCCCCTATATATGTACGGGCTTGGATATCCTTTTATAGGGCAACAGAGTTATGAGAAACCCATCGAGTATAAATCGATAGTTATAAGGGTTAGTACGATGGAAGCAGAAAAACAGATTGTGAGGTGTTGTAGGTTATGTTGATTGGGATTTGATCATTGTTCTATATTGAACAAATTAAAACATAGAAAAAGTCGAATTTGGTAACTCTAATCCGAAAATCAGCCCGAGAACAAAGTTCTTTAATAAAATCAATAATTGAATCTTATATCAGCCCTTCCTACCTTTCTAATAGGCCAAAACAGAAAAACCAGTCACTAATCTCCACATGACACGTGTGAGATTGTGATATGATTAAAACAGAAAAAGTAAACCAAAGATAAGATACGATGAAGGCACCCAGGTTTCGGATTAGTACATCTCATAGCCACATGACATTGCCTACCCCTCCAGATTGTTCTTGTCCTCAAGGACAAAAGCTGGAAAATGAGATTTAATGTTTGGCAGATCCTCCCTAGTTTCCTTCTCTGTTGTGGCATTAAAACAATGAATAAGAACCTGTGGTACCATTTGTTAGTTGCTCTGTAAGCAAGAGCTGAGATAGGGGTGACAATGACTGTCCTTCATGGTCTACTAGTGGCAGAGTTGGTGATGGTATATAAGCAGACCCAATCTTCTTCTTAAGCTGAGACACATGGAAAACATGGTGTACTCTTGCCTCTGGGGGAAGTTTCAGCTTGTAATCTAAGGAACCCACCTTGGCAACAATAGGGAAAGGGCCATAATACTTAGCTAAAAGTTTAAAATTCTTTCCTAGGGAGACAAAGGCTTGTCTATAGGGCTGTAGATTGAGGTAGACCAAGTCACCTACTTCAAAAGATCTTTCAGTCCTCTTCTGATCAGCAAAATATTTCATTCTGGATTGAGCAACTGATAAGGAATCCTTAAGAATATCTAACATGGCTGCTCTTTATTGTAGACAGTCTTCCATTGCAGCTACAACAGTAGTGAGAGTGGATAGAAAAGCCAGATGAAGGGCATCATAACCATATAGAGCTTTGAAAGGAGTCATTTTAATACTGGTGTGGTAGATAGTCATTTATTTATCGCCCAATAAGCCTTATGTTCAAGTTCAACCGGAAGATGACAAGCTTTGCCATAAACCAACCTATATGGAGACATACCAATCGGTATCTTGTACGCCGTTCTATACGCCCAAAGTGCATCATTGAGCTTAAAGCTCCAATCTTTCCTTGTCGTATTCACCGTTTTCTCAAGAATGGACTTGATCTCACGGTTTAAAATTTCCGCTTGTCCGCTAGTTTGTGGATGGTAAGGCGTACCAATCTTGTGTGTTATGTTGTACTTCTTGAGGAGAGTGTGAAAAGACTTCTTGAAATGCGAGCCTCCATCGCTTATCACCACTCTTGGTATGCCGTGCCTAGTGAATATGTTTTCTCTTACAAAATCACAAACAACTTGAGAATCATTAGTTTTAGTGGCTCTAGCTTCCACCCATTTCGAAACATAATCTACGGTAAGAATATATAAAAATTTCCATTCGAATTGACAAAAGGGCCCATAAAATCAATTCCCCACACATCAAAAATCTCTACGGCGAGAATTGGTGTGAGTGGCATTTGATTTCGAGCACCTAGATTGCCCGTTCTTTGACATCTATCACACGATTTACAAAAAACATATGAATCTTCAAACAAGGTGGGCCAATAAAATCCACTCTCAAGAACTTTGAGAGCGGTACGTTTAGAACCAAAATGGCCACCACAAGCAAAAGTATGACAAAATGAGAGAATGGATTGAAATTCGGAGTTAGGTACGCACCTTCGTATTATTTGATCAACGCCATATTTCCATAAGTATGGTTCATCCCACACATATTGCTTCGCTATCTTCTTAAGTTTCATCTTTTGGAAGTTGGACATTGTACTAGGTACCTTTCTTGTCACCAAGTAATTCACTATATCCGCATACCAAGGTATTGATTCTTCCAAGGAGAAAAGTTGTTCGTCCGGAAAACGCTCTTGTAATGGAAGTTATTCGTGAGACATAACAAGTCTACTAAGATGATCCGCAACGGTATTCTCCACACCTTTATTATCTCGAATTTCTATGTTGAACTCTTGTAGTAATAGGATCCACCGGATTAGTCTTGGCTTAGCTTCTTTCTTCTTTAGTAAGTATTTAAGTGCGGCATGATCGGAATACACAATAACCTTTGTATCCACCAAGTATGATCGAAATTTTTCCAATGCAAACACTATAGCCAATAACTCTTTTTTCGTGGTAGAATAGTTGATTTGTGCATCATTGAGGGTCCTAGATGCATAATAGATAACATGGGACAACTTGTCCACTCTTTGACCCAAAACGGCTCCAACCGCATAATCACTAGCATCACACATTAGTTCAAATGGAAGATTCCAATCCGGTGACTTGATAATCGACACACTTGTCAACATTGCCTTCAATTTGTCAAAAGCATCCTTGCATTCCTTTTTGAAGTCAAAAGGTACCTCTTTTTGTAGTAACTTGCACATTGGCATGGAGATTTTGGAGAAATCCTCGATAAACCGCCTATAGAAACCTGCATGGCCAAGAAAAGAACGAACTTCCCTCACCGAAGTGGGATATTGTAAGTTTCTTATTAAATCTATCTTCGACTTGTCCACTTCGAGCCCTTGAGAGGACACAATGTGACCAAGTACTATGCCATGGTTTACCATAAAATGACATTTCTCCCAATTAAGAACAAGGTTTGTGTCTATGCATCGTTTAAGAACTAGTTCAAGGTTGTCTAAACATATATCAAAAGAATTGCCATAAACACTAAAGTCGTCCATAAATACCTCTATAATGCGCTCCACGTAATCCGAGAATATACTTACCATGCATCTTTGGAAAGTAGCCGGTGCATTGCAAAGACCAAACGGCATCCTTCTATACGCAAACGTTCCAAACGGACAAGTGAAAGTAGTCTTCTCTTGGTCCTCCGGTGCAATCACAATTTGGTTGTATCCCGAATAATCGTCCAAGAAACAATAATACAAATGCCCCGCTAACCACTCCAACATTTGATCAATGAAAGGTAAAGGAAAGTGATCCTTTCGGGTTGCGGAATTAAGCTTTCTATAGTCAATGTACACTCTCCAACCAGTTTGAACTCTTGTAGGAACAATTTCATCGTCTTGATTTCGAACAACCGTAACACCGGACTTCTTTGGTACCACTTGTACCGGACTAACCCACTTGCTATCGGAAATTGGGTAGATTACCCCCGCACTTAGCAATTTGAGTATCTCTTTCTTCACAACCTCCATCATGGGAGGATTAAGCCTACGTTGAATATCACGTACCTGATAGGTGTGTAAAAACACCTCTCTAAGTATCGATTGGTTATGCTTTCTTAGCTAGTTTTCTTGCAAAATTGTGTTATTATCTTTATTTTATATTTTTTGGGAATTTTGGAGCTTATTCCCAAAAAGAACAAGAAATCGTCCAATTTGCCAAAATAAGTGGGCATGAAGAAGCACCCAGCTGATATCCGTTATGAAGTACTGGAGGCGGAAAGAAAAATGCTGAAGTCGTTAATGTTGTCAAGGGACAAATGGAGTTAGTGTTGAGCACCAACATCATTCTTGTGAATGATGGGAGGTTTGATACGGACTGAAACGGAGCTGTGAATGCCATAGTTCAAGGCTTATCTGCTAGGGGTAGAAAGAAAATATAGCCAGGGAAGAAGTTGGAGTTTCTGCCATTACGGTGACTGAAATATGAAGATCAGAGACTGACGAGATGAGTTACGGCTGAGAAGCCAACTGAGTTAAAAAGGAAAAACCACGTCTTCTCCACACGTTTCTTG